>JH719967.1:130775-177244 GCA_000231845.2 Tetrahymena malaccensis 436
AATGCTGCGTCCGGGAATTGAACCCGAGCCGATTGCTTGGAAGGCAATAATCCTGCCACTAGACCAACGCAGCTTGATACATGTTTTTTAAAAATGTGTTAATAATTTTAAGGAGAAATTAATGGAATTTAAAACAGTTTAATTAAAAAAACTAAAATTATTTAAAAAATGCTGCGTCCGGGAATCGAACCCGAGCCGATTGCTTGGAAGGCAATAATCCTGCCACTAGACCAACGCAGCTCGATGAGAGTATTGAACATAATTCTATATTAATTGTAACAAGTAAAATAAAATTTCAATAAATTTAATAGTTAGTAGTTTGTTTGACAGAAAGAATATATAAAAACACGTTTTTCTTATAAAAAATGAAATAATGAAATCATTTTAATTTTTTAAAAATAGTTTAGTGATAATAAAAAAAATAAACTATTTTAATTAAGTTTAACGTAGTTAAAATAAAAGTTTTTAATTTATTAAATTATATATTTTACAAAATTCAGTTTAGTTTTATTAACTAGAAAAATAGTTTGATAATTTAAATAATATTATAGTTTCAAATATAAAAGTCACACATTCATTAATTCATTTTTCAAATAGAATTAAATAAAAAAACATTAATTGTGAACATTTTTATCAAATATAAATATTGTTTAAATGGTAAAATAAAATTTTAAGAAAATAAACAAGTATTTAGAAACAATTTGATTTTTTGCTAAAATCTATTTTATAAAAAGCAGAAAAATAAAATAATAATTCTCATTAAAAAATATTTATTAAGTTAAATCATTTCATTTATAATCACTTTGTGCTGTTAATGTTAGTAATTATCTAAATGCTTTTTCTAAAACCTAATCTCTTTTTATCTTTTAGGTTGAAATATTTTTTCATAATTTTTTTGTAGATATGCTTAAAATTATGGTGAGGAAAGAAATACAGAAATTCACACTTTTTATCAAACTCCCAATAGTAGATTGAAGTATCCCATTTAATCTTTAAAAAGGTTTCTAATCCGTAGGTAAAGCTATTAGTTTAGTATTACTAATTAAGTTAAGGATATTACTTGAGTACTTATTGCAAACTGTTTCGTTAGCTCAATGAATTGGATGATATCTTTTGAATGATTTCTTAAAGAGATGGATTTTAGCTTTCTTAATTTTCTTGGTAACTTGTTTCAATCTATTAACTAGAATTATGAATCTACTTTTTAAGCAAATCAAATGCAGAATATCTATTACTTGATTTTTATGCTGATAATACTTATTATCCTTATTCTTAAAAATTAATGCTGCATTATTTTTGCATTCTTTCTTTAAATACAGGTTTTTCTTACTATTCCTTTTTTTCTAAACTTTATCTTCTGTGAAGGAGAGATTATCTTAAACTCTGTCTTTATTTATTTTATTTGTTGATTTGCGAGTTACTTTTTAAAGCGCATCCTATGGTATTTGATTTAATGTATTACTACTCTTGCTTTGCATTATTTTTATTCTAAGTTTATAGTAAAAATATTTAATTAACTGTTTTATAATTTAGGTTTCTTAAATTTCTTAGAAGTAATAAAAATTAATCCAATAAGATTAACTGTCTATTTTCAAAATATTTAATTAATTAAATTATGGATATTATTTTTTATTTTGATGGATAAATTAGTGACTTTTGTAAATGTATAAAAGTTGACTTACATTCTAATTTATGTTTTCTTGAGAACATTTATTTGATAAATTTTAATTAAATGACTCATCATCGTTCTCCTCTTCTTATATAATTTCTGTCTCTATGGTCAAATTTTTATTAATTTACTTTTAGCTGATAGGTTTAAAACTTTAACTTAGTTGCATACTTTCATCATTTTCATAACTTGTGTTGTTTTCCATGAAACTAGTATTTTCATCATTGTCTTTGACAGATATTTTGAAAGTTGATGATTCATTGTCAACAAAATGGCATTACTTTTCTCTTTTCCTAATAAATGTATCGTCTCTCAACTGAAATGGGGAGTGAATATATTTAAAAAGCATTAGCTTAGATCTTTTAAAATAGTGAGTAACACTACAATCTATAAAGTGGTGGTACTATGATGAGCATATTAAACATTTAGTTGATATAATTTGAGTTTCTTTATTCAATAATATTCTATGCTTTATTTCCTAGTACTTCTGATAGTCTTACTTATTTTTTTTAACAATCTCTATGAACTTACTTGTATGAATTTTGACAACAGTGGTATGCTTTTAGCTTCGGACGATGTACGGAAGAGGAGTGTTAGTAAAAAACTCGCACTCACCAAAATACTCTCCTACTTAGAGTACTTTGATTACTTTTTTACCTTCATTTTACTAGTCAATCAACTTTTTTTTATCATCATTTTAATATTAAATCCTATTTTTATATTTTTTGATTAAAATAAAGTAGCTAAAATTAAAATAAATAAAACGTTAAATCTTCATTGTTCTCATCAAACTAAAACTCTTAGAGTATTTCAACTAATATATATAATTTTTTAATTTTATTTGATTTTTTTGTTTCTATTTTTAGAGTTAAATTTACCTTTTCCTTATGTTATAAGATAAGCATAGCTATCAACAGTTACAGAGTCAAAAGTATTTATAATTTGTCCTTCACTATAACACTCTTCTTACATGATCTAGTGGATATTAGAAAGTGTATTTTAAGAAAAATCTCCCAAAAATTTCAATTATTTGACTATATTTTTATTTGACTGTGAAATTAACTTGCTCTTCATGTGATAGCTCAGTTTATTTAAAGTCTCCTGCTCTAGATCAAACTAAAAATTTTGCTATTATTCGTACTAGTTTGAAAGATGAATATTCATTATTCTCTATAGCTCTCTAAAAAATAAATTGAATTTTTATAAAATTACTAATTATTCATTTTAAACTAAAATTGCTTAAAAAAATAACTAAAAATTTTTAAAAATATTAGGTTTATTACAAATCAATTTTTTTTCTTTGCATGTATTTATTTAAGATGTTCAAATCCTTTTTATAGTTTTCTGAATTTGAGTTTATGTTTTAAATAATATTCCCAAGCGTATTCACTAAATATGCATACAAAACACAAGATATAAGCATCCAAAATGAAGTAAAAGCATACTCATACTAACTAATTACTGAAATAGAGAAGGAGTTTCCCATAGTATGAAAAGCCCAAAGCTGAGCTTCTATATAAATACTCCACCAATCGTCTTCATTAGCAATAATTTTACCTAGATAAATAATTCAATAGGAAAAAGTAATAAAGAAAGTAAGTAAGTAATTAATAAAGACAATATAATTACTAGTGCTAAGCCATGTTTGTTAAATGCCTATGATATTTGTTTCAAAATGTGCCAATAAAGAGTAAGAGCATGCCATTAAATGGGTTAACAAAAGAAGCTGAATAAGAAGTTTAAATATTTGTAACAAATAGTGTTTTTTTAAATGTTAAAGTATCAGAAATTCTAATTTAACTAATATGATAGACATTCCTTTAATTTTAAGCAGCAAGGGAAGCTAAAACAGAATATTGATTATTTGATTTTCAGAAGTCTTGCCTTCAAAAATTAGAGGTAGTATTTCAAAAAAAAAATATTCTTATAAATAAATTTTAAATAATTGTTTTCTATCAGTGATAAAATCTCCATCATAGTATGTAGCTGTATTCATTTACATAAGCATTTCTGTAACCCAGGATACAATGGCAATATAGTTAAAAATATGCTATAAGTGTCCGAAATCTGCTTGAAAAAATATTGTAAACGAAATAAGTAATAAAAAAAAGCAATTATAAGTAACTATTATAGCATTAATCAAAATCCTAAACTTATTTTCTGGATTAAAGAGAGGTATTTTGTCCAAGATTAAAAAAAATCCTTTTTCTAATCCGTAATATACAGAAACTAAAACTGATAAAAATGTTTAAAAGCAGTTGTTTTTGACTTCTCTATCAATCCCACTGTAATCTGATTTATCCCCAATTAGAAATCTGCAATTACTGTCAAATTACTTATATTTTCCAAACATTGTATTGTTTTATAAAAACTTAAATATTTATGGCCTTATTAAAGTGAAAATTCTCACAAATTTATCTATTGTAAAAAACTAGCTATTAAATTTCCTTCTTGTTTACAAGTATGACCCTTGAGAGTATTAGCTGCATGGTAATTTTAAAATAAAATAATTTATTATAAAGCATATTTTACTTTTTTTTAAATAGTTATAATATTAAAACATTTAAATTATTTAATATATTTCTTTCAATCCTTAATTACTTTTATGAAATTCTTGATTTATATGATGAAGCTGTAACAACTAATTTTTTTGACATATTTTAAGGAGTGTTTACTGTACTGCATTTTTTATACTAAGGCTAGTAACTCTGCTATTTAATTTGGGTTTCACCATTCTTATTATTCATTTTTAAGAATTCTTCGAATAAATTAAAACTGTTAGCTAATTTATCATCTTTATTTTATGTTTAATGGTTTTATTTCTCATAATTTTCTTCATTATTATCATAATCTTTTTATTTATATTTTGAAGAAAAAAAATGAATAATTTACTTATTTTACAAATTATTTATAAAGAATTTCATAAAATTAATTTTAATATTTAAATTTTTTGAAGCTCTTTAAGTTTTAAAAACATACTTTATGTTATTGAAGAAGAGTTTTCTTTGCTTGAATAGCTTTCTTCCTGCATTTATTCACTTTTAATATTATCTGAATCATTAACTGTCTAATCTTTTTAATGTTCTAAATGTTATTCTTCATTAAACTAGTCAATTATAAATGTAGAGTCCATTTTTTTGTTAATTTCAAAAAAAGAAGAGTTATTCTCTCCTTCTAGCTTTATGTTTATCTGACCCTCATACATACTATCTTTTTGATTAATCATAAGTAGAAGTATTTTTATTTGATAAAAATATAATTATGCTTCTCTTTTACCACTTGTAATTATTTTCAAGTCTTTAAATTAATTTAAAGAAAAGTTATTAGTTAATTATTACTCAATTAGATTAATACTCTAAATAATTTAAAAAAAAAAAAAATTATAAAATTATGTTATAAAAGGTAAAGGTTCATATTTATACTATTTAATGAAATAACCTTTATTGAAATATATTAACATTTATTTAAATTAAAATAACTAATTTAGCTATAGTAACTTTTTATGGCCATTTCAATATATTAATATAAATTGTTTCTAAACTTTAAATTTTTAGAAAAATTAATAATAATATCCATATACTGTAAGTTCTCATAAATTAACACCTACTCAAAAAAAAATTTCAACAAAAAATAGGTGTTAAGGGTAAAATTTTAAATAGAATTTGTTAATTTACAAAAAGCTCCTCTTAAAGAAAATAGGGTAATTATTAATTGGATCATTAATAACCAATTTACATTTTAATTAAAAAGAAAAACCATGAGTTTATGCAAAAATTAATGAATAATTTAATCAATTTTATATTTGATAGCACTGACTTAAATTAATTTTGATTTTTTACTTAAAATAATATATAAAAAAGATCATTATTTAATAATTACTTTTACATTAAGCAAATAGATAGAGAGTATGTTTATATATAGATTAATAAAATATTATATTTTACATATTTGATAAGTAAATCATTTTATTTAATGCTAAGTACCAGATTTTTTTAATTTTTTCTTCTTTTTTTCTTTTATCTAATTTTATCTTTTCTCAAAATTTTTTAAAACATGTTTACTATTACTTCTAGGAAAGAAGTAAAGAAATTCGCACTTTTAGTCAAATAACCAATAAAGAATTGTAGTATCCCATTGAGCTTTATAAAAAGTATTCTCAAAACCATATCTTTAGCTAATATTTTAGAATGAAACTTATTGCTAGTATTAATTCTTTGAATTTACTTATAAATTTATGCTTTTTAAATTAATTGCATTTAGTTCGTTTGCTTTCTAATATAATTCATTTTAATAATGCAAATTGTTAGGATCATTATCTATATTCTTAATATCAAAGTTCAACGGATGAGTGTTGCTTGCACTTTACCGATGATTATTGAAATTTTAAGGAACTTAACTTTTTGATGAATGTTGTCTATTGAAATTATGATATACTCCTTAGTATGTCTATTCAATATTGTTAAAACTATTCTGTTTACACTATTTTTCATTATCATCGTACCTTAAATGTTAGCTATCATTTGAATCTTTAATCTCTATATTTACATTATTTGAGAGTCTTCTGATTACAATAGAAGTTCTAGCACTTGATCTTTTATTATTGGTGCTAATATTATTGCTTTAGATATTACTATTACTGCTATTATTTACAATTATAGGAGTTAGCTAAGGTATATTATTTCCTATTTAATTGTTTTTGACACCACTCATTTCATTTGTATTTACTTTCTTAATTTTTATTGTTAAATTATTAAATATTTATTTTTTATAATAATAATTATTTTTGATTTTATTGTTTTATTAAAAATTTTTTTGAGTATTTAAATTAATATTTTTTAATTTTTTTAAAAACTTTTCATGTTATGAAAATTTTAATATTAATTAATGAAAATTAAAAAAAAAAATTTTTAATGTAAGAATTATAATTAAATAAATATGCTTTAAAAATAAAATCTTAAAAATTTAGTATATAATTAAGTGATAAATTAAATTACTTATGGCTCTAATTCTTTTTAAGAGCTATCAGTATTTATTTATTCTTATACATTTAGCGCAGATACAGCATTACTGTCTTTTTTGTGTAAACTTATGCTAGGAGCTTAGGATTTATGTAGCTTTATTTTAGAAGACTCCTCATCTTTGTAATATTCCTGAAAGCTTTCTTAATCTTCATCTAAGCAAGCGATAGATTATTTTTAACTATTTTAATTTATCAACAGGCATCTTGAGTTTTTACAAAGTTTTCTTTAATAGTTCTAATCCCTTTGTTATGATGGAAAATAGTTATGTTTAAAAATAATAAACTGAGGATGTTTGGGGAAATGAGTCTACTGACAATCTATGAAATTGTGATTTTTAGCATTACAAATTATGCAACAATTATTGATTGAGTTCATATCGTTGTTTAATTGAATTTTATGCTTCATTTCCATAAATTTTTGATAGTCTTATTTATTATTGCTTATTATTTAAATGAATTGCTACTATGATATCTTTATGACTATAGTTTGCTTACAGCTTTATACTTTATAAGGTAGCTAAGTATTAACGAAAAAATCATATTCTCCAAATGATTGACCTACTGTTAACCTTTTTACTACCTTTTAGCCTCTTACTTAATTGTCATGAGATTTCTTTTTTTCATCAAATTAGTATTCTTATCTAATTTTTAAAATAATTATATCTTCTTCTCAGTTATTTAATTAGATGTTTCAAAAATATTAAAATATTTTCTCTAATTATTAAATTAAAAAATAAAAATTACATGAAATCACTTTCTTCTTCGTTATATTAAAATAGCTGTATAATGTCAACTAATTTATTAATATTAAATTTCATAAAATATTTTATTTAATTTATGTTTAAAGGAAATATATTACCGCTTCCTTATACAATTAGGTATAAATAGGTATCTAAAGTAGCTTCATCAAAGGTAGGAATTGCCAAACCTTCTGTATAGCTCTCTTCTTACATAATTTAATAAACTGCAGATAACGTTTATTAAGAAAATTGTCTAAGAAAATGAAGTTATTGGATTATGTGTTTGTTTGATTCTGTAAAAAGCTTATTTCTCATATGATGGCTTAATTTATTTAAGGTTTCCTTCTCTAACTCAAACTACACTTATAATTATTATTCATATTAGTTTTGTAAGTGAATGTTCATTATTCTTTACAGCTCTCTTTTTATGATTTAGAAATAAATTATGAATTAAAAATTAGAAAATTTAATGGCATTTTAATTATTAAAATCTTGCTGAATAATTTTGAATTTAAAATATTTTTCTATAATTTATATCTTACAAATCTATTTTTTTTCTCTACATATATCTGTTTAAGATGTTAAGATCTTTTTTGTAGTTTTCGGAGTTTGAATTAATGTTTGAAAGTATTGTCCCTAAAGCATTTACAAGATAAGCATAAAGCACACAAGATATAAGCATCCAAAAAGAGGTGAAAGCATATTCTTATTAAGTGAAAACTGAAATACTATACGAATTTCCCATAGTATGGAAAGCCCAAAGCTACGCTTCTATGTATGCTGACCACCATTTATACTCGTCTACCATTATTTAGCCTAAGTATTTATTCAATGAAAAATAAAAATTTTAAACATTTTTATTAAAATGATGAATTAATTTTTTTTTTCAAATTTTCATTAATAAATTTATATTGTATTTTGGTTAATTTTCGCCTAGTTATCAATAATAGCAAATGTAACTTATCAGGCATTAATCTTTCTTTAAATTTAGATCGATCAATTTAATATTTAGTTGAAAAATTATAATTTACTTTTATCCAACCAAGTTGTTTGAATTCCTAAAATATTGTTTTCAAATTCTGCTAGGGCAACATAAGAACATGCCATTAAATGAGTTAGTAATAAAATCTATAGTAACAACTTAGAAATTTACAGTATGTAATGCTTTTTTAAGTGTTAAAGGATAAGAAATTCTAGCTTAATTAAAACGATTGACATCCCTTTTAGCTTAAGCAGTAATGGTAACTTATAAACTATGTTCAATGCTTGATTCTATGAAGTCTTTCCTTCAAAAATGAGTGGAAGAATTTCAAAAAAAAAGTAGTCTTTTACATAAATCTTGAAGATAATTTTTCTATCTGTGACAAATTCACCCTCATAGTAAGTAGATGTATTCATTTAAATAAGCATTTCACTTACCCATGCTCCGATAGCTATATAATTAAAAATGTGCATTAAATCTTCGAATTCTGCTTAAAAAAAGACATTAAACGAGACTAGAAGTAAGTAAAAGCAATTATAGCATACAATAATTGAGCTAATAATTATTCGTAACATATTTTCAGGATTAAAAAGTGGTAATTTGCTTAGAATGAAAAAAAAGGAATCTTCTATTGCTTAGAGTAAAGAATAAATATTATATATCACTTTTTTAATACAAAGTACTTTCTTCTAGGTGTTTAAAAGAGTAAAATCAACTTTATCATTAACTAAAAGCCTGCAATTTGTGTTAAAAAGACGATATCTACCACACATAGTGTAGTTATCAAAATACTTTAAAAGCTATGGTTTTATTACTGTTATTATCCTAATAATCTTATCAATTGTATTAAGTCCACTAAACTTGTTTTTAGTTGATCCTCTTGCTGAAATAAATGAATTGTTTTGTGTACTAAATTTATTTTTTTTAAATAGGTTTAGTTTTTTTAAATAAAGACTTTTTCACTATTAAAATAAGATAAAAAATACATACTTTTGCTAAGTTTTTGATAACTAAATTTTAGATTTTGCAGACAATCTTTTTCCTGAGACTACCATTCTTCTGTTCTATTTGGAAGAATATGATTAGGCTGTATTTTTTACATATTAACTATTTTCAACATCTTAATCTAATTAATATGTGATATCTTTAGAAATTGCTCTTTTATTGGACTTACTAGTTTTACTTCTTTTAATGTTAGCAAAATCATTTTATAAACCTAATTATTTTTTAAAAAGTAGTTATTAAATCAATCCTATATTTTATATTGAAGTTTCATGCTTAATGGGTCAAAATAAAAAGTTAGCTTTTATTTAGTTTGTTAGATCTTTAACAACAACTAAGGCTTACAGTATATTTCTTAAATGTTAACATGGTATAACAAAATAGCTTGTAATTGAAAAATGTTTTTATTAAAAAATACTTTAGGGAAATAATTTTAAATTATAATTATGTAAATTTATGATTATACCTGCAAATGAAGAAGCATCTTATGATTGATTAAATGGATCTATTCCTACTCTAAAAGATGTTTCATCAATATTAAATTTAAGCTAATCTTAGCATTAGTCAAGTGTTTCATCAAATATAATATTTGAATCTATCTTTTTTGAAACATCTACTATTGACTAATGATCTGTTCCTTCTAGCTTTACTCTAAGCTTTTATTCAGAAAGTAATTCACTCATTTTAGTTAGTAGAAGTAAATATTACTTTTATTTCTAGCTAAAATTTAATTAATTATGAATATAAAACAAAATTTACTTTCCGTAGCGTTTAACAATAATTAATATAAATAAATAATTTCGAAATGATGAATTTTCTACATTAATTAAACAAAAAATGCAAAAATTATATACATTTTTTACAAATGCAATAGGTTTTATTTTTATTTTTTATAATTTAGAATAATTTATTAAATTCATTGAATTTTACAATTTAAAAAAAATATAAACAAAATTTAAGTTAAATGAATAATTTGAATTTTTGAATTATAATTTTTTCTAAAAAAAAAATATTTTTTTTGAAAATATTTTGAGTTGAATTATGATATTTTAATTAAATATTAACTAAATATTTTTCTTAAAATTTTATTTAATATATTTATGTAAAAAAATAGAAAATATTAACTAAAATTTTCTTTCGACTATTACAATTATTTCAGACTATTGAAATCAATTAGAATTAAATAACAGAGTTATGAAATTTTAAATTATTCTTGACATTTTATGGAAAATTTTTGAGCTAAGCCTAGTTTATTTGTATCTCTTTTTATATTTTTTAAATCGATAATTAATTTTATTTTATTTGCATGAATATTGTTATTAAATAATTTATTTCAACGTAAATAATATTTCAGACTATTGAAAGATTTTGAGTTTAACATTAGAATTATTAAATTTTAAATTATTCTTACAATTTCATCGAAAATATATAATTTTAACGTTGTTAATTTCTATCTTTCTACCTATTTTTCATCCTATATTTTTTTAATCTTCATAGCCAATTATTTATCCATATTTCTTTCAACCTTTTCAATAATATCAGGTTTTTCAAAATATTTTAATTCAACTAAAAATATTGAGGCATTTTAAAAATTATCCAGATTTTTCCATATAATTTTATGGAAATATTTTAATTTAAACTTACTTAAATTATAATCTATAAGATGCAATATCAATATTAATAAAATCTTTGAAATATTGCAATTATTTCAGGTTTTTGAAAGTATTTGAATCTGACAGAAGATTTAAGAGATTTAAAATATTAATTCAATTTTATTCTTATCATTTTTTGGAAAATATTTTATGTTTAACTTATTTAAATCTATCAAATATATTATATATTTTTGAGCTAAAATAAAGTAATTAAATAATTATCTATTCCATAAAATATCAATATTAAACTATTCTTTCAACTATTACAACTTATTTCAGGTTTGTTAAAGCTTTTTTACTCAAATCAAATATTATATTAAAATTTTAGAAAAACGTAATCAAAATGTAATCACTTTTGATCATTTTTTCATTTTTAGTATTTCAAGTTAATGGATAGCCATGCACCAACTCTTATATAGACTTCAAAGGAAACTGTATATAATAATGTTCTACATTATCAGGAGCGGTTAATCCTTCTTCATTTAACTAACAGTGTATTTGTCCTCTTAATGCTCCTTATATTAATCCTTAGTAAAATGGATGTATTCAAAATTGTTCTATGGCTAACTCCTATTCTAATACAAATCCTTTGAATTTTTAATGTATCCTAAATTGTCCTTCTACTATATCCGGATCTACTAATCCTTCATCCTATGGATAAGCTTGTGTGTGCTCTTAATTTGTTTCTTTTGATGGAACTCAATGCCTAGCAAGTTGTCCAAATTATTTATCTTTTAACAAAAAAGTATGCGTTGATGACTGTAGCACTATTGCTGGAGCTCAAAATCCTATGATTAAAGGACTTACATGCATGTGCTCTAATGGAAAATATTTTATCGGGCCAGAAGGGATGAGCTGCGTAGCCTCATGTACATCGAGTTATCAGCATATAGACACTTATAATTAATAATGTATTTCAGATTGTCCATAAATTATAACAAATTCTTAAAATCCTACTAGTTATGGACAAAAATGTATTTGTAGTGGGGCTTATCCTTATATGAGTTTGGATAGAACTAAATGTGTAGCTTCATGTCCATCTTACTCAACACCTAATTCATCTGGAATATGTATTTGCACTACCAATCCTTACAAATATATAGACTTAACTGGAAATAGCTGTATAGCAAGCAGTGCTACAGCTTATATTAACCTTGATCCTATTTATCCAAGGTTTATTTCAAATTGTAGTTAAAACTCCAACGTTCAAAATCCTGGATCTTTCAATTAAAAATGTATATGTTCTAGTACAACTCAATTTTTAAATTTTGATTCATTAAATAATTATTTTTGCTATTCTAGTTGCGTTTATTATTAATCAGCAGATTCAACGAACTTTTCATGCATTAAAGACTGCACTTAATTTACAAATATGGTAAATCCTACTTAAACTGGTTAGTAATGCTAATGTTCTTCTTCTTATCCTTTCTTATTGCCTACAAAATAATCATGTAGCTCTTCGTGTGGAATCAACTACTAAGGATTAAATCCTAGCGATAAAAATTGCTACTCAAATTGTCCTAGTTCCTTCCCAAATACAGTCAACTCAATAGCAAACAACCCCTGTAAATGCGCCTCAGGATACCCATATATCAAAAATGACTACAGTTAATGCGTGTCTTCGTGTTCATACTATAACACAAATCCTTACAGCAATTTATGTATGTCCTCCTGCTCAAGTATTCTAAATGCTATTAATCCATAATCTATACTTGACTATGGTAGATGTAACTGTAGAAACACTGCTTTTCCATATTTAAGTGTAGATGGCAGTTCTTGTGTATAGAACTGTGATTCTTAATATATTGCTATTATAGATGATATGTGTGACAATAATTGCAGCTCTTACCTTCCTTCAAATATACCTAATTTTAATGGGTTAAGATGCTTTTGTAGCCCTTCATAGAAATATTTGTCTGAAGATGGAAAAAGCTGTACTAATTAATGCTCTAAATATCTCCATCCAAACCCTAATAAGCTGATTTGTATTAGTGACTGTACTAAATACGGCATGACCAACCCTGCTTAATTGGGTTAAGCCTGTTCATGCTCTGGTTCTACTCCATACTTAAGTGTTAAAAGAGATATGTGTGTTTCATCGTGCCCAACAAACGGGATATAGAATGGAATTAATTGTTCTTGTGTAACAAATTATTTAAAGAGTGATAATTCTGCATGCACAGCTGCGTGTTCAGACTACTATCATGCTGATTCAAGCTTATTATTATGTGTATCGAATTGCCCTTAAACCATTCTAGGTTCATCTAACCCTTCATCAACAGGCTAATCATGTCAATGCCCTTCTAACAGACCTTTCTTAAGGATAGATATGTAAGGAGGATATTATTGTGATAGTAGTTGTCCCAATTATTTCATCGGTAATTTATGTGTAGATGATTGTTCTATATATAGTGGTATGTCTAATCCTTAATAAATTAATTTAGAATGTCAGTGCACAAATCCCTAACAATATTTGAATAGGAATAAAAGATAATGTATAAATTAATGTCCTTAATATGCTCATGTTGTTAAAAGAGTCTGCGTTGATAGTTGCTCAGTCATACAAGGTGCTTAAAATCCATCAAGCGGAATAATATGTGTATGTAGTGTTTCAAATCCTATTTATGATTACAGTTCAGATTCATGTACAAACACATGTAGCTACTATTAGCATCCCAACCCACAAATAAAGGTATGTTTTAATAATTGCCCTCTTTAACTTTTGAATTCTGCTAATCCAACTAATGGAAGTAGTTACTGCTAATGTAATAATCCAACTTATCCTAACTATGGTGAATATAGTACTTCTGGGCCTTTATAGTGCGTCACTTAATGTTCAAATTATCAATTTTTTAATGTATGCCTGAGCGATTGTTCATAAATTACAAATGCTTCTAATCCTGCTAATTTAAGTAGTGGGAACTAATGTATTTGCTAAGCTTCCGTTTAATATAGAAATCCTGATAACTACTCGTGTATATCTTAATGTCCATAATATATTTCACTTAAATTTAATAGCTATGATTGCGTAAAAGATTGTTCTTAGTATGCTAATGCTATTGCCCCAAACAGTGCAGGCAATAGGTGCCTTTGTAGTAACCCACTCTATCCATATATTAGCATTGATGGTTAAAGTTGTATCTCATAATGTAATGGTTATTTGAGTTTTAATTTAAATAACTGTGTCTCTGACTGTCCATCTAGTTTTTCAGGTTCAATAAATCCAATTTTATAAGGATATTAGTGTCAATGTGGGCCCTCTACACCATACTTAAATCTAAGTAAGTCTCAATGTGTTGCTGCATGTAGTTAAAATTAACAAATTAACAATGGAGCTTGTGTATGTTCTGGATCAACTGTATATAAGAGTGTAAATGGATAATCCTGTTTAAGCAGCTGTCCTAACTACATAAATCCAAATCCAAGTATAAAAGAATGTGTAAATGATTGCTCAGTTTTTAAAAATTTTGTGAATCCTACTTAAACTAATTCTTAGTGTGTTTGTCCTTCTAATTATTCATATATTAAAAGTGATTTTTCGTAATGCTAATAACAATGTGACTAACAATAGTTCCTTCATATTAACACTAAATTACTATATTGTGTTTAAGATTGCCCATCAAGTATACCTGGATCAGTAAACCCAAGCTAATATTTTTAAAGATGTTAATGCTCTACTTAAACTCCTCTAATAAGTACAGATATGACTTAATGCATATCAAAATGCCCTAATGGTTCTTATGTAAACCTTAATAATACTCAATGTGTTTTAAATTGTAGCCTAATACCCAACTCCATATCTCAAGGCTCTCAGTGTGTATGCTAATCAAATTATTTTATAAATTTTGACTATTAGAGTTGTGTTCAAAGTTGCCCATTATATTCTTAAAACGTATCAGGATATTGTAAATGTAACATTGGTATTGATACTACTAATAATATATGTATAGAAGATAAAAACGCAACTAAGACTTACTCATAGCTAAACTAATATAGATTATTGCTTGGTGTGTTTATAATGATATTATTTATTTGAATGTATAAAACTATCTTCTTTATTTTAATTGTTTATTATATCTTAATCATTTATATTTATTTAAAATTTTACTTGAAAGCAATAAATTTGAATTTATACTTACTGTGTTTTATTTATACATAGAATATTCAAACCTTTGAATTATTTATTTAACTAAATGTTTATTTAAAGTAAATTAATTAATGAATAAAATCCAAATAAAATAATAATTTTACAGAATTTAATACTCAAAGTAATTGTTAATTTCATTTTTTTTTTTGAATTACACAAAACTTACTTTTTATTAAATTTGTATAATCAAATTTAAAATTAAATCTTTATTAATAAATAAATACTTAATCTCTAAATTGTACAACTTAAGAAAAAATGCCAATGCAAAAAAAATTTGATAAAAAAATATGCTCTGTTCCTACTGATGTTATATTTTATAAAATATTAAATATCCTATCATTTTGATACATTTATTTTGATAGCAACTAAATGTATTTAAATTAAAAAAAATAAATTTATACAAGTATAAATTCTATTATTAAAAAATAAAACTCATCAATTATTTAAATTTATCTGAAAAATATACTTTTAGGCAATTGATGGTATTAAATAAATATCAATTAATCTGCCAATAAATTTAGTGATAAATTTTAGATTTGTTTTAAAATACTGCTTACATGATAAAATAAAATAGGTATTATCAAAAACGATTAAAATTGAATGGCAAATATTTTTAATTAAATTAATATGAAAAGTTAGTGGTAGAATTCATATCAATTTTATGATATTCAGTAATTAATTAATTAATCAATTAAACAAAAAGAAATTTACTATTTGATACTGCTCTTTTGTAAAGAGAAAATAAATTTATTTGTTTTGAAGAAAAGTTATTATTGCTATGGAATTATTTGATTAAAGTTTAGTCTTGAGACCTAGTTCATATGCGAGAAAGCATTCATCTATTAAATAGCATAAATATCAGTTTCTAAATTATGATTCTATATTAAATAAAACTCTAAATTAAACATCTAAAGGATAATAAAATGGCAATGGAGTTTAAAATAGTATTTCAAAATTAATTGATGACTAATATTATAGCAACTCAGTACAAATTGATATTTCTGATTAAACAATAAACATTTAAAACGAGTCTAATTATTAGTTAAAAGAAAAAAACAGATCAATTTCACCTGATTTAGTTAAAAATGTTTTAAATGAGTAGCTCTTAAGAATTAATAATTCAAAAAATAAAATTGATGATTAAAATGAAGCTTACAAGGAAACTAATTTAAAAAATTTTAGAGATAAAATGTTTTCAGTTGATTTAAATTCAATACTAAGAGAAACTCCTAAATGTAACTCTTCAAGACCAGCTCATTAAAAAAACAGACTTTTGAGTCTATCTTAAAAGAGGTAAAGTGATTGTGAATCATTGACTCTTATAAATGTAGAATAATTATGTCTTAAAGAAAAGCTTAAAAGAACCTATCTGATTCAATAAGACTAAAATGGTTTTATTTTAAAAAATTTTTAAAACTAAACTTTATTAAATAAATTTATAATTTAGAGCCTGATCAGCAATTTAGGAACACAGTAGGAATATCTCCATTTAAAACTACTTTTAGAGTTAAAAAGCAGTAGAAAACTAGATGTCCAGCAGAAATATTTAATAAAAGAATCAGCTAAATTGAAGATAAGATTAATGATAACTCATTTTCCTATTCAGCTTAATAACAAAGTATAATAATAACTTTATATAATATTTAATTTATTAATTATTATTAGTATTTTTTAAATTTTATTTGATATTTTGAAGTTAATAAACTCTTTTTCTTTAAAATATTTTTTAAAAAAAGCTGAGCAAAATACTTAAAATGGAAAAACGAATTATTTCAATCAATCGATTGATGAATTATAAAACAGCTTTGTTGAGGAATTTTTACCTAAAAGTGAAAAAGGAAAGGAAATGCAAAATTTAGAAATTAGTTATTTAGCTAAGAAGATTAATGAAAATAAAACTTCAAACAAAATTGATTTGAAGTTCCCTTAATTTAAATCTGAAATAAGCTCAACAAACACAACAGAAAATATTTAAAATAAAGTGTTTAATAAAGTACTTCTCAAAGCAAACTTGAATAAAAGCTAAGAATAAGATGTATTTTATTTAATTAATTTATATATTTGTTATTTTTTATATTTTATTTCTTAGAATAACAAATCTAAAAGTTTAGATTAAAAATCTAATACAGGACTGAAATATTCATAATGTTAGCCAATCCTTTAAGTAGATTACTCACAACAATATTAATCTAAGAAAAAGATTAAAAAATATTCAAAATTGGTTAATCATTAGCTAAATAATTTGAATTCCTCTACTTCACCTACGAAAAAGAATAATCCATAACTAGTAAAAGTTAACAACTCTTTAGTCATTCAACAGAGCCCTATTTTATTAAATCCTGAAATTAAATTAAATTATTCAATATGCTATGGAAATAATTCTAACCTTATACGTAAAGTAATGCAAAAAAGGTAGCCTTTGTGGAATGAAATAAGTACCACACTTTCTAATTATTAATTTAGGTGGTAGCCTACTTCTTAAGGCTTCAACTTTCATTCATCTTTAGAAAATCCTAAATATCCTAAAGTTTTTAATCATTTTGAATTTCATAAGCACTTATCAGATAAAGTAAAAAAAATTCCTTTTTATTTTAAATATTATAAAAAATTTTAATTTGTTTTTTCGAATTTTATATAAATTTCCTAAGTTAAAAATGGCTTTTAAAATAACAATTTAGGCTATTTTTTAAGATTAATTTTTATTAAAGTGATTCCTTTGAGTTTTTAATTTTAAAAAGTTAGAGAGAAAATCGAAACTAATAAAATTTATTTTTTAAAATATAGAGTTTTTTATTGTTTAATGTTGTTAATTATTGTGTTAAAAATAATTTTGATGCTTTTGAGTTCATGCCAATTAGTTTTTATTTTGATTTCAATGAAGATAAATTTGAGAAAGACCTTCAAAAGTTTTCTTACTTGTTTGAGAGACTCAGTTGTTACTCGAAAAATTAAGAGAACAAGAAAAGTATTCCTTCAGACTAAGAAATAATACAAATTTGCCTTAATGAGTTTAAAGATTCAATAGAAATTTCTAAAGCAATTCATGAGCAAAAGGCTTAAAATAAATAAGCGCTTTAACCTAAAACTACTATTGAAATCATCGAAAAATAAATACTAAAACAATTTTTACTAATTTAAGAAACAAATTTTTTGAAAAGTAGAATGAGTGAAAATCTTCTATCTAATTTTAATATTTGGGTTTTAAAGCCGGTTAATATGAACAGAGGAAACGGTATAACAATAGTTTAATCTCTCAAAGAAATTAACAGTGCAATTAGTGTAGGCTTTGAGTAGCAAACCAATCAAATATCAGATTTGCAACCATCACAAAAACTGTATTTTAATAGCTCTGTGCCAGCTAGTCCTGCCAAAAAGAATAAAAGCAAACCCTTATTTTTTTAGTTCATTTTATAAAAGTATATTGAAAGGCCACTACTTTTTCATGGTAGAAAATTTGATATTAGAATATGGGTACTTGTTACTTACACCAACAAATTTTAATATTATTAATCAAAGTAATTATTTAAGTAAATTAAAGCTTTATGTTTAAGTTAATTATGTAAAATAAAGAGAAGGATGGGTGAGGACTAGTGGGTATATTTATGATTTAAAAACAAGCAATAAGTATATTCATTTGACGAATAACGCTATTCAAAAAAATTCAGAGTAATATGGATAATTTGAGAATGGAAATTCAATTAATTATGCAACACTGAAAAAATATATTAATTCAATTAATGGCAAAGAAAGTGAAGGAGTTTGGGATAGAATCTAGCAAAAAATAAGAAACATAATTAAGATTACACTTTCAGCCACTTCAGATAAAATTAATATTTTTAATAGAGAAAAATAATTTGAACTATTTGGCTACGATTTTATGATTGATTAATCTTTCAAACCATGGCTTATAGAAGTAAATACTAATCCCTGCATAGAAGAATCAAGTGACGTACTAAAACAAATTCTGCCTAGGCTCATAGGTAAAATTAGATTCTCAATATTTTATTGATTATTAATACATTTTGGTGAAATTTTTTTAATTTTATGTAGATGATATGCTAAGATTGACTATTGACTAATTTTTTAATAGAAATTAAAACGAAAATAAAAGTTTTTTCCCATTAAAAGGATATTCTAATGAGGATTTAATTTTTGAGTAATTTGAAATATGACTAGGTGTTTTCTAAATAATATTTTTGAAAATCATCAACTATTTTTAGAAATAAATTAGTCACCTTTTTTACTTGTAAATACTGTTTTAAAATTCAAATAGAAGGTAGGAGTGAGTTATATTAAAAATAGAAATCTTTATAAATAAATTCAATAATAAATAAATAAATATATAATCAAAGGATATATAAAGATTTAATTAGAGTTATATGGTAATTTCAAAGAATAAATAATAAAATTTTGTTGTTTTCTGGCTTTTGTAAATAAAAATAACTGCTCAAAATTACGAAATAAAATAAAAATATAAAATTTTAGCTAGAAAAAAATATTTATTATTATTTATAAAACTAAATAAAAAGATTGTTATTTGTATACAATTATATTTCTCAATTGAAAAATTATTAAATTAATTAAAATTAGATTTATTTTTATTCTTTAATTATAGTTTTTAACTATTTTCAAATTTTATGTAAAATTCATACTTTAAGATTACTGATATAATCAAATATAGTTTTTAGATTGAAAGTTCTATTTTTATAATATTTTTTGTTTTAATTTTCAATATTCTATTATTAATGTAAATTAACTATGTAGATTATTTATTTCTCAGTAGAAATTTTTTAAAATTTAATTAAATTAGATTTATTCTGATTATTATTATTTTTTTAATATTTTTCAAATTTTCAAATTTAAAACAAAATTCATGCTAAGATAGCTAATACTATCTCTGACAATTTTTAAATAAAGTATCCTATTTATATAATTTCTTTTATTTAATATTCTGTTTTTAAAAAATGTATTATATGGATTTATAATCAATTATGTTTCTCAGTTGTAAGTTTTTAAAATTAATTAAAATTAGATTTATTTCGATCTTTATTTTAATCATATTTTTTAACAGTCTCCAATTTTTAAATAAAATTCATACTAAGATAATTGGCTGTTGGTTGACCTCACTTATAATTTTTAGATGGAAATCACTACTTATATAAATTGTTTTATTCTAATTGTCAATATCCTGTTTTTAATTATTTTTTATATTGGTTGTGGTTTTTAAATATGACTTTTTACAATCATTTTACAAAATTAAATCTAACTGAAAATTTTAAACTAAAAAACCATATATTTTGAATTTGATTTTTAAAATTTTAAATTGAAGATTGTGTTGCAAAAGTTTTTAATGTTTAAATTAATTGATGTAATAAAATTATTACTTGACAAATAGAATATCATCAAAATAATATTTTGATTTTACTCCAGTTGGTAATAGCATTTGAAATAGATGAAAGTTAGAATTTTAATAATATTACATCTACATCAAGAATACAATTTTATAAGGTTCGTTTTTATTGAATTATTTATATATTCTTTTTAATTAATTTACTTATTTATTTAATTCGTCTCTTTTGATTTATAAGCTTTTATAGGATTACGTTATCAGATTGTAAATTGCAATAATCGTTCAAAAGGAAAATTGGATTAATAATATTGTATTATCTATATTCCTTCTGGGTTATTTACATCTAACAAAAAAAAAGGATTAAGAATGTAAAGCTAATGTGTTAAATTTTTTTAAATTTAAAGGTAGATAATATTTATATTCAAATTCAATTTAAATTTTTTTAGAGAGTAATTATTAATTATTGCTTGATTTTTTGATTTACAAAGAATGAAAGAGCAAAAAAAATAGTTAGCAATTTGTTATGAGGAAATTAAAAATTCTAATTAAATACTACTTAATTGTCTACGCGTAGTATTATTATTTGATGCCTTAATTTGGTTATTTAATAAGGATTTTAATTATAAAATTAGAGATTGAATTAACTGTAACCTGAATTTAAAATGTTTAAAACTTAAAAAATATAAAAACAGTATTAAATTAGCAAATTAATTAATGGATACAATTACAATAATTTTGTAAAAATCAAATCAAATAGAAAGAGTAAAAGCTATTAAAAATATAGATGACCATATAAATTCGTATTACTAATTATTGGTTTGTGCTTATTAAAAGCTTGAAAGGTTTTATTTATTACATTTTTTTCTTTTATTTGGGGATACTGAAAGGAATATTTGTAATTAATATTTTTAATGTAGTCAATTGTGATTTTGCTGTCGTTTTCTTGATCAGCTAGAGCTCAATAACTTAAATTCAGAAAACAAAAATAAAAGAAAAAAAAAAAATAGATGCTTGGTATTGCGATTCTTATTATTGTGGACAAGAGATTAATAGAAAGCAATAAAGTGAAGAAAAAAACAAATGAGAAAAGATAAAAATATTAATTTTTTTTCCTTTTACAAATAATAATTGCGAGTTATCTATAACTATCAAAAAAATAAGAGTGAATAAGTAAATACATATACAAGCTTAAACACATAATTTTTCATTTAAATTAATCAACAATAATACACTCTAAAAGTTATTGCATCCATCCTACTGCTTTTTTATATTTTCTAAAATGTAGGACGTGAACACTAGTTAGCAGCTTGATGAATTTTTATAGCTGCCCTCTTAACAATAGCACGCTCATCATGCTACTGATTTACCAAATTAAAACTAAATAAAATAATTTTGTTTTGAGTTTTAAAAACAAGCTTCATCGAATAACGCAGATCTTCCAAATCTATTAGATCTTAATCTGGAAGACCATAAATTCTCTTTGGGATAAAATAAAATTCAACTTACAAATATGTAAAGTGAAAATGGTAACAATGATATTACATCTACAGTTCAAAATGTAGGTAGAACACAAGTTTTCCCTTCAGTTCTAGCTGTAAAAAAGAATGTTTCAATATAAAACAATCATACATAATACTAATATCCCTATGTTCACTAAAGCAGTGAAGATTTACGCAGCTTGACTTAATCTTAGTCTCGTTTCAGCAATAGAAAAACTGAAGCAACAAGCTGCAAAAATAGCATGGGTAGAGAATATATGTCTTCTTCTTTCTTTTCTGAAGGCGATGATTCTAACTTCTCTAGAAAAAATTCTGATGCCACTGCTCCTGCTGCTTATAATCCATCAATTATATCTACTACTAGTGAAACTGCGGCATAAAAAAATTCAATTAAATTAAGTACTTAATAAAATAGTTAAGCATTTAATCGTTCATCCAACTAAATAAAGAAGGCGAGAAACTCTCTTGTTTGCATAGAAGATTTGATATTTTAGTAATCTCTCTAATTAGAAGAAGAAGAGCCCTAATCTAAGGTAATCAGGGTTCAAATACCCTCATAAAATAATAATTTTTAAGATGAATCAGATGCAATAAACGAAGAAGCAGAGAAAGGCATTTAGTAACAGTCCCTTTAATCAACTCAAAACTCATAAAAATTGCAATCATCAAATATTAACAATAATAATCTTACCAATGAACAAGTAAATCAGTTAATTCAGTAGAGTGAAGGGAAATAAGCTCTAAACAACTAAATTGTAAATAATATTGCTATCCCTAAACCTGAATTATAGTAATAACCCATTACTCAAAACCTAAATAATATACCTGATTTATTAGATGAAGGTTCATTTACTGTAAATAATAACATTCAATATTCTGAAGAATAAAAGAATCAAAATGACTCATCTCCAAAGGAAATCACTGACAATACAACAGACAAAGAAAATCCTGATAAAAGCTTGTCAGATACTAAGATTGAAAAGAGACCTGAAATGAATATCCTTCGCCATCTTAACGAAGATGAAACAAGTAGTGATGATCCTGAAATGATCAAACCTGTTGGTTTTACAATTCATATCGATCACGAAGAATTGGAATAAGATGGAGATAATACATAGACTTCAACTAAAAGAAAACGCAACAAAAATCAAGTTCTCTCTTACAAAAACCACAATTACAAACAAATTACTTATATGGAAGCTTGGAGTCGAGTTAAAACTATGGATTTAAGTAAAGAAAAAAAATTGTTGATGACTATTAGAGATAGCACTTACCAAGGCTAGGGGTTATTCAGTAGAGTGTTCACGTTTTGTACAAATACATCTTCTAAGATTTTACAAACAACTGCCTTGAATATCGAAAGAGATTAGATATTGGCATTTTCCAAAGTAGCCTTTGATACAAGTGATTCTCTACATGTAAATATGATTTATACAATCTACTGTTCACTAAGAAATACATAATACTGCCCACTCTACGGTCCACACTGGTTGACTATAGGTTTTAGACATGTTAATCCAAAATAAAACTTTGATATTGCAGGTGTTTTTGGAGCTTTATAGATTCTTGCATTTATTTTCTGCTATAAAGAATATATACTCGATGTAGTGCAACAAATCGATGCTTTAAATAAAAAAAATGAAGAATCCCGCCATTAGCCTTAGATTAACAATCAATAAAATCAAAATAGTCAAAACTCCTAAAATCATAACAACTCTTAAAATTCCTCTTCTATGAACTGTAATAATAATTTGTTTTAAACTGATAAACTTCGCTAAAAAGAAATAAATCTTTGCGTAGTGATGCAAGAAATTACAAAGCACGTTTTAATATGGTTAGAAAAGGGATTACTAAATTAAATGATTAATATAGAAAAGAGTGTTATCAGTGTAGTGAATAAGATGTACTTTGCAACATTTTATATCTTTTATGAGAAATTCAAAAGAGAAAAATCTGGTTTCCTCTCTATCTCCATAGCTTTTAAGTCAACAGTAGAATAAGTAGAGCTAAATCCCGTGCAAGCTTTAGAAATGTTCAAAAAGAAAATAAGTCTTTATTACAAACTACGTGATTGATTGACCTAATAAAAATTAAACTGTCTGTATAAACTTCCGAAGTAAAATTAACCTAAAAACTAACTAAATAACTAATATCGTATATACTTTTCCTCACCAATATTATATGCTAAATAATAAACATACCAACCAAAATAAAAACATAAAATAATTAAAATATAAATATGATTATTCCACCTCAATCTCATCCAAAAAGATTTAAAATAAATAAAACGCAGTATTTTAGCAATTAAATTATTTATAAAATTGATAGAATTTTTCTTAAAATAATTAAATTGCTAAAATAATTTATTATAAAAATTAACAATATTACATAAATAAAAAGCTAAAAAGAATTCAATAAGTAAATAAATAATCAAATAGATAATTAAAATAACCAAATTAACAAATAATAAAAGATCCTTTATAATAATTAATTAATATATTTAAAAATAATAATTTACTATACTATTTTATCTCTTTCCAACATGAACTTATTTATTATAATATCTCTTTCTTACACTTTAAAAATATTTATATTTATTTGAATTGTTTATTTATTCTTTTAACCTTCTAATATTGATTTTATCTCTTTTAAATACATTATCATGCTTAATAAAAACTAAAATTAATCAAAACATAAAATTCTTTATTTAAAATAACAAGATTATAAAATTTATTCAAATTAGTAAGGGAATCATTGAAAAAAGTTTTTTAGAACTTTAAATTTATTACAAAAAAATATATTATCCTCATAAAATTAAAGATAATATACCTTAACAATTTATTAATTTTAAAGTTGTTCACAAATAATAAATTTCATAAAATTATTTAATTGATATTTATTTATCAATTAACTTAATGTTTTTTAATTTAAGCTATATCTACTTCATAGGGTTTATAGATAGTTAAGTTGTTTTATAAAATTAAAATATCTCAACATACTATTAATATATTTCAAGATCTTATTTTTGGAAGTATCTTTAATCTAAATATTTTAAATATTCTAATTTTCTAACTCATAAAGAATATTTATGATTATAAATAAATGAATTAAATAATTAAAATTTTAAATTTCTTATTATTTATTAAAATATTCATCTAATCCTATTATTGGAATTGATTAAATCTTTTAAAAATTCTAATTTTCCTAACACTTAAATCATATTAATGATAAATGTTTTTTCTTTTTTTAGATATTTAAAGATTATATTGTTTCAACATATTACAAAAAAGATAGATATTACTTTTTAAATAGCTTTCCTTATTAAATTTAAGCTTGGCTTATATTCAGAATTAAATAAGGCATACCATTCAATACTTCTATGCATTTTTTCTATATTATTTTAAATTACTATTTTTATTTGTGAATTTGATAATTTGAAATATTTATTTTTTTGATAATTTTAAAAGAACTTTATAATTTTTTTTGAAAAAGATAACCAATAAATTTAGATAGGTTTTTATAAAATAAGGCTTGGATTGAAGTATATAATTTAGCAAATAACAGATGTCAAAATAAAATAAAGCGATTGAAATTTTCTTAAGAGTTCGTCCAGCTAAAAAGACATATAATGGACTTAGTAAAATAACTTTTAAGATTTTATTTAGCTAAAATTTTATAGAAATCATAAAAATAATAATTAGCTGTTGATGAAGAATCAAGTAAAGTAGAATTTAAAATACCTAAAGATTAGTAGTCTGGTTATATTAACAACACTAAGGAGCACTATGAATTTATATTTGATAAAGTGTTTGATTAAAAAACTAAATAAGAAAAGATTTTTAAAAATGTTGCCTAAGATGTTTGCGATTAGGCTCTAGAAGGTTATAATGGAACTATTTTTGCATATGGTTAAACTGGTTCTGGTAAAACTTTTACTATGACTGGTGGTCCAGATAGGTAATAAATTAAAGAGTTTAAAAAATAGCTATTTAATAACAAACCGCAATTTTAGAATATTTGCTAGATTATTTTGAGTTTATTTATAAAAAACACTTAATAATATACTTAGTTATGAAGATAGAGGTATCATTCCAAGAACTTTAAGTTACTTATTTTAAGAAACTAAAAAGAAAGAAGATGCTTTCTACTAAATATCTATTAGCTATATTGAAATATATAATAATGCTGGTTATGATTTGCTAGATGCAAACCACTCTGCAAAAAAATTAGAAGATTTAACACCAGTTATCCCTCGTGAAACTGAAAATGAAGAAATTATATTAAGTGGCTTGTCAATTCACAAAGCATAAACTGAAGAAGATGCATTAAACTTATTGTATATTGGTAACTAACTAAAAAATTAAAATTATAAATTATTCATAAAAGTTACCTTTAATAAGCATTCTATACAATTATTCTTAATGAAATCATGGAAGAAATTTAATATAATTTTTTATGAATGTATAAAGGTGATTTGAATAGAGCTGTGTGTGAAACTCCTAAGAATGATGTTTCAACAAGAAGTCATTGTATTTTTACTATTATGATAGAAAGTAGAAAACCAAATAGTGATGTAAAAACAATGAGTAGAATTCATTTAGTCGATCTTTCAGGTTCAGAAAGAATAAAAAACACAGGTGTAGAGGGGAAATTAGAAAAAGAAGCAAGAGGAATTAATTTAAGTTTGCATTTCTTAGAACATTGTATTGTTTGTCTTAATAAAAGGGCTTAAGGAGAGAATATTCATGTCCCTTACAGAAATTCCTTGATGACTCTTATCTTGCGTGATTCATTAGGTGGTAATTGTAAAACTAGGATGGTTGCCACGGCTAGTGCTGAAGAACCTGATGCCCTTGAAAGTATTGCAACATGTAAATTTGCATAGAGAGTAGCTTTAGTTAAAAACTATGCAGTACGTAACGAGTCAGTTGATCCAGCTGTCATCATAGAAAGATTAAAAAGAGAAAATGCAGCTTTAAAAGCAGAACTCAACATGCTCAAGGGCGAGAGTATTTATTTAAATTAAAATAACTAAAAAATAATCTTAAAAAATTATGATAGATGCTAAAGACAAGCTAGATTCAGATGATATTGAAACTTGCAGGACTAAAGTGGAATAATTTCTAGCTTCACGAGATCCTTCTCACTAAATTATTTTGAGTAATTTTAAATTATAATTTATCACTTTTTTTAAATTATTTTTAATCTTAATAGGTGATAAACTTATGATAGATGAATGCTTTTACTAACTAAAGCATAAATATAACGCATTACTAAAGAAAGCAGGTAATTCGGAAAATGCTGACGAGGATAATTCCTCATAAGTTTAACCACAAAAAAGTTAAAACAATCCAACAAAATAAAACTAAAATCCACCTAAGGAAGATGCTGATAGCTCGCACCTTTAGGAGGAAATAAAGAGATTAAAGCTACTGGTTTTATAAAGAGATAATGAAATAATGATTTTACTCAACCTTATAAATAAAAATAAAGATAATAAAGGTGGCTAATAACTTTCAATTCCAGTTTAAAGGGAAAGCTAGAATGAAATGGCAAGTGAGCTAGCAAGCAGTATTGTTTAAGAGCCAAAAGAAATTAAATTTCCATAGTATGAGCAGTTAAAATAAGTAGCTTAAACACCTGCACATAAGTATCAGCAGTCAGTTTCATCATAAAACGAGTTTTAATCATAGGTTTCAACTTAGCTTAGAGGTGGAATGGCAAGCATGGATTATTCTTCATAGAAAGGAGCTTTCACAGATTTAAACTAATCTTCAGCATAAAAATCAAATGTAGTTAGTTATTTTAAAAATAAATTTAACCTTTGCTTAAAAAAAAAAATAAAAAATAGACATATTAAACTGGGTTAGATGTTACCGATGCGTAGTCTATAGTGACTTAGGCAAGATAAGCTCTAATATAAAGTAACCTTTAATTGAAAATATTAAAATATAATTTTTATTTCAAAAATAGATAAAGAAATTAATGATATGCTTTTAGCACCACTAAATCTTACTAATGAACAACTCATGGATAGGGCTAATTGTCTTGAGTTGTTTAGAAGAAGCTACAGAAGAAATCAGGTCATGGAAGATAACAAGTTAGTACTTAAAGATAAATTTGAAGTTGCCAGAAAGATGGGATAAATTGTGAATGCAGCAAGAAGCAAAATAGATTAATATAAATAAAAGGTTAATTTTTTTCGTGCATAAAAATAATATTTATTTAAATAATATTTTTTATAGATTTAGGATTTGAGAAAAGAAATGGCTTTAAAAGGACTTAGTGATGGAAACGAGGAAGAACTGGTACATCCATAAGAAGGAGAGATACTATAATAAATAGAAGAATAAAAAAAGATGTACAATTTTTCAAATTTTAATTCTAATAAAAAAGGATAACATTTTTTATTAATTTCTGTAAAAGATACAAAGAAAATTTCAACTAGCTAAAGGACATAAAATCAGAAATAGAAAGCATATAAAAAATGCTTGAAAAAAATAAAGATAGAATGTAAAAAGATTTTGAGAAATGGTTAGAAGCAATGATGCAACAAAGATAAGCTTTGACTGACAACGGATAGTAGTAAAATGCTCTAACATAATCTAATATTAGCTCAAATAATAATCAAAGTATGATGTCACAACAAATGTAATAGGTAATATTAATTTACATAATCAAAATTTAGTTTTAACTAAACTATTTTAAATAAAAGACTTTAAGTAAAGTACGTGATAAAGAAGTAGAGAAAAAATTGTAAGCATTCTACAAGGCAAGAGATGAAATATACAAAAATTGATAATAAAATCAACAACAATTATAAAATAAAATTAAACTAAAAATAAAAATTAAAGTAAATAATTAATTAATTATTAAATCCATATTTATATATTTATTCAAACTGTTTTGCATTTTTATCTTGAAATATCCAAAACGCTATTTTTATAAAATGTTGCATGAAATTTAAAATTAAATTTAATGAAATTAATATATATGTCATATTAACCCTATTTATTTTGAGTATTTGTTTGGTGTTTTGATTTTATTCATCTAATTTTTATATATAATAAATATGCTAAGTGAGCATAACTTAATTTTATCAAATGAATTTTATATAGGATTATCAAAACTTACAAAAAAAAAAATTATTTTTTTATCTCTGAAATTTAATTTTTGTATAAACAATTTTAAAATACACAAATATTTTAGAGTAAAAAATATTTTTTTTAAATTAATTAAAATTTGAGTTAATAACTGATATATATTAGCTATAAGCTGAATCATCTACAATTTTTATTAACCATAAATTTTAGTTTATTAAAAAATATCATAAATTTAAAAAAGATTTGATTTGTATTATAATTGATCATAACTAAATTTAAATGAGTTTTAATCGCGCAGCTGCTATTTAGGTAAGGTAAGATCAACTTGTAGGAGAAGAAAAGGTCATTAAAAAATTAATATGTAACATGTGCTAGTTTTTATTATAAAATCCTTTAATGTGCAATAAATGTATGAATATTTGGTGCGAAAAATGTTGTTAATAAAATTAACACTAAATAACTTAGAGGTGTCCTAATTTATGTGAGGACATAGAATTTTTAAAATCACCTCCTCTTTTAGACGAATTGTTTAAAATAATTAAAATAAGATGTTAATTCTACAAAAATAAAGAAGAGCCTTAATTCATTTGTAACAAAATACTTGACTATAATGAATACTCTCCTCATTTTAATACATGTGAATTTGGATATGAAAAATGCGACATACATGAATGCTCTAAACTTATAAAAAGGAAAGAAATCAATGAACATAAAAAGGAATGCCCTAACAAAGAGTAATTACTTAAAATGATTAAAGAAGCTCATCTCAAAACAATAAAATAAGGAATTCTATTAAACTAGATTACAGAATTAACAGACGTAAAATTATAATTTTTACATGACTATTGATTGTTATTTTTTTAACTAAATTAGAGGATTAAAAAAGATAATGACAAACTCTCACTATAGCTATCAGAAAAATCATAAAAATTGTAATAAGTGTAATCTTTTTAATTAAATTAATGTAGAAAGTGTTTGCATTTATTGTAAAAAGATAAGCAATGAATGAATTACTTTAAAAATAATTTCAAACAAAAAACAAACTTTTGAGTTAAATTTTTATATCTTTATAATCACTAATATAAATAAAAAATACTTAAAATTATTTAAAATATAATAATTATTATCAAATTGTTTCATAATGATTGTAGAAATATATTGTTTATACAAATTTTTGAAAATTATATGAATTTCTTCTCAGTAAATTTCTAAGATGAATTCAAAGCATAGGGAAGACTGTATTATGAGAATCAAACCTTTTAAAGTAGTAATCTAATTTTTTTGCATCTGGATTAGCTACATTTAATTTTTTTTATTCGTGAAGAGTGTTAACCCTTTCAAGGATTAGATAGTGAAGGGGATAATGAATATGATCTTAATTGTCTCTAATAAAAAGAGCTAAGCTATCCAAAGGAACCCACTTATATTCATTGTCATTTTAATTTATTAGTGGGTATTTTAAATCACATTTATATTACATAGCAAAAAGTATATCAGGATGTCCTGATTAAGTTTTAGTTATTTCACGTATTAATATTAAGTCTTAAAATTATAAATTTGGATTTTCATTATTTTATAGAGTGAAAGATTTTTTTACAATTTCTTAAGCAAGATTATCTAATTTCATTCCTATTTATTTTTATGTATCAGCTGGTACTCCCCATTTAGACCCCTTTTTTTAAAGCAAAATATGATAATCTTTTGATATAACAACGGGAGCGCATGATATGTAATGAGTAGAATATGAAGGTATCTTATTAGTCTTTTAAGGATTCATCCATTTATTAAACATAATATATTAATTTTAAGAGTGATGTACATCAAATCCTAACTAGTTTAGTGTATGAGAGAGATAAACATTTTCAGGGCTTAATTTAATCCAAATACTAGATATATCGCTATCCTCTTATTATCTTTAATTAATAAATTGCTCAACTTGTTCCCTAAATTGTTCCTCTGAATCAAACTTTTAATTTTCAGTTGTAATATGAATCCCAGAAAATTCATCTTTTCTAAACTTAAAACTTTCATCCATTAAGACACTTTTTCCTTTGAAAAGTGAAACTGCTCCAAGCCCAATAAGGCTGCCTAATTTAAAAAAAGATTTCATTATTTAACCCCTTTTTAATGCTATTTTTGATTAGAAGATATTTGAATATAACAAACAAGATAAATTTATTAAACACTTAAGATGCTTATTCAAAACTAAAATAAAACAAAAAGATAAATAAAAATTAATTAACTATTGAATTATTGAAAGTCATTAAAAAAGGCTTTAAAAAATGTTTGATTTGCAAAAAAATAAAATATTATAACTAATTAATTGCTCAGCTTCTTTAAGCAATATTTATTTATTTGATTTTTTAGAGAAAATTTTTTAAAATAAATTTAAATTTATTGAATAAAAATAAATAATTTTATTAAATGCTAATTTAACTTTTTTAATTTAAATGATTCTAATTTTAAAGATATTTTTATTTTTGATATAATTTTAAGATTTGAAATACGCTTAATAGATAATTAATATGTATAGAGAATATATAATTGCTACTATTAAAATGTATAGAATGAACAGCTATAATTAATTTAAGAAAAAATTATTTTTTCACTAGCATAAATATAATTTAGTTAGTTTTTTGAATTTATAGCAAATCTATTTAGCTTTCAAAAAATTTTCTTACTACTAGTGCCCACTTTTATATATAAAAATATTAGAAAAAAAATAAATGAAAATAAATACCTGAATTAAAATGAAAGAGTGCTTATGTGTTAAAGTTATTTTAGATCTAAAACAATATTAAGTAACTCGCAGTTAACTAAAAGAGAATTACTTGACATTTTATAAAAAATATTTAATCAATAAATAAATAAATAACTTATTATAATTTACTCGAAATCAAGTGAAAGGGATTTCAAATGTTAGCATTTAGAAATTGCTTCAGAAATATATCTTAATGCGATTCTTTCAACTAAATAGTATCTTTTATTTTATTTTAATTTAATTAGCATTTTTATTTTTAATATTTATCTTTTGAAAAAGTATACGTCAAGTTTAATGACAAATTTTCTAATTTATTCAATTTTTGCACCATTTTAGAAAAATTGTCAATGCCTGCAGTTTGATTTTCTAGGATTCTATATTATGTATGTATTTCGAAAAAATAAAAATTTTACATTGAATAAAATAAACAAAAAACTTTACGGAAATTCAAAATTAAGAGAAGTAAGTAAATTGCATTTAGACATCCCTAAAGTTAAATCTTTAAAGTTTTCTGTTTTAAAGTGGATTCCTCTAATTAATTTATAGAATTTCATAAAGATTTGAATATTTATTAAAATAATCACTTTAGATTCAAATATATTTTTCTCAAATTTAGACCACCCTCCGAAAAAGCTTGACTAAGTAAATAAGAAGCATCAAAATCTATAATATTACAACTAATTTAAAATTAATTAACTCAAAGTTTAACTTTTAGTATATTTTACCTCAAGTTCATTTCTAAGCTTTCAAGCTTTTTGAATTTTAAAATAGCTTCTTTTATTTATATAAAATCATTTTCTTCCAAACCTTTATTACTTTAAAGAATTTAGTCTTAGTTTTAATTTTTATATTTAAAAAATTACCTCATTTAGATTATGAATTCATTTGAGTTTTCATAATCTAAATTCTAAAACTTTTTGCATATTAATAAAAAAAAATTAGTTTTAAATAACTTAAAAATTAAAATAATACATCTTATAAACTTGAATTAATCATTTTATTCCTATCTTTTTTTATTATTTTCTCTTAAATTTTTTAAATTTTTGAATTTAATAAATTTAATATTTTTGTATTTTTAATTAATTTATCATCAGAAATGCATTAGATATTAATAAGAAATTTAAATAGACTTAACATGAATTTATTTTACAAATTATTTAATAAATTAACTAAATTAATTTAAAATATCCAATAAGCCTAATCAGTTGAATTTATTTTATTTTTTTCTTATAAAAATATTTGATTTATTTTAAGTATAATTAAAATTATATCTATTAATATGAACTCACTTTGTATTACAATTCTTATTAAAAAAATTTAATCTTTTTTACTTATTTGAAAAAAATATTAAAAGAAATTTCTTCATGAATTTATTAAATAAAAAGCAGGTACTGATTTTTTTAAGTTTTAAAAGAACGTTTCACTAGTTAATCACAAAGAAATTCAATTATTATTATTGTATTGCATAGATTTAATTATTTTTTGAATTCACTTTTTATTAATTCAAAATAAAATAAATCTTTAATTAATTTTAAAAAAATGTTTTATTTAAATTTTGTTTTGAATTAATTTATTTGTAATTTCTTAAGCTTTATTTAATGATAAATAAAGCTTTTACCAATAATAATCTTTATTATTTTTCAATTGAAGAAATCAAATAATTAAAACTGTAAAAATCAAATTAATAAAGATTATTAGGTTTATTGATTAGCTTAATACATATAAAATCAAAATTATTTACTCTTTAAAATCTAGTATTCATATAAAGAAAAAAGGGATTAGAATTATACAAATATAAATATATTATTAGAGTACATAATTTAGTTAAGTAAAGAATGCCAAGAGATTATTACAGCGATTTAGAAATTAAAGTTGATGCTAGCCATGATGAAATATGTTAAGCGTATATTTTGTTAAAGATTTTAAAATAATATTGCAAATATACATATCCTGCCATTTTAAAATAGATATAGAAGATTAGCTTTGAGATTTCACCCAAAATTTAGTATTATGGATGAGAAAACGACTCTACATCACTTTTCTGTTATTTCAGAGGCTTTTGAGGTTCTTAGTGACCGTATACAATTTACTTTTTACTTGAAAAACTAATATTTTATTTGTTATTATCCATTAAAAATCAGCTATGAGAAGGGCATTCTATGATAAATTTGGAGAGGAATAACTTAAATAGGGATTTTTTCATAAAGGAGGTATGTTATATAAATTATTAATCATTCATGGATTTTAATGTTATTTTAAATTAAATAGAGCTTGCAGTAAGAATTTAGTGTCCTTTTTATTGAAAACTTATTGATTTATTTATTGAAATACAAACGTCTGACTTATAAAAATAATATTGAATAAAAGGGAGGATACAAGTTCCACAAAAATCCTTTAGAAATATTTGAAAAATTTTTATGCAAAAATAATCCTTTGGCTGATATTGTTGGTACATAATTTTAGGAATTTAGAGAAAAACTATTAAAATTTATAAATTTAAATAGATTTAACAGGAGAACATGCTCATGGAACCATGTTTGGTTATTAGTTTTAGGCATAGAATTATTAATTGACCCATCCCCCTGAACCAGTTTATTTAGAAGTAGAATGCAGCTTGGAAGAAATTTATAATGGATGTTCAAAAGAAATATAATATTATAGAAGTGTAAAATTTTATTATAAAATTAGTTAAAGCAAATTATTATAGAACTTATTTTATATGCTTATAGCTGCTGAATTAAGATGGTAGAACAACAAGAGAAATTCTTGCAAATAAGTATGTTAAATGTATGAGGGAAATTCGATTAACTAATTTTTATTTGTTTATTTTGTAATAGAATCGTTCAAATTAGATAAGGTGTAAAAGATGGAGCAACTGTTGTTTATAAAAAAGAAGGAAACCAAGCTGCTAGATTTGACAATTGTACTTTTACAATAAAATTCTTTAATTAAAAGTTATTATTTTATAAAATAGCTGATTTGGTTATGATAATTAGAGAAGTCCCTCATAGTAGATTTAAAAGAAAAGGTGATGATTTGGTATATACCTAAACTATCAATCTATCACAAAGTTGGTCATTTAAAGGAGTTCATCTTATTACATTAGATAGCAGGAGATTGTATATTCCAATAGACGAGGTGATCACGTAAAGATTGAAATATTAAAATTTCTTGTTTGAATTTTTAATTAAATAAAATTTAAAATAGTCCTAAAACTGTAAAAGTAGTTGAAGGAGAAGGAATGCCAATTCAATTTGAAACTTTGAAAGGATTAAAGAATAAATAGTTATTATAACCTTACAAAGACAGAGGAAGCTTAATTATAAAGTTCAATGTTGAATTTCCTACACAACTAAGCATTGAAGAGCTTAAAAAGATATCATAACTTTTAGGGGAAAATGAAGAAAATGGTGACTAAGCCAATTGAATTCAAATCAAATTCTTTTGAAACGTTTTTTATATTTTGTACATATTGTATTGATTTTTCTTTTTCAGATAGGTTATCAGCATAAAATATTTTTCTTACTTAGTTTATTTCCTCAAGTTATTAAAACATGTTTTTTTTAACAACCCAATTTAAGTTTAACAAATTCCTTAGCTATAATAAGCAGATAAATTAAATTCAATGAGAATCTAAACGCATCTTTACTTATGGTTTATTCTAAGCAGATGCTTAATGCTTTATAATAAATAAAAGAGAGGCATTTTTTATTATGCTGCTGTCTTCTAATTTCATTCATAAAATAAAGCAGTTAATATATTTCTACGACTTCAGAAGAAGGACCTAGAATTAAAGGTAGAATAATATTCTTCTAATAATTAAAGTCCTCTAATGGTCGCATTATTTTTAATGTAAGTTTTTATAATAAATTAATTTTGCTATAAAGCAAAGGTAATAATCAAGAGATATTATATCTATAATTCTTACAAATATTTATTAATTAGCTAAAAGTAGCAGTATTTATCAACTTTTCATCATACAAATATAATCCAACTCACCTTCAATTTCAAGTTAAACAAATGATTACTTAGGTTTAGTATAGTGAAAGGAGTAGAATGAGCTCCACTAGTTCCTTATCTTCCCAGTAATAAGATCTTGAAACTATCCATCAGACTTAGCTCAAAGTAATGATAAAATTGATGAGAAATAAAAATTCATATTATAGTTGAGATCATATCAAAAATATAAAGATTATATATTATTGAAAGAATAATTAATTTAAGCAACCATAACGATATTTTATTAACAATAGATCAACAACCCTAACTAGTATCTTAAGCAGATTGAAGAAGAGCAAGAAACCTACAACTTTTTATCAGAACTAGAAGTAATTATTTGCATTAATAGACTATATAGAATTAAGTAAATCAAAATCAACAGGATAAATGTTTTGAAATCTTAAATGACTTAAAGAAATTAAAGATAGAAGAAGAGTCACTAAAAGATAAAAGAGATATAGAAAAAATAGATTAAACTTCAAAGATTAATTCTTTCATTTAATTAGAAGAACTTGAAATATAAAGACTTAAGGATATCTTTTAAAGAGAAACTGAATAAACAGGAGATTACATTTAATTATTTGAAAATTAAATATAATAAGAAGAACAGTAATATATATAGTTGTAATAGAAGATATAAAATGCTTAGCAGCGTATTGATAGGTTAAATTACGACATAGGAAATATTTGAAATTTATTTTAATTTATTAAATTCAAATTTTTCCTAATAATTCAAATCTTATTCTACTTTAAATGTTTATAACCTATATTTTTATGTCGTATTTTATCAAAGTAAATAATTGCTATTCATTACCTTTTAATCATTTTATTCTTTCTATCTATTCGTAAGAAATTTGAAGGTTTTATTTTTATGAGTATTTAAAAACACAAGTTTTAAATTCATTTAATTGTGATTAGGAAAATTAACAATCTAAATTGTTAGAATTAAAACATATTTTTTAAAATTATTTTGAAAAAATTCTAAAAATTATCCATTTGCTCATATTTTAAAAAATCTATTAATTATGTTAAATTATAATTAATTAAATTAATTCTGAAACAATTAGGTGCATTTAAAAAAATTAAATTCCTTAAATAAATAAATTTTACATCCATTAGAATTTTAATTCGTTAGTATTGATTAGCTTGTGGATATTTAGTCAGTATATCGCGTTAGATAGTTAGATAGACATCTATATCAAAACTTAAATTATTTGTATTTTTTTGAAAAAAATGCTTGTAGTTACTTAATGAATTTTTAAATTGAAAGGAGAAAATTAAAAATTTTTATCAAATTGGTTTGCAGAAAGAAGAAAATCAAATGACAAAAAGTTTTTTTGAAAGTAAAATTATAAAATAAAATATATATGAATTTATTTTTTTATTAATTGATCAATCAATAGTTTTGGAATAAATATTCAATTTGATTGTTTCTTTATTTTTTTGTTAGTTTGCTTGCTTGCTTATTAATTTATTTGATTGATTAATGAGTTGATTGCTCAATACAGTCAAATGCGAAAGTAGTGCATTTGAGTGAACTCAAAATAGTGAGAGTGAAGTAAAATAAAAAATAAGACTAATCAAGTACAGTAAATAAAAACAGAAAAAATAAAGAGAAGATTATTATTTGCTTGAAAAGAGAAAAAAAAGAGCAAATAAGATAAATAGAAGAAATAAATAAATAATAAAAAGAAAACAAAATCAAATAAATAATAAATCTCTATTCAAATTAAAAGCAGAAGAATAGAAAGCAAGTAAAATATAAAAATGGTTGATAAAGGTGCAAAATAAGTTGATATCGATGTAGATAGCATCATCGAAAAGCTTCTGGTTTGCAAGGAATACAAGCCAGGTAAATAGGCAAGCATTACAGAATAAGAAATTAGAGGTTTATGCATAAAAGCTAGAGAAATTTTCATTAATTAACCTATTCTCCTTGAACTCGAAGCACCACTAAAAATTTGCGGTAAATTAAATTATGATTTTAACAATTCCAAGAGATGAACTCAGACGATAGATTTACTTCAAAAGCAAAAACGATTTCTCTTAATAACATATAGGTGATATTCACGGACAATATTATGATTTACTTCGTCTCTTCTAATACGGCCATTGTAAATATTTCATTTATTTTATCTCTTTTGAGCAAGCAACAAGAAACTAACTAATTTACAGATCAATAAATAAATATATATATATATCTCTCTCTTCGTTTTAATTATATGATTGACTTCAAAAGCTTTTTTATATATTTTCTTTGATTTGCGTCTCTAACAAAAATGTTCAAACACAAATTTAAAAACCCTTTTAGACCACGCATAAAAAAAGTTTGAAAGATAAAAGATGGATATATTCAACTCAATAAAAAGCTTGTTGCTTATTTTCTTATCACTTATTAACAATCTTTTTCTTAACAAATAGATCCTCCTGATACTAATTATTTATTCTTGTAAGATCATTTTTCATCAAATTCAAAATCAAATAGCTTATCTCCGGCGTGTCATAGCTTGAAAATAATACAAAATATTAAAGTATTCTTTAAAGAGCTTTTAATTGTCTAAAGAGACAAATATCTGTTTTGTTAAGCTAGCAAATTTTTCACTTTTAAGCATATAATATACTTTTTTATGCTTAGTTACTATCCTTCCTCTCATTTATTTCCTCCTAAATCTCTAATTCAAATAAATTGGGTTCAGTAGAAAGTCTGCAATCGTTATTACAACTTAAAACAGGCTAAAATAGCAAAACAAGTCTGTAAGATGTATTCATGAATGTATTACTAACCGGCATTCACCAGAGTTAATGAATTAAATCTCAAATAACATACCTACCCATCAAAATAGAGGCTTTCTGAGCAGGAATAAAAGGAAATTTGCAACTATTTAAAAAAAAAAAATTAAAAAGTTTCCACAGGTTATAATGATAGTGATTGAGGTGTAAAACAAGCCATATTGTGCTTAAAAGTGATATGATAGAATCAAAACGCCAAGATACCCAATTTTCAGATCTTTAATTACTAAATTTTGCTTATCTCCTAATTTTTTTAATAAATAGAGGTGATTATGTTGATAGAGGTAAATAAAGTTTAGAAACAATAGCTCTTTTACTTGCATACAAAATAAAATATCCTGAAAACTTCTTCTTACTGAGAGGTAATCACGAATGCGCATCAATTAATAGAATCTATGGTTTCTACGATGAATGTAAGAAATAAATAAATAAAAATTATTAGCAGAAAATGTTTGCTGCCAAATTATATTTAAATGGATCAAACAAAGCCTTTAAAAAAGATATTTATTTGTTTACTAAAATTTAAAATAATTAATAGGTAAAAGAAGATACAATATAAAGCTTTGGAAGACTTTCACAGACTGCTTCAACTGCTTACCTGTTGCTGCAGTTGTTGATGAGAAAATTTTCTGCATGCATGGTGGTTTATCTCCTGAACTTACTAACCTTGAATAAATCCGTCGTATTATTAGACCCACTGATGTTCCTGATACTGGTAATATCCTTAAAAAATCTACCTAGCTTATCAACAAAGATTATTTTATTATCTAAAAGGTTTATTATGCGATTTACTTTGGAGTGATCCTGATAAAGATGTATAAGGCTGGGCAGAAAACGAAAGAGGTGTTTCATATGTATTTAGTCCAGAAATAGTATCAGTTTTCCTTAAAAAGCATGAATTAGATTTGATATGTCGTGCACATTAGGTAAAATCTCTTTTAAATTATTTATCGAAAAAGCCATTTTAAAGAAAGGATCTTAAATTTTAACAAAACAAAAAAAAGCGAAAAAAGAATAAGTTTCAAATAATTAAAATAGAAAAATATAATATTAACAAATAAGTAAAAACTATTTAACTTAATAATTAGGTTGTAGAAGATGGATATGAATTCTTCGCTAAAAGATAATTAGTAACTTTATTCTCAGCTCCTAATTATTGCGGTGAATTTGATAACGCAGGTAATTAAATAAAAAACTTAAATAAATTAAATTCTTACTAGCAATAACAACAAAAAAAAACAAACAAACAAATAATCAATTTAAATTTTTTGAAATAATTTAGGTGCTATGATGACTGTAGATGAAACTTTGATGTGTTCTTTCTAAATTTTGAAACCTGCTGATAGCAGAACTACTGGATAAGCTGGCAGACCTTATACTCCTCCTAAAAGCAAGGTAAAATTATTAAAGTTTTATTTAAAAATAGCAACAATTAATTATTTGGTTGTATAAAATAGTGAGAAACTAGAATAAAGGATGTATAAAAATTAATAAAAAAATAGTAGTAGTAAGCAGTCAAGCTATTAAGCAAGAGTGATAAAGTAAAAAATAATGTGATAAATAAATTTATTCTCTCAAAGTTCTCTTAAAGGATAATATATTATATAAAAATGTATAGCAGATTGATAGTTAATTAATTAATTGATTACTCTTTTTTTTAAAGCAGATATTTCATTATATCCATCAAACAAATATCATCAAAAAAACATTATTCATTCTATTATTAAATTAATTGTTCAATCAATCAAAATCATTTAAACTTACATACATATATACTTACCTACCTACCTACATATATATTTACTTACAAAACTTTAAAATTGTTTTAAAACTACTTTCAAAAATAAATTAAATAAATAAATAAAAACGCATAAAAAAAAATAAGTATTAAGGCATTAGCTATGAATAAATATATTCCCTTATAATTTAATTCATATTTATTGATTACATGGCTGTTTCCAAATAAACTTGTTTTTCTTTTTTAGATGTTATTTAAATACAATAATATAACTTTAAAAAATTCTATTAAGAATTTAAATCCCCAGCTTGAATTTACAATATTTGTAGTATAGAAGATATTTTTCATTTTAATTACTTAAAAAATATCTAATAACAGACAATATTTTTCATTTTAATTACTTAAAAAATATCTAATAACAGACAATATTTTTTAGAATTTTTTTCTTCTTTTATTTAATGCATTAGATAAACAAATTTGATTTTATATGTATAATTCTACTATGGCTATTTACTAAATACTTATTTTTACTTTATCATTAAAAATTCACTAACTAGCCCTAAATCATATTCCATATAAATCTAATAAGCAAATTTTATTTTGTTGATATATTTCTACTGTGGTTATTTACTAATATCTTTAATTTTTATGATTAAAAGTAATTAGTATTTATCAAACCTCATTAGTAATCTATATAAATCCAATAAGTAAATTTTATTTAAATCTATTTGCAAATATTTCATAAAGATTTTTCATTAATACATTTTAGAACTATAAAAAAATTAATGTGCTAAATAATTAATGAAATAAATAACATATTCTAAACAAATGTAGTAATTTTTACTTAAAAATGATTTTCAGATAATTAGGATAAGCAATATAATTATTTATTTTTAAGCAAAGGTGGAGTTATGTTTATTTGCTTGTTAATAATTTATACATAGGTGTTACACATTTTAAAATTAACTTTTTCCACAAGTATAAATTTATTTAGAAATACTAAAATGAAACTTCTTTATATTAATTGAGTTTTAAAAAAATTAATGTTATAAATGATGTTTACTTAGGAAAAAATCAAAATCGAATAATATTTACATTATTTAATATTTTGAAACTTTAATAATATCAGCTAATTTCGAGCTAAGAATATTTTAATACACACATAATTTAGTAATTACAAGAACTATTAAAATTATTTGGTTGATTATTTGAAGCTTTATAAGTAATTGAAATATATAATATTTAATAATTAATAAATCAGGTTATTTTGAGTTAAAAAATTCTTTTTAAATTAATCTAAAACAGATAAAAACTAAAATTTAATTAAAATCTTTGATATTAGAAAAAAATAATAGAATAAAAACACTCTATTGCAATTTATACTTATTTATGAGTGATTCTAAATTGAACTCTCTTTAGCTTTTAAGCAAGGTTTTTAGCCCTCAAACTAAAGATAAGGCTTTAAGTTGCATTTCATATGGATTAGCAGTGCATTATAGTTAGGATAAAAAGAAATATATTGTCTATTAAAGCGAAGTTGATCAAGAATTATTAATACTTTTACCATAAACTTAAGATTTACCTTCTAAATTAGATTTCATAGATTTAACATAAATAATAGATATTTAAGAGTTCTCTCCGTTTGATAACACTCCGAATAAGTAGTGGCTTATGTTTGAGTTAAAGAATAAAAAGCATTATTTTAGTTTTAACTAATAGCAAGATAAAGATTTATTTTGGTAGGGTATTTTAATCATAATGAAGTCAGCAAGTATCTCAAAGAAGCAGTAAAACTATTTATTAATTAATACATTTTAAGTTTATTTAATGATATTTGAGCTAAATTTAACATTTTATTGTTTAAAACAGAAACATGAAGGCTGATTATGTCAAACAAATGGCTCTTGATTTTTTTTCCAAGGCTGATTAAGATCTTTCAGATAATTTAACTTATGAAGAATGCTTAAATTTAATATAAAAACTAAGTGTAAACATTAGCAAGAAGGATCTTTTGGAAAAATTTTCATTTTATGATAAAAACAATGATAAGCTTCTCTAAGTAAATGAATTTGTGGAGATTATTAGAGATTTACTATCTAAGAGTGAATTAATTCCTTTGTTTAAGAAATATGTTCCTCATTTTGACGAAAAAGGCAACCTAAACTCTCCTGCGATGAAGAAAGAAACATTCTTGAAATTTTTAAAAACAGAACAAAAGCAAGATGACCTTGACCTGAAGTCTCAATAGTTTTTGGACATGTATTTTGCTGAAAAAAACAATATAATTTCTTACAATGATTTTATAAATTTGATCTTTAATTATCAAAATTGTGTTTATGATCCAACTAAGCTTAGTGTTTATTAGGTATTAAACTTTTAGCCAATTTATTGTCAATATTTTTTTTAATTTATTTGTCAAAAACTTCACAATACGAAGTAATATTATTAATACTTATATTAAAGCAATTTTTATAAATTAGTCGATGGATTAACCATTAACAGATTATTACATAAATTCATCTCATAATACATATCTCATGGCAAATTAATTAACAGGAGAGTCAAGTGTTTAGGCTTATGTTAATGCCTTCAGAAAAGGCTGTAGATGCATAGAAATTGATGTGTGGGTAAAATAATTAATTACATTTTTTAATACTTTATTAATAAATATTAAATAAAAAAGGATGGAAGTGAACCAATAGTTACTCATGGTTTTACTTTGACATCTTCTATTAAGTTTAGAGATGTTGTTTAAACTATTAAAACATATGGATTTGTATGGAGTAAATACCCTATAATTATTTCTATCGAAAATCATTGTAGTCAAGCAAACTAAATTAAAATGGCAAACATAATGAAAGAAATATTTGGAAGCTCTATGTATCTTATCCCTGAAAATTATTCAGATATGCAATACTACCCTAGTCCCAGAGAGCTTAAAAAAAAAATAATTGTCAAAGCTAAGGGAAGACTTAGCCAAATTTTAGGAGAATCAATTTAGCCTTTTGATTTAAAGCTGAAAAAGCAGAGCCAAAGCACTCCACATTAAAGTAGGAGAATCAGAGATTCTGTCTTGTTTTCACATATTCATGAATAAGACTAAATAGATTTAAATCAAATCTACCACTTTAATATTGAAAAAGCTTTTTCCTAAAATAATGCAGAAGATAACTCAAATGAACTCTTATTATACTCCCCTATGCAACTTTTGTAAATTTCAGAATCTAACAGGTCTCTCAAATCAATCTAGTATGATTACGATGAAACAGAAAGAACAGTTATGGACAGTGACGATGAGACTAACAGCAAATCTCAAGTTGCTCAAGTTAAAGATTTTTAGAGATGTATTTCTATGGTAGGTGTGAGTTTTACGATGGATATGATCAAATTATAGAGTGGTTCTATTTTCGACATTTTTTCTCTTAGTGAAGAAAAAATTACATATCTACTTAAAAAGCACGAAAAAACTTTAGTTGATTATCATAAAAAATTCTTCAGTCGTATTTATCCAAAGGGTTCGAGAGTAGATTCTTCGAATTATGATCCTTTACCATCATTTGTTAGTGGATCTTAAATTATTGCTCTTAATTTTTAAACCTGCGATTATCCTATGCTTATGTATCTTTCTAAATTCTAATAAAACGGAGGAATTTTTAGTGGGTATGTTTTGAAACCAAAATATTTAAGACATAATCACCTTGAATAAATCAATTCAGATAATCACAAACTTTGTGGCGAATTGAATAAAAATAAAAATTCTTTACAAAAGTATCCAAGCGACTTTGTAAAATAAATAAAAGAAATAAAAATAACTATAATAAGTGGACAGTGTTTAAAAAGAGAGGAAGACGACTCAAAGCAATTCAATCCATTCATTGAAGTTTCCTTAAAGGGAACAGAGCTAGATGAAAAAAATAATAAAACCTAAAAAACTAAATCAATAAACAATAATACTTTCCATCCAATTTTTAATTCTTCTCCTATCACTTTTAGAGTTGCTTGCCCTGAACTTGCTATGATTTCATTTTAAGTTTTTAGCAGTGGAATAATTAAAAATGAACTATTCGCATAATATGCTCTAGATTTTGAGTGTATAAGATAAGGTTATAGAATTATTCCATTATGGGATAAAGAACTTAAAAAGATTGAGCATGGCATGCTATTAGCACATATTGAAATATTGGATTTATATACATGAAAATAGCTTATACAAATTAATAATAAACACCACACACACATATATATAAAATTAATAGTTTAATCAATTTTAACCTATAAATAATATTACAAAAAAAGAAAAAATTAGTTTATTTATTTAAGATCAAATATTTGCGCAAACAAATTTATATAAATAATTTATCTTAAATATTAAATTTATGCTTGTAAAAATAATTTATTTTTATTGTCTAAATTATATTTTAATATTTTAAAATTCATCAAAATTAATTAAGGTTTTTTTAATTCTTAAGTAGATAAAATTTATTAAGTTGAAAATAAAAAATTTAATTTACTTTAATTGTCTAGCACATATATAGTGAAAAAGGAGGTCTATCCCACAAAAATTGCAAAATCTCAAAAAACGATGAAAAAGCAAGCAAACTGCAATAATCTCTCAAATTTGACACTTAATCTTTCGTAAAAACACCTTATTTCTTTTGGATAGTATTAATATAAAAAAGAATTAAAACTAAAACAATATTTTACTTGATTGATTTACTTTTTGATTCTGAATATGCTTTTTTAATTTAATTCATTTTTCATTTTCAACATTTGCTGACATAAATTATTTATTAGTTTATTCATAATCATATATTTATCCATTTTTTCTTCTAACTAACTAATATTTTCTTCAATATTTAAAAAGATCCAATTAAATTGGTGCAAATGGTGCCTCAGGCTTAGGCTCTGCATTAGCAAACTGCACTAATCTCTCAAATTTGACACTTAATCTTTTGTAAAAACATCTTATTTCTTTTGGATAGTATTAATATAAAAATGTATAAAATCTAAAACAATATTTTACTTGATTTAATTTTTGATTCTAATTATGCTTTTTTAATTTAAGTCATGTTTCATTTTCAACATTTTCTGACATAAATTATTTATTATTTTATTCTTAATCATATTTTTAATTCATTTTTCCTTCTAACTAACTAATATTTTCTTCAATATTTAAAAAGTAAAAATTAAATTGGTGCAAATGGTGCCTCAGGCTTAGGCTCTGCATTAGCAAACTGCACTAATCTCTCAAATTTGATACTTAATCTTTCGTAAAAACAGCTTATTTGTTTTGGATTGTATTAATATAAAAAAGAATTAAAACTAAAACAAGCTTTTTACTTGATTGATTTACTTTTTGATTCTGATTATGCTTTTTTAATTTAAGTCATCTTTCATTATCAACATTTGTTGACATAAATTATTTATTAGTTTATTCTTAATCATATTTTTATTCATTTTTCCTTCTAACTAACTAATATTTTCTTCAATATTTAAAAAGTTGCAATAAAATTAGTGATGAAGGTGCCTCAGGCTTAGGCTCTGCATTAGCAAACTGCAATAATCTCTCAAATTTGACACTTAATCTTTCGTAAAAACACCTTATTTGTTTTGGATTGTGTTAAAATAAAAATAGATTAAAACTAAAATAATATTTTATTTGATTGATTTACTTTTTGATTCTGATTATGCTTTTTTAATTTAATTCATTTTACATTTTCAACATTTGCTGACATAAATTATTTACTAGTTTATTCTTTATTATATTTTTTATTCATTTTTCCTTCTAACTAACTAGTATTTTTTTCAATATTTAAAAAGTTACAATTTTATTGGTGATGTTGGTGCCTCAGGCTTAGGCTCTGCGTTAGCAAACTGCACTAATCTCTCAAATTTGACACTTAATCTTTCGTAAAATCGTCTTATTTCTTTTGGATAGTATTAATATAAAAATGAATAAAATCTAAAACAATATTTTACTTGATTGATTTAATTTTTGATTCTGAATATGCTTTTTT
>JH719967.1:179761-569868 GCA_000231845.2 Tetrahymena malaccensis 436
TCATTTTCAACATTTGCTGACATAAATTATTTACTATTTTATTCTTAATCATATTTTTTATTCATTTTTCCTTCAAACTAACTAATATTTTCTTCAATATTTAAAAAGTTAAAATATAATTGGTGATGAAGATGCCTCACGCTTAGGTTCTGCATTAGCAAATTGCACTAATCTCTCAAATTTGACACTAGATTTATGGTAAAAAACAGTTTATATGTTTTGGATTGTATTAATATAAAAATAGATTAAAACTAAAACAATCTTTTTAATTGATTGATTTACTTTTTGATCCTCAATATGCTTTTTAAATTTAAGTCATTTTTCATTTTCAACATTTGTTGATATAAATTATTTACCTTTATTCTTTATTATATTTTTTATTCATTTTTCCTTCTAATTAACTAATATTTTCTTCAATATTTAAAAAGTAGAAATAAAATTGGTGATGAAGGTGCCTCAGACTTAGTCTATGCATTATTAAACTGCACTAATCTCTCAAATTTGACCCTTAATTTACGGTAAAATCACCTTATTTGTTTTGGATTGTATTAATATAAAAAGAATTAAAACAAAAAAAATCTTTTTACTTGATTGATTTACTTTTTGATTCTGATTATGCTTTTTTAATTTAAGTCATTTTTCATTTTCAACATTTTCAGACATAAATTATTTACTAGTTTATTCTTAATCATATTTTTTATTCATTTTTCCTTCTAACTAACTAATATTTTCTATATTTGTTTTGGATTGTATTAATATAAACATGAATTAAAACTAAAGCAATCTTTTTACTTGATTTACATAATTTTTGTGTAACATTATGATTTTCATTTTATATTTTTAAGATAAAGATATAAAAATAAACAAAAACTATTTTACATATCAAAGTTTTAATTAAAATATTTTTTCTTTTTACTTTTATTTTATTCATTAAAACTTACCTCTAATATCTATTTATAGCAATAATAAAATTAATCGTTCAGGCAACTTAAAGATATTGAGAAAGTGCCTTAAAGCTAAAAGATTAGTTGTCAAAAAAATAAATTTATGATAAAGCATCAGTGATAAACTTAGATAACTAGAATGGATAAATTAAAAAAATTTAAATAAATTTTATATAAATTGATTTGTTTATCTTTGTTTTTATATTTGTAAAACCAAAAATTAAACATAGAATATAAATTTGTGATTATTTTTATTAATGCAAATTTAGTGAAATAATAGACTTTTTAAAAGACTATTAAAAATATATTTTTTTATTTTTTAAAAAATAATTTCTAATTTTAATCCATCAAAATAAGATTGTTTTACTCAGAAATTTAAAGGTTTAAGTGAAATTTATTCTTTATTTTGTAAAAAACACTTTAAATTTATCAATCTATTTATAGATGTTTAGAATTTTTAAAGAATCTAATTTTGAACTGATACTACAATTTAACTTTAATTACTATTACTTTAAAACTGTTTTATTTATGTAAATATGAATTAATTAGTTAGTAATGATAGTTTAGTTTTGTTGTTGTAATAAAAAATATATTTTAATTAGAAAAATTTGGAAGGAGACAGTTGAATTTCTGAAAGTAAAATATATTTATTAAAAGTAAGTAGTTAATTATTACATAATTTATAAACATTAATTTATTAGTTTAGAGTAAAAATAGTTATTTATTTATTTAAAATTAATTATATTTTAAATTAAAATTTGCTAAATATTTAAATATCAAATAGGTTTTAATTATGCAAATTTTCAATAATTAATGATAATACTTGCTTTTTGTTGTAGTTTTTTTTCGCTTTAAATTTTGTCTATTTATTTTTCTAGATCCTACACTTTTTTTTTGTACTCATTGTACAGTGATTTGTTTTTATTTTATGAGAAAATTAGTAAGTTCATGATTCCCTTAGCTTATTCAAATTTTTTAAAAGCTAATTCAATTATATGCTACTCTAATAAAATTTTAGTGATAACTAAAAGACAATTTAGATTAAAGTAATCTCCAGTAAAATTTTTTATTTCTAAACAAAGCTTTCTAAAGTCTTTTGAATTACTGCCAAATAGCTTGAATGTAGCAAGTATGTAGTAAAATAGTAGCTCAAGGTAGTCTTTATTAAATTTTGAGTCATTAAATCTCAATATATAACATTAATTAAGATACTCATATGCTATTTTATAATTTTTTTCTTCATATTCTATTTGGCCGAGGTACTAAAAAAATGGAGGATACATAAACCGAGGTGAATTTTATTCTAAGGATTTTAATATTTTTTTAGCTTCATTTAACTTCCTGTTCCTAAAGTGGATCCTAGCAATATTCGACTAGCAGTAGAAATAAATCTTAGATTTTTCTTTCTCAGAACTATCTGTTTCTATCTTTATTTGGTTTAAACAATTTGTGAAATACTCCATAGCTTTTTCATTATTTTCGATATATTTATAACTGCATCCTAACTAATAATACAGTATAGAGAGGTTAAAAATCAAATCCTAGTTAAGTGGTTCTGGTGTTTAAGGTGTAGGTACATAAGGTAAAACTTGAGTACATTTATCTTTAATTTTTTGTTTTTACAATAAAAAATCTATTAGAGATTAAATATCTTCTCTGACAGTTGGAGAGTTAGTCATTTTTAATTTAAACTTAGAAACTTCGAATAGGTCATTTGCATTTGTAAGATTTAAATTATTTCTTAAATAATTAGTGTATGGTTCAAGATTAAGAAGCAAATTTTTGTGAATTTTTTAATTATAGTAAGCCTTACATAAAATTGAAAAAGTGTTTAAATACTCTTCAGAATCAACTCCATAGCATACTGCTTTCAAATTTTTAAGATCCTCCAAAGTTTTTATAAATTCTTTTTACATAAAAACACTTTTATAAATCTGATAAAGATAAGTCAGCTTTTAGCATTTCTAAAAGTTAGAGTTTTCTTAGAAATTTTTCTTAGAGTTAATTTAATTTTATAAAACATTAATAAATTGTAACAAATGTAATCTTTTCATTTTATATTGATTAATTAATTTCTAATTGTATTTTTCATTGTCACAATTATTTAAATATGGGCTAACATTTTATAGGGATTATTCTAAATCGTTTAATGAGCTATTTAAGATTTTGCCATCATTTTGATTTTACTTTTAAATTTCTTACAACTGGTTTTGAATTTTCGAAATAGCTTCTTGAATGTTTCCTTATTCGATCTGGCTATAAAGCTGGTCATGAAGTTAAATATACTTATTTTCATCTATTGTTTCGTTATCATTGATCATAGTGCTCGATGCTATTCCGACACTTGATTTATCTTTGAATATTTTATTGGATAAATTTTTGAAAACAGTTATTATTTATTCTCTTTCTGCTTATCTGATTTCGTTTTGAGCATTTTAATCTTTTGTTAACAGAGAGTAGCACTTTATTTAATTATTTAAAAAACAGATTATACTTATTAATTAATATTATAAAGGATAAGAAAATGTTATCTTTTATTTTTAATTTTATTTTTTAAGGATTTAAAATATTTAAAATTAATTACACTTGAAAGAGAACTAAAAGAAACAGCAAGAGAGTTGTAGCTTAAAGTGATAGTTTATGATGATAAATTTGGAAGTGCAATCTTTTCATTTAGGAAGACATTGTAAACTCTTAAGATTTCTAAAAATAAACTTAATGTTTATTCTTCATTAAATAATTTAAATCCTAGAGAAATCTAGCCACTGAACTAAATTATATCTTCAACAGTAAAAAAATCTTCGAATTCTTTAAGCAAGTAGATATCATTTTCTTCATGTTTATAGAAATATATTTTTTTTTAAGTTACTGTAGGAATAAGTATTCGATCAAATATTAAATTTTGTAATAACATCTCTTAAAAAATCAATGAGCACTCCTCAAAATTTTAAAACCTTAAGAATTAGTATTATTTTTTATCCTGTGAGTCTACTAAGTAGAATATGTTTTATAAGTTTTAATATTTGTTAAATTTTTAGTTTTTATTAATATATGACAAGTCTACATCGCTAAAGCTAAAGCTAGGTATTTCAGAGGAGCTAGAATTGTAAATTTTACTCTTGATAGTTATTTTTTTGAATTTCTCTAAAGATATTGCTATTGATTCATAATCTTCTTACTCTTAGATATCTATCCTCACCTAAAACATATCTTAACTATTATTTTATTAACTATTCGAATTGAAATATTTTTCCTCATCTAAATCGTAGTCTTAATCTGATTTGTTATTTTTATTGTTTTTATCTCCTACACTCTACTGTATGTTATAAATTTTTATTTAACATTGCTTAGTAGCTTCTTTATTATAAAACACTGGTATATTTTAAAGGAGGTGCATTTTTCTCTCTTTGTGGAAGTACTATAATTAATACTTTTCATCATTGATTTTTGAATTAGCATTTTGGTTGATATTTGATGGATTACTGTTATCACTACTTAGAGCATCTGATTCATAATTTATCTGTTTTACTTGAAATTAGTTATCAACAGTTGCATCAAGATTTCTATGGAAATCTCTTTGAGACTATTTACTTTGACTAATATAAGAATTTAGCTAATGTTTTTACTCATTTTTAGAAGAGGAAGTGGTATCCTTTTTAACTACATTTTTCCTTTAACTTTATTAACGATTTTAATTCATTCTATTTGAATTTTCTTCTTCATCACTCCATTCTTTGCTGCCAAAGCTTTCAACATTTAAAATTGGATTATTCATACTAATATCTGGATTCAAATTTTTCTAAATATTACTAAGATCTAATTATAAGCTTTAGTCTTGTAAAATATCTCTAGAACTCTAATCCATATAAGTTAATTTCGACTTTTATTTAGCATCTATTTGTTTTTACTATGCTTCACTTATTCTATAAGATTTAAGGTCTTTTTTAGTCTCCAAATCATTACTAAGAAAGCTCTCTTCATTGATTAACTTCTTCTAATAATTTATATCTTTATTTTATAGATTGCTAAGATCAAGCGAAACTTCATTTTATAGATAATTTTGCACGACTACATCCTAAGATACGAGCTCAGATATTTCATTCTAACTCGATTTCTCAACTCCAACTAATCTTTTTTATTTAAAGAACTAACCATTAACATTACTATCATCAGCCTACTTATTATTTAATTGACTAAATGAGATATCTGTGTATTCATTCCCACTTTTTTAATTATTAGTTTAAACTTAGATTCTATTTACTGTAGTAAATGCTTTTTTAATAAATGTTTGCTTGATTTGTTTATTACTATTGACATTGCTATTATTTTTAGTGTTGACTTTGGTAGCTTAAGATGCAATTTATAGGTCTTAGGACCAAATAACACTTTTTAACTAAGAATCTGTTAATCCAAAATTCTAGGATGTCTCAGATAACTTTTTAGCTTGGGCTTTGAATTAACTTTCGCTTTAAAAACTCATTAAAAAAAAAGCGAAATATCTTTATGATACTTATTTAACTAGAGATTTTATTAAATAGATAAAAAAAGTTGTTAATGTAAATTATTTGTGCTGGTTTTAATTGAAATAATATAATATCCATAATACAGACTAAAAAAACTAAATATCTATATTAAAATTAGTGGTTGATGATAACTTTGAGAATAAATAATAATTCAATTTTTTCTGTATTCGTTAAAACATTGCGCAAAAAACTAAAGAATAAATTCTATCAATATTTTATGGATTAAAAATATTAATTACAATAACCCATATTATTAATTAAGGGTTACAACAATTATATTTTATAAAGAAATCAAGCAAATAAATATAAATCAATAATCAAATGCTTTAACCTAAATAAAAAGGATCATTTTATCTTTATCTATCAACCTTAAATAAAAATTAGCTAATCAATTTTAATCTTCAATCTTTGTTTCAATCTTAATTTCTAATTTCTTACTCAAATTAGTGTGGGCTGTACCAAAAATATAATTTTTGTAATATTAGAAAAAAACAGAAAGATTTTATAATCAAATTCGGAGCCAATTTTCTAAATAAATAGATAATAGATAAATGAATGGTTGCAATAATCAATCAAATACCTAAAGATAATTAATCAGAACTTAAAAAATACTTAGATTGACACAAATAAAACAAAATAAATTTTAATAATAGACAATTTAGATTTCTTATATAAAAGTGCAAAGTTAATTTTTGAGACAAAACATTTGAGCCAAAAAAAAAAAATATGTTTTTACTTTTAAGCTTTCAAATATCTTATCAAATTAAATGTATTTGTTAAATAATAATCTTCATACGTCTTTAAAATAGAACTAAATTTATTACATAACATACATCAATGATTTTCATTATTTATTAGTAGAGTTGTAAAGAGCTGTGTTAAATCCTTAATTTGAATTAGAAAGCTGCATTTAAAGATTAATAGACTCATTTGAAATAAGCGCAAGCTGACTTAACTTGAATTTTTACCTGCTCTGATTGTTCTGGTTGTTAAAATGTTTAAAGTTTTGCTAAATTTATCCTTTGTTGCTTAAATTTAGCTATGCAGGAGACATTCCATGTAATGTATTTTTCTGTCCTAAATGCGTAATTTTTTTATTATTTTAAGACTTTGAGCTGGATTAAGCATCTTTTAAGACAGATATTGTTGAATTTAGAATATTTTTTTTAGTTCCCAAACCACTATACACAGCTCTATTAACACCAGGCTCTACACTTTTAGAAGGAAGGACAAAGTGTTAATATGTTTTTCTCAGCTCGTGATCATTGAAAGTGTTACTTTTGTTTTCCTTCGATGAAACTTCAAGGATATCTGCATTAAGGAAATCTTTTAGTCTATTTTATTTTTCTTCTCGAATTCCCTCTAAAATATCTACACTTTAATTTAAATATTTTTTTGTAATGAATCTCTTATTTTATATTTCTGATTTATTCGAAGTTGGAAGTTATATTTCTTTATTAACTTCGAAAGAGTAGCTCAGAGACGGTTTAGAAAATATTTCTTTTTCTTTTGAATTTGAAGATGAATGTTGCGGAGAGCAATTTATATCTATACCATGCTCTACAGACTAAGATTGAAGGTTATTCTTCATAAAATACTAATTAGAAGAAGGTAAAGTTGAAATTTCACCAGTTGTATTTAAATGTTATGAGACTGTTATCTGCCTTCCTCCAAACCTCAGAGACTGTCTTTATTTACTTTAATCAAATTATCCATTTTCAGATTAATTAGTTGCTTTTAGAAGCACTTAGTATGGAATTGACTAATTAAGGACAGACATAGTTTAGATTAGAGTGTTCTGTTTCAAGCTATTTTCACTATTTAGTGAATTTCTCTTATTATTTTCTTTATTGTTAGAATATGCACAATTCTTCAAAAAATTTTAAGTAGTTGTTAAGGGCATGTAGCTTTGTTTAGGAGAAGATGACTATTCTTAATTTTATACTTAAGATTGAGAAAATAAACTTTAGTTCAAGTTTTCTATTTTACCAGAAGAATTAAAAGTAACAGCTGCTTGGATTTTTTTTTCAAGCTACTAGTGTAGAAAAGCTATTTCTGATCCAAGTTTAATAGTTATATCACTTACTCTTTCTTCATGCATTTTAAGTAGATTATTGTATTCTTGCTTCATGCTTGCAATAAATCTTTTGTTTTCTTCTAACTCCATATTTAGTTTTGTTTCATATTGAGTGCTTAACTCTTTTTTAATAGCTTATTCTATCTATTTGACTTCTATTTGTTGCAGCTTCTATGAGTCTAAATCTTTAAGATTTTAGAACAATCTATTAACTTAATTCTATAGCACATTTTTAAAATCCTCTGATTCATTCCCTATTCTATTTTAATTTGCTTTTTGCAAAGCAACATTTTCTTTTAGAGCTTTTTCAAGCTGAGTCTAGAGAGTCACCTTTTCTTTGAGCTCAGTGTTCATTAAATTTGAAATTTAGTTTATTAGGATTTGTATTTTTACTTCTTTCATTCTGCTGTCAAGTACCAATGCAAAATACTCAGTCGCCTTTAAGGTGAATTATCTTTTTTCTTCAAATGGTAGATCCAAAACTCTTGAATCTTTTTCTATAGTTAATCTTATTTCTTTAAAAAAAGAATTATGATACTACTTGTCAATATTATCTTTAATTGCTGATAACGTCTTCTCAAAATTAGCTTAGAAATCACTCATCATTCTAGTGCAAAATTATTACATTTACCAAAAATCATTATTAACAAAATTATTAGTATTTTTAATATTCTATGTTGATAACTACTTTAATGAAGTCTTATTTTGCATATTAAGCTGCTAAGACTGCTCAAATAATTATTCTATGGATTGTTCTTGATTTATATCTAGGCCAATTGTATTGAATACGCTACTATTGTTATATTATGTTTTCTAACTTGAAACTTATTAACTTTGTTAATTTTACAACTAATTACTAGTGGTATTAAATTGCTTCGAAGTATTTAAAGAGATCTTTTCCACCTTTAAAGATTAATTTAATACATCTTAATAATTATTTTGAGGTTTACTTGATTGAGTTAATGAGACAATTTCTCTCTTTAGATTTTATATTTGCTGCTCTAATTTCAGCTAAGACTCTGTTTGCTCTTTTTCTATAATTTATCTAAGTTCTTACTCGTTTTAAAGTCTTTGCTTTATTTCAGTCAACTCTGATTTATTCTCTTCGTACATCAAACTCATTATCTAAGCTTTCTCTTAATACTAAAGAGACTCTTTTTCAAAGTTATGCACCATGCTCAAATAATTTTAATTTGATTCTTTAAGCTCTATAATCTAATCTTTGAGGACTTAATTTTCGTTACTTTGCATACTAACAGCATTTTATAGCTTAAGGTTCTGCTGCATTATTTCTTATATTTTATATTCTGTTGCTTCTATTGTCCTCTAAACATTCTATTGATAATCTTCATATGCTTTTTAAAGATAATATTTAGGTCCGTTAGTTATATTTTGCTCAAGCTCACACAACTTTTAAGAAACTTTATAGTAGTTGTTCTTCCAATCAGTGAGCTATTTCTCGTAATACTATTTTTAATTTTAAATCTGAATATTGTGCTATTCATTTCTCGTCATATTATTTTTTTCATGCAATTTAATAAGTTTAGCTGTGTCATTTCTCATAGTTTCTATATTTAACGTGCTATTCTCAACCTCATGTTTTATTTTTTGCTCCAACGAATATATTTTTTAAGACAAAGCTAAATTTTACTTTTTGTGTTCTTTGATTGAGCAAGAAAGCTGCTCTATATTCTTGTCCAACGACTCATTATTGTTCATAAATTCTTTCTTTTAATTTTCTGATTCGTTTAGCTATTTTTACAATCGCTGAGTAATTTAATCTTATAAAATATCTTTTTATTTTATTAAAGAAAGCACTTTTGATGAGAATTCTTGCAAGAGAGTTTAATATTACGATTACATTTATTCATTCTACTTCTAATACAATTAAATAATTTAATCTTTCTCAATCAATTCTTACTATCTTTCTTCATTGAGTTTTTGATATAAGTTAACTTTGTTATTTAATTTTGAGAGGTGCTAAATATAGTTAGAATTATCTTATTACAATATCTACTAATCGATTTTCATCATCCGAATTTCATTAGCCAAGCTTATATTCTTAGTAATCACTTCTTAATAAGCCTATCCGTTTTTGTAATTTTTGAATAAGCTGGTATATTTCTAACAAATGCTATGATCTGCACTTAATACATCCAAAAGCTCTGCATTTTTGCTCATAACATCTGCAATTTAAGATGAATACTCATTTATTTATTATTCAACTTAGCATTTAAATAATTCTAATTAATATTTATATTTATGATTTAGTTCTTTAACTTAAATCTCATGATCAATAAGTAATTGATCATATTTTAACTTAATTCTCCTTATTTCCGACATTAAATTATTTTCTTATGTTTCTTTTTTTTATATTTAAACCTTTAAGTTCATAATTTACTAATTATAAGTAATGCTATGTTGCTCTATTTCTAATTCATAAAAAAGCTTCAAATTACTCGCTATCGCATTTAAGGTATTTTCACCTACATAATCCAAATCGATTTTCTCTTCTTTGGTTTCTTTTTTTTTCTACTTTTTTACAGGAGAACAACTCTACGATTTATCAGCGTTTAAAAGAGAATATCTCCTTCTTTCAATCTTTTAATCAAACTAGCTGTTATTATTTGCACTTTGCTGTTCTAATAACAGTTGGTTTTATACTTACCCAAATTACATTCAATTTATATATTTATTATATAATTAAAAAGAAAATTGAAATCCCAGATACTTAGCAGCTAAACCAAACAATTTAAGCAATACAAAAATTAAAAAATATTAGCATAAATTATAAAAATGCATCATATATAATAGAGTATTCATGAATTTAAAAATTAGTTAGTTTTAATCAAATTAAAAATCGATTTGATAATAAAAAATAAATTTTATTAGAAAGTATTAAAAATGACATTAAATAAATTTTTAAACACATTTTAAGAAAACTCACATCAATTAATAATGATGAAAAAATGAAAATAATAATTATTAATTAAAAAATAAAGTATGCTGATTCTATTATTATTAATAAATTTGATTTGGTATATACATAAAATATTTTTTTAATAATAAAATTAATGAGATATTTTTGATATCTGTTTGACCTCATTTATTTAGATAAATATAAAAAAAAATAATTTAAATCTTCTCCAAATAATGAAAAGTAAAACATTATTATAGATAATAAAATAAATATTTTTTAATTAGGTAAAATTAAAATAAACTGCTATTTTTAAAATGACAAATCATTTTTAAAAATTTCACTGCATATTTTATTTACAAAATTATCAAATAAATGAATTAAAATAATAGTTTAAATGAAAAAGAAAAATGTTTAAAATTTAAAAACTAAGCAGACATTCATATGAAATTATTTTAATAGATAATAAATTAGAAAATTATTAATATGAAAAAAGAGTATTTCATGCTTTAAGTATTTATCTGGTGGAAAAAATAAGAGATTATATTAACACAATTAATTAAAGTAATAATAATTATTTAGAAAAATATATCTTACACTTTTAATCATTAATATGTGAAGGAAATTTTATTCACTTAAACATTTTTACTCTGTTAATAAAACTTATTAAAATTCACAATTATTGTTTATTTTTCTAATTTTTCTATTTTTGATTTATGATGAGATTTAATGGTTGTTTTTGATATATTTACTTCAATATTTGTTATTCAAAAATACAGAAATGCAGAAATAAAATAAATAAAAAAGATAAAAATTATTTTAGATTAAATTTAAAATACATATTTACTAGGCAGTTCGATGATTTTTGATAGAAAATAAATTCTTTTATTATTGAAATTTAATTGTCGAGAAAAACATTTAGGTTTTTTTTTTAAATTAAAAGATTGGTATTTAAAGATCTAATTTGGGTATTTATTTTTGATTTCTTAAATAGATCATGATGACAAACGATTAATCATTTCAAACCTTTTGTGGTTAATTACACAATCTAATTAGTGTCTATCTATCTGTTTTTCATAACATTGAATTTATTGCAAAACTAGCTTTTCAGTTAAATCTTAACATAAATAAAGCAAATGCACTTGTATTCTTCAGACGTTAGTTTTGATTGAATTATTAATTGAAAATCTATGAGTTATTTTATTAATTTCTTTTCTTATTTTAGACTTTTAAATTAATATGAGAAATATGATTTTGATAATTTGCAAAATATTTACATCTGTATACAATAGAAATAATTAGAAAAGGTGGATTAACTATTTTGAATAAATCTAGAAAAATTTACAAAGTTGGTACAAAATCTCCCAGACTAGAGAATATCAAACTTGAAATCTAGATTATTTTTATGTCAAAAATTTTGTAACATTTGGGCTTTAGCACTATTATATTTCTTCTGGATAATCAAATATTGGATATCATCAATCAATCATTTTTAAATTTTTCAGATATCTGTACAAAGTACGAATTTTACGTCATTATTAAAATTAGATAATTTGAATTTGGTGAAAAAATAAAAGATTGGTAAAAACATAATAAATAATTAGCTTTGATTGCATCATAATATACATAAAAATAGAAACGATTTCAGTCATATGATATTAGGGAAGAGGTTATAAGGGAATTTATCTAACAAAATCATCAGAATTAGTTTAGTGTAAATTACATTTTTGTAAGTGTTGAAAAATGATAATTCAGCTAGAATTTTCTTATTACTCTCTTCACTCACATTTCGAAGCCAGAAGTGATTGATAAATTTTGCTTACTCTTTTATTAAAAATTATATGTTATTTCTTTTATTTTCCAAATTATTTTAGCAGCGAAGGCCTTTTTTTACCATTTGAAGAATAAATAAATTACTTATGAAGCAGAAAACAATAAGAGAAATATTTGTCTATAAATAAATACTAAATTTAAATAAATGTTTTCTCAATATGTACCTTTAATAATATTTAGATAAATTATTGAACTCTCAATTATGGACAAATATTTTAAATTTTGTTTAATTTGAGATCATTTTTCTTATGGACATTTATTCATCAAAAAGAGTTTCTGAAGAAAAATTACATTACAATTTGATTATTGACTTAATTTACATCAAATTATGGTGAATTTGCTATCTTGTTTGTTTGCAAATTTCAATTAAATTAATTTTTACAATTATAAAATTGGTAGATGAATGTGTGATTCACCTTATATAAGAAAATATAAATTAAGGATATTTATTGCATAAGAATTTTCAAAACAAGCTACTTACTAAGATATTAATTAATTATTTAATATCTTAAAGGATAAATTGAAAGGATGAATGAGCCAATCATTTTGACAGTATGATATCCTCTTTTAATAAAAGTAAATTAATTTAAGTAAAAACAATCACAAGATTGATCAAATATAAAGAAAAACAAATAAAGATAAGCAACAAAAGAAATATAAATTCAATCTCTTTGTTTTTCCATTTAACTGATCAAAAAAAGTTTCTTCTAACAAATTCTGTTTTCTTCAAATATTTTCTTGCTTTACCTAGCTAAACGCTGATTTAACGCCTTATTCATTTATATATCTTCGCACTATACTCGATTTATTTCTGAAGAATTAAAATTGTATTTCAAGATTGAAAGAATTACTTGAGTTTACTTATTTTATAAAGAAAAAATCAAATAGATTATAATTTAAAAGTAATTATCTAAGAAACAATATTAAATGAGGTATTTCAAAAAACTATGGGAGAACCAGCGTAAGCTGAGAAATTGCTCAATTATTTGTGGTGTTATGGGTGTGTTACTAGTTGTTGCAGGTTGTGTTGTGCCCATAGCAATTAACGCGCTAATTTAAAAGCAGGTAGCTTCATAAATAACTATGACTGATAGTAATACAGGAATGTGGGCTGACATACCAGGTGATACCAAGGCATTCATTGTGAGAAATTTCACCTTCTTTGAATTCAAGAACCCTTTCGAGTTTTTATTCAAGTAGCAAACTCCCGTTGTCTAGGAGTCTAAGGTGTATTCATATTAGGAGAGTGCTTCATTTGTAAATTTAGAGTTCCTTGATAACGGCGAAAAAGTCAAATACAATTTCTACAGACACTTTAACAATTTATATGACACTAAAAATGATGAATAAATTACCACATTAAATTTGGGAGCATACGGTGCATGGAATATTATGAAAAACACTAATTTAACAAACTTAAACTTAAATGGATTTTACAGTCTTTTCTATTCTATGAACACAACAATTCTTCCAACAATCATAAATTTAGGTAACTTTTCATTCCTTTTGCCCAACAATATTCTATGAATTTTACCAAATCATTCTTACTTAATTAAACCTTGACAATTATTTGACTAATTGTTACGAAATTAATTTTTGTAATCCCTTTTAATTTTTTTTATAAGGCATTTGCACAGCTTCAAATGTGTAACAAATTTCTTTAATAAATATTGTTGAATTAATTTGAAAACATATTTTAAAGAAGTTTACTGATCAATACATTTATAAATATCTTTGTAAAAAATTAAATAATAGAATTTGAATTTTATATCTAAGGTTAAATTTTTTTAAGCAAATTACAAATTGTCTCTTTAAATAAAAATATATAATTAAGTAAGCAAATGATTAAATCATGTGTAAATAAAAGCAAAATTTAATTAACACATTTTGAATAAAAAAATTAAAAACATGATACAGCTACTAATTAAGGACAAATTTATAATCTAGAAATTTATTAGTTTGCCTTTCATAAATAAACAGATTAATTACAATCTCCAGTTATAGTTTAACTAAAAATTATTATTTTAATTAAAGATTTTAAATTGAAAGTATTTGAATAGCCTCCCTTTTATTTTATAGATATTTATTAATGATTGATTAGTTTACATAAATTATTTAATTAGATTTTATCATCCGTTATTATTTTTATTTACACAAATCATTTTTGTACTACTTCTAATTTAGACTTAATGGTTAAAAAATATTAATAATACATTATTTTTCTATCAATATAAAGCTCTCTCAAGTTTTATCTATGATCTTAATAACATGGACGCTGTTTCTAAATAAGCAAAAACATTCTGTTAAGATGGTGGTATTGATCCTAATGGCTAACTATGTCAGTAGTTATGGGCAGATCCTGTTTATGGATGGAAATAAAACACAACTAGAATTCACTGGGTTATCGCTTAGAATGACACCTATCCCAGCAGCAATAATGAGAAATTTATGTTGTAGGATTATTTCAAGCTAAATGCAGCTTAATTTAAAAATCTGTTACTTTCATTCCAAGCCATTTGCTCAACTTATTAATCAGTCATAGAAGCTTACTATGATGCTATGAGACTTATGGGTCTTCCAACTGACTCATTTTCTTTAGCTGCAGTGCAATGGGTCTAGGCATATGTAAATTTTATATCTTGCTATAAATTCATATTGAATTGAATTTTTTATTTAGGTAAGTCTACATCCCTAAGGAAATTTAACTTCCTTTGACTCTTTGACCTAGCTTAACTAAACTCTTTTTTACATGCCTGAAATAAAAAATTACAGGGACACTGTTTTCCTCTAGCAGTATCCTTATTTATAGGCTGAGTACTTCAACGTATCACTGCCTTTTGATTGGGCCCGTAAAGTTTTTTATTATACTGATTTTGCTGCAACTGGAACTTTCACTAAAAAGAAGTACAGTATACTTAATTTAGGTAATTTAGAATACCTTTGGATCAATGGCTTGAACTATGACAATTCCTCAGACACATAATATCTATTTAACATTGCCAACAGATTTGAAATCCCCGAAGATATATCAGACTTATCAGCCCTTGGTAAATAAATTTTGAGATTAATAATAAACAAACTTATGATTTTTTTACTTATTATTTATACTATAGGTGTTCCCAAAAGAACATTTTTATTTTGGAATTATATTAAATACTTTGCATATAATTTTACTATGGCTGGAGCTTAAGGAGGTAATTCAGGTCAAGCAGCTATTGGCTAATTTGCTTCTAATTCTCTCCAAGCAAGTTTCCAAGAAATGAAAAATAGAATGCCTGTGAAGATTAAAGCATCTATTCTGCAAAAGAATATTTCATCATACGAAACCTGCTTAGATTTCTTCCAAAACGGATTATTCTATGATGATCAACCAGACTTATTGATTCTCACCCCCGATCAAGCACAAGTTATGTGCGATCAACCTGAGTTCTCAGACTGGTTAGATCCAAAAACCTTTGAAAATATAATAGATTATCACATAGCTTATAGAGATTTAATTGGATCATAATTACAAACAGCTGAAAACTTTGAAGAAAGTACTCATTTCTCTAACCGAATTGCAACCAGCATTTTCATACATTCCACAATTGTAATTCAATTTACATTTTTAATAATTTTATTAAAATTTTTATAAGAACTCAATAGTTGCTCAAGCAGAGGCCTACTTGTTTAATACATTTAATTGTGCTAGCAATCCAGAGTAACCTTAATAATGCAGCAATATGGAGCTAGCATTAAAGCAATGGTCAGCTAGCGAGATCACTAGAAATATCGATGAGTCTATTCAAGACTTATACAAAAAAAGTGATTCCTACTTCTTTTGGGCATTCAATAAAAATGAAATTTATGCTCCTTTTGAATACTACTTTTTCGCAAAGAATGTCATAAATCTAGATAACTCCTAAATACAATAATTTAATGAAGCTGATCTTCTTAAATTGCTTAACTATGACAATCTCTTCAGTTTGACAATTATTCCTTTAGCTTTTAGAATGCATTAAAATGGTGATAGTGAAGGTATCAAATAGAGATTTTTCTTTGATGACAGCCTCTAATTAGTCAATTATATCAGATATATCATGGTTGAAATAAGTCTTTATTCAGCAGTTTAAACAAGAGAGCTAAAAGACTTGCTCTTTGGTTATACTGATCCTTTTGTCTACTCATAGAATACAAAGGATCCATAATAAGGAGGTAATCCAGCTCTAAACTATACTGTAATGCTTAACGACCCTAATATGACATCTCCTTAAGCTACTTTAGATTATGAAATCATGTACACAGGTAAAGGCGGTATCGACAACACTAGATAATACTACAGCTTGAACGGGTCATAGTATGTTAATTACTATTATACTTGGTTTGATGGAGAAGAGGTTAGAAATGTCCTTGCCTCCCCTTGGGAAGAAAACGTTCTAATTTAAGGCTCTGACTCAGTTTAAAATCCTCCTAACTTAGACTAAGACAGTAAAATTAATGTCTTCGTTACTACCTTCTACCGTGGTGGTTCTGCAGTAATTTATTTTTCCTTTAAAATCACCTTCCCTTTTAAAATGAATTTATGTTTAAAAAAAAATATGTAAAAAACTGACAAAATAGTTAAAATTCTAAACTTGAAAAAGCAACAAATTAGCTAACAAATTAAATCATTTTTAATAAAAAAAAGCAATAAAAATTTGAATGAAAAATTTTAATATTAACTTATTTTATTTAAAATAATTCTTAATAAATTAGATAACTAACGGAGAAACTCATGATCACGGTGGTTTATCATGCTATAGATTCTAGAATGAACCAAGCTTTTATGAATCTGGCTAGCAATATCCTCCTAATAATGTTTATGACTCCTACATTTACTATGGCTTATAAAATATGACAAGAGTTAAAATGGCTCCAGTTTTTATTACAAATAGACACTTATACAATTCTGATAGCAGACTAATAAATACAGTTACAATGCTTGATGTTTCAGGTAACCCTGTCACAGCAAACCCAGAATCAGATGGATTATTTATGGATGTAGAACCTTATAGTGGTTTGACATTGGCAGCAGCTTTAAATGCTTAAGCAAACATTTTGGTTGAACCTGATGATTTATTTAATATAACATAACCTACCTTACTCCCAGTATTCAACACATTTAGAACTGGTAATTGGACAGATGCTAGTATAGACAACTACTTAGGAGAACTTAAAATGGCCCTTGTTGCCAAAAAGGCAATTTTGATAACATGTGTAGTTGTTGGAGGACTTCTATTAATTGTGTTCTTTGTATTCTTGTACAGATACATTGTTTTACGTAAATTAAACGCTAGTAAATAAGTAAAAGAAAGTGTTAAACACGACGAAGAGCAACAAGAAATCGAAGAGAGATTGGTATCCGAAAACTATATTTGAAAAATATATAAGTTAAATAATATTTCTTAAAATAAATTTCATAAATAATACTTATACTAAAGTTTAACAAATTAAATAAAAATTTTAAATATAATTTATCATTAATTAATTACTCTATAAAATTAATATATATCTATTTACTATATCACACACATGCAGATATAAACATTTTCTTATACTCTTTATTCATATTTCGAATTTCAATCAAATTAATTTATAACTCAGTCTTAAAGCACCTCTTTCTTTCATCCTAAATAAAATAAAAAATACTTAATTATTTTCAAAATTCAAAATAAATTCCAAAATATTTCAAAATTATATTTTTCGTAGTAAGTAATTTATGATAAAGTTTTATAATATTTTAAAGATTTTTAAGCTAAAAAAATTAAGTTATTCAATTTAAATCTAATCAATGAATATATTATGAGAAAAAAAATTTTTTAAGAAATCCAAATTAGTTTCTAAAATATTCTTAAAAGATACTACCTTTGCTGATATTTAAAGAGTCTTGCACAAGTTTTAAAAAATTAACTTTATTTATCATGAGCTTTTCTGATATAAAAAAATATTTTTAGCTAAAACATAAATAAATTAAATTAATCAAAATCAAATGAGAAAATACAATCGAATTTTTATAAAAATAGATAAAACAATTAGCTTTTATTTTATTTAATTGTATTTTAAGTAAACATTTGATTAATAAAATATATTAAACACTTTTTATTGATGGATTTTTATCAAAAAAATTTTTTTTTTTAGATAAATCTTTGTAATTATATTAAAATTATAAAAAATAATCAGTAAACATTTTTATTTCTTTGAAATTAGAATGGTTAATTGTTAAAAATTTTGATTATTTAAAATACATTGAATTATTTATTTTATTTCTACTTCCTTTTATTTTTATAAGTTTTTGGCAAGTAATAATTTATTTAATCCTACTTTATTGGAATAATTAGAACAAGATTAATAGGTAGAAGAGATAAAGATTAAATATCAAAAAGCTTTGAAAAAAACTCAATCATAATTATGACAAGCTATTAAGATAAAAGTTTTACTTAGCAACCTTAAATAGTAATAAAAGAAATATAAAATGATATTAAAGACAACAAATAATAAATGGAAGATAAGGTTTAAAACCATTCAAAAGATAGCAAATCCTCAAAAAAATAAAAAAAAATAAAATTCAATTCAGAATAAACAAAAGAAAAACTAAACTAGAATTCGAATTAAAATAATAATTCAATTGGTAGCAAGTCTTAAATATAAAAATCTAATTTAACGATTTAGATATCAGACACATAATTAGGTTCAAACCCATCTTTAACACTCGATAACTGTCAAGAAGGTTAGAAGTAGGATTAATAATCTTAAGCTGAACTTGCAAATTAAAAAAACAAAAAAAATATTTAGAAATATAATCTACCAATAATAGCAGCACCTTAGTAGTTCGAGAAGATTGATTTAAAAAATGAGTAGCATTAAAGAGTAAATATTTTGCTTAATTTAAGAATTTTTCAATAGATAAATGTTTGTTTTTTTATTAAATGGCTCTTTTTAAGTGATATTTTAACAAAAGCTTCTTTTTTTAATTAAAATTTAAGACAATTCTATCCACAAAATAATCTAAGCTTTATAATAAAGTATTTAATAGAATAACAAATTTATAAAAAGCTAAAGAAAATATTAAAAATAAATGATTGTAATTTTTATGAGTATTCAAAAGGTATGATATCCATTGTCAAAATATACATACGCTATACCTATTACTAGATAGTACTCAATAACTAAAAAAACTAGAATAAAATTTTTCATTTAATATTTAAAAGTTTTTTATAATAATTAGAAATTAAATATTTTTTAACAACTTAGATTATAATAGATTGCTTTTATCAATAAAATTTAATGTAATAGTAAATTAATAAAAACTTAAAGAAAGTATTTAAGATAAATTATTATTATTTGCTTTAAGCATTCTAGTATAAATATAGAATAGAGTATTATATCAATTATCTAAATATTTTTATATCTCTTGTTAATATAACATACAATAGCAATAAAAAAACTATACCTTTACTTTTAAAAGCATTTAATTCTAAATAGGAAATAAATAATTTTAATTCAATTCAATTATTACCAATAGATAACCTAAGTTTATATTAATAAACTACTTAATAAAACAATAAAATAATAAAAAGCGAAAAGAGAATTAAAAAAATAAAGACAAAAATAATTTTAAGAATACTAGTGAGGAATATATCGATTTTCAAAATATAGTTTTTACATATCATTAAATAGTACTTAATGATTAAATTAAATCTTTTATAAAAAATTAATTTATATATAATTTGAAACAGAAATTAAATAATTTTTTATTAAAATAGATTATTATCAATATCCTACAGAAAAATAGACCAAAAAATAATATTGAAACAGATATTATGTTTGATCTTATAGAAAATCTTCCATTCTTTAAAAACAACAAAGAAGTACTCAGCTAGTCGGCAACGACAAAGGAGCTCCTACAATCCTTAAAACTTGAATATTTTTAAAAAAATGAAATTCTATTTTCAAAAGGTTTTATTTTTTTAATATAATGTTAAAGTTTTTACTTAAATAAACATATTTTTTTTTATTTAAATAAACAGGTGACATTGGAAATACTTTTTACATCATTTTGTCAGGTACACTTAAAATTTAATTTCTTATTTTGTTAAATTTTTTATTTTTAATATAGGTTCTGCATATTGTCTTTTAGAACTATAAAAGCTAGAATAAAATCCTAAAATGTATTTTTATAATTTTTTAAAGTAAATTTAATATTATTTGAAATATATAGAAAAGAAGAAGGCTCTAAAAAAAAAATATTATATAATTTTGATTTAGCCACTAATCCAACTTTTGATTAAGAATAAGCTGCATTAAAATAAATATTACCAAACATGAATATGGTCAAGATTTTTTTACCAGGAGAGTCTTTTGGTGAAATAGCTTTAATTACTTCATAACCAAGGTAATTAAATAATATCATTTTAAAAAATATTTTTTTATTTTAATTTGATCAATAGAACAGCTACTCTCATTCTCAGATAAGATTCTTACTTGATGACTTTGAGCAAAGAAGCATATAATAAAATATTAGGATAATATGACTAACTTATATTAAGAGAAAGGAGGAAATTTCTTATGTATTTTTAGTGTTTTAAATACCATAATTACAGCAAGCTTTTATCTTTGTTGCATTTCATGAAGATCTAAGTATTTAATAAAAAAGTATGGAATTTATTATAATTAAGGAACTTAAGTTTTTTACATCGTTTTTTTAAAAAAGCACGTTTTGTATAAAGAAGGAGATAAGCCAGATCATATCTATTTCATAAAATAAGGTGAGGTTGAAATATCAAAGCAGTATGATTTAGATAAGGAAATTGAGGAAAAAGACACAAGTCTTGAATTATAGTAATGGAGAACCCAAAGAAAGGCATAAATATATAAACTCAACAAAGTTTAGCAAATTAAAGACAAATTCGAAGCTCTTTTCTAGATTCAAGTTGTGATTTTAGGCTCAAATAATTTTTTCGGAGAAGAAGATATCTTTTTAAATAATACAAAAAGGTAATCCTCAGCAACTATAATTTCATCTTAGGCTGAAATATTCTCAATTGAGAAACAAGTAAGTATTTATTTTCAAAATATTTTAAATTTAGTAAATAAAAGAAATTCAAAAATTCTACTTAAATGATAAAATAAGTTGAATATTTATTATGTGAAAATTAGTATTAAATTACAATTTAATCTGTTTTTAAAATTTCAAATTATGATAAATTTATCAAAAAATTAGATGTTCAAAATTAATATAAAATAAAGGAAAATGTTACAAAATAGATTAATTTTTAAATAAATTTTAATTTTAACAAGAATTTTTATTCTTTTTATGTAAAATCTTTTAATTTTTTAATAGTTTGGTTAATATTTTTTAAAAATTTCTACTAAATATTTTAAATCATTAAAAAACAAACCATGCATGATTAATGAAAAGATAGGCATTAAATTTACCTAAAGGTTATATGAGAAAATTATTCTTATAATACCATATAAATTAGTTTTATTAAGTAACAAAATAGTGAACTTAATTGTTGTCTAATCTAATAAAATACAATCAGCCAATTAATTTTTTTTCAAAAATATTATTATTAAATATAAAACTATTTTAAAAAATAGAAATTATTCAATGAGCTTAATATTTTCTAAACGCTTGATATGTTTGAAAAAGAATTCAAAGTTAAGTATTAGCAGTAATAGATAAACTTTTAAAAAAATATAAATTCTGCTATTGTATAAAGGAAATCTCAAATATTAAAAAACATGATGAAAAATGGAGCGCTATGCTAAAGCCCTTCAAATTAATTATAAGATATGTAAGCTTGCAATTCACCAAAATAAATACAGGGATTTCATTTACCTAAATTATCCTAAACTAAAAATTCAAATTTTATTTAGCAATCTTTTGGTTCAGAAACATCAAAATATTAAAAATATGCTGTAGAGGATTTTAGTTAGTAATTACAGTTAAATATGCTATAAAGTAGCGAAAATTCAATAAATTATATTAATGGTGGTAGTAATTTTGGTTCTCCAAAACATAAATTAAATACACTTTAAAGTGATACATTTAGTCATTCAAATATAATAAACGATAGAAAGAACATTTTATTAAAAATTAGTAAATCTTCTAGCAAGATGAACAGCGAACCTTCTAACTTCTAAGAGTATGAGTCATAAAATTGTTTGAAGACCAACAGTTAAATAATTAATAACTTTGATTAAAATAATATATATATAAACAGGACAAGCTTAGATGTTTCAAAAAATTCCAACCTTAAATTATAATTAATGAATTCATAAGAATTTTCAACTAAAAATAAAAAATCGTCTTTACTAGAATCTTCCTAAGAAGGTTATCCATCTTTATATTGCAAAGAATAACTTGCTTAGAATGCTAAATATATTAACAGTCCTAGTTAACTTGATAACTTAAACCTCATAGATTCTTCACCATATTAATTAACTGATCAATTAAAATATTTTAGATCTCCTAAAATGAGCAAAACACTTATTTCAATAAATGATACAATAAGAAAGAATGAAGAATAAAAAAAATATTCTTAAATAGATACGGTTAACAGAATTAACAAAGAATTAGAAGAAAAATAGCTCTAATTAGTAGATTTAAATACAAGAAGTTTAGATCTAAAAGAGATTAGTGGTGAGCTACTGAAGATTTATATTTAAAAACACTCATAATATTAAATGAACGAGAGTCTATAAAATATAGCATAACAGCGATTACTTTCTATGAGTAGCACATTGAGGGACACATCTAATAACAGATTATATATGAAATACTCAGGAAATTTTAAACCTAAAAAATATCCTGATAATAATACAGCTTCAACCCAAAGAATACCAACTCTCACTTCAACTAAATCATAAATTCAAAATAGTGAAAAAATAAAAGATGAAGCTCTAAACAATGATAAAATGCCATTTTAACCAATTTAACTAGAAAATTAAACAATTTCTTCATAAAAGAAAAAATTAAACATACAAGTATAAATTCCTAATGCCAGCTTTTCCGATTGGCAAGATACTACTTAGCAAGTAAGTTATACAAAGAGTAGCTTTAATAAACAAGGAAGTTTTAGATATTAGAGTTAGTAAAACACTCCAAAATCTAATTTGAATGAATTTTCAAAGACTCATAAAAGGAATGAATTTCATCATGAAACACCAATGACAACTACAGAATAATTTAAATATTTTAAATAACAAGTAGATTTTTTAGAGAATTCTGATAAATACATTGAAAAAATAAAAAAATCAAACAACAATCAGATTAAACTAAGCGATATTTTATAGACTAAAGAGTCAAGTCAATCCCCTTATCAAAGATAAATGAATGATAAACTTACTAAGAAAGCATTTAATGATTCTATGAATCTCTTATCTTAAGAAATGTTCAAGGGATAGCCAATTAAAAATGTATAATTGTAACGACATCATTCAGTTTTATTAACAGGATAGATTTCGCTAGACAATCTCTCACCTAATCCTTTAAAAATTGCAAAATCTTCATCGATTTAACAAGATAGCGTTTTTTCAAATTTTTTAAAGAATATTTCAAACTTTTCAAGATTGAATTCATAAATGTCAGAAGATGATGATTCATTAAGCAGAAAATCTGATAGAATTCAAGAAAGATCTCATTCTTTAATTAGCATGACATCACCTATAAAAATATCAGAAAGGAGATCGATTTCTAAGTTTTCTGACTCAAGCGATTAAAAAATAGATTAATAATAAATGTAACAACCTTAAAAGATTAGCAACAATAATCAACTACCACCGAATCCAACCAAACTTTAGACAAAAGAAAAAATTGAAGAAGTAAAAAAAATATTAAAAAATACAAGTAGTTCCTTTAAAATAGAATCTACCTTGTAAAATACTGATACTTTAAAAAAAAACAAGAATTCCTTTAAATACAGTAAAAATTAAGAAGTAATTGATAACGAATAATTGATTAAGAACTTTAAGAATGCTTCGAACCCTCAGCTGAATAAGTTATATAGCTAAATCTAAAGGATCAATCGGTTAAAAGAGAATGAGAAGCAAAAGGATTACTGCAATATCGTTTAAAGTTTGTAAAACAGAAAGTCTCAAACTCAAATTTAACAAGAAGCAAATGATATCAAATAGCTTATTCTCTCACAAGAAAAACACAAAGATCATTTTAGTAAATTTAAAGGTGATTAGAATCACTATAAAAAAATCAAAGATATTAATCACTAATAATCTGCCATTTTCAAACCAGCTAAATTAAATAATAGAGGATTTTAACAATAATAAATAGATTAAATTTCACTATAAACTCCTTTAATTCTTCAAGCCTAATAAAAAAAGATAAATTGTTAGAAGATCCAAAATTCATGAAAATAAATAAATTGGTTGTACTTTAACTTATCTATTTTTTAACAATATAATAATTGCTCAATTAATATTATATAGAATCATTTAATGAGTAGGCTAAATATTTAGCAAATTAGTAATTAATCTATTAAGTTAATTTTAATTCCAAAAAAATTATATTGAAATGTAATTCTAGTTGAATAATAAAACAATAAATTTCTTAATAAATAGACAAGTAACTATATTAATATTAAAAAAGCGCTATTTTATAATAAGTATTTACTTAATAATATTTTTAAAAGATATTTATGGCTTTAAACTTCATATTTGTAAATCTTAAAGTATTAAATATTTTTTAAAGCAAAAACATATTTCTTTCATTTTAAAAAAATCCAAAATTAAATTTATTTATTTTTAAAGATATTTTTGACTTAGTTTTAAATATGAAGGAAGGTACCTTTATATTATGTTTATACTTTTAACTAATATTAGACTTTATATTTATAATAATTGTAAGATAATTAGATATTAAAGAAACAAAAGAGAGTATAGTATAATTATTCGCATTTTATTTATCATTCTAAATATAGTATTCATATTTATTTTTACTTTTATTCTCTAATGGCATTATTATAAATATGCAAATTGTTATTAGTTCGAAGTTATTTTACAACGTAATTAATTTTCCCAACGCATGAATATCAAAAAAAGAACTCTTCAATTTTTAAATACCACACAATTACAAAATCTTATATTAGTAAAGGCATTTATTTGAATTATTTTTTTAGATTAAAGATTTTATTTTTCAACGATCTTTTTAGATTGGCTATATATAATTAAAAACAAACATAACTCACTCTTGGTTACATTTTTAATCTCAACGCATAAAAATTAAAAAAAAAATTAGATTCTTTTTCTTTTAAATTTCCTTCCAAAGTTATAATGATAATTTTAATTAATTAGAAAAAATCAAAGTAACTTTTTTTAAATAACTTAGATCATTTAGAAAATTTTGATTTTAAGTTGTGTTCAAAAGCAAGAAACATAATTTATTCAGAAAATAATTAGTTTCATTTTTAAATTTGATTGATATTTCTTTTCAATTTTTTAATATCAGATAAAATTTTTTAAGGTGTAAATTATATTACTCAAAAAAATACATTTTTATCCTAAAATTATAACTGAATTATAAGGATTGACTGATTTTTTAAAATAGTTCACCAACTTGGATAATTTTGGAAACTTTGATTTTAAACTGAATTCAATAGATAAATTAATTTTTATATATATAATTTTTTTTGTTTTATTTATAAATTTAATTGATATTTCATTTGAATTTATTAATATTAAAGGATCTTTTATAGAGAGTTAAAGTATGTCTCTCAAAAAAAAAAAAGCTTATTAGAAAATTAATACTGAATTATAAAATATATGGATGGATGAATTGATTGATCTTTTTATAGAGCATTCATCAAATCTTAAATTATAGAAAATTTATTCTTAATTGATATTAAAAGTATTTGTTTTCAAGTATTTATGCAAATAAACATGCTAACTTATTTACATAATAATTATTATTAAATACTCCTTAAAAAAAATTACTGATAAAAAATAACTCAAAAAGTAAAGATAATTAGTGATATTTCAAAAGACTTTCTTTGATGGTTTTGAATAATTTTTCTTAGGGCATTTAGAACTACAATGAGAGCAAATACAACGAAGCCCTAAAATGTTTTGAATAGGCTATTGTTGAAAATAACAAAAATGCAGGAGTCTACTTTTATAAGGGAAGCTCCCTTAAAAATCTAAAGAAATATAAAGAAGCTATTGAATGTTTCAACTTATGTTTAGAAATATATCCAAAATATGTAAACGCACTAGTAGAAAAAGGGTATGCATTACTGAATTTAGGTTAGCACGCAGAAGCAAAAGTATGCTTTGATTAAGTAATAAAATTAGATCCAACTGCTAACAGATATGAGTAGCTGGGTTTATAATTTTTATTCTTAGGAGAGACACAAATGGCAAATGATTATTTTTAAAAAGTGATTTAGATACACCCGAAGCCTATTGAAGCATTAATATATTAAGGGATTGCTTAAATAATATTAAAAAATTTAGATAAATCATCTATCATCTTCAGAAAAGTGTTAGAATTCGACGATTAAAACACAATCGCACAGTGCTTCATAGGATATATTTTCAATTTGTAATCTAAATACTTAAACTCCTTAGTAATATTTAATAATGTTATACATTAAGATAAAAATTAATTTTTTGGCTACTTATTTAGAGCTTAGGCTTATTTATGTTAGAAGTAATACAAGTAAGCCAGTGAAGATCTTGAATTCACTTTGGAACTTTTATAAGAAGATAAATATCCTTTTATAATGAATGAAAATATAAAGGAAATACAAAAATGTATTTTATAATTTTAAAATATTATTAAAATGACTGATCAACTTTAAGAATAAATATAAAAAAATAGTTTTGATAAAGATTAGATCAACTTGGCTCAAAAGTTTTTTGAAAAAATAAATTAAATTACATCAGAAAGCATATTGTAAAAAATAGATTAAATTTTAGTTTTTAATAAAGACTAATTTAATATAGCTTAACAGCTAATATATAGCAAACCTTAATAAAATTTACATCAAATTACTGCTTTATTGAAATAAATTTTGCAAATATCTAAGAATAATGAGAATAATTAAATTATTTTTGAATCTATATAAACCTATCTAAAAGAAAATTAAGATAGGATTTCATCTACTAATAAAAGCTAAAGCAAAAAGAATAATTCTAACTGCGGTTGCTATATTTTTTGATTATAAAGTTCATATTTAGAATCAGAAAAAGTAAAAAACAAGCCAATTTTATATCAAGTGTATAATGTAGTTTATTTAATTAAAAATATGTAATAATATTTATTTTAAATTAATTTTTATTTTTTTATTATTCTTATATAAGTAATAATTTGAAGTCTAATTATTTGTTAAAATATTTAAATTTGATGATCAAAAATTAAAATTTGTTAAAAAAATTATTAGAATTTAATTGAAAAATAGTTATTTTGTATGAAACATTTACATATTTTGAATAAAATTGTAAAAAATGAGAATCAGACATGAATTAGATAAATTCATTAAAATGTATTATCATAAAAATAATGTATAATATTTAAATTTGAGAATTGCTTGAAATTATTTAGCAAATTATATTTAAAATACATGACGATATTTCTAAAATTAACAAAAATTAATGAATATTTCAAAATATTTTGAAGAAATTTTAACTAAGAATTTATTGATAAAATAAAATATATAGGACAAATTAACCTAATACTAAATTTTGCTTTTTTCACAAATCAGTTTTGCTTTCGATAGTATCATTTTGTTGTTATTGTGTGGTATTATCTGCAGATTGTTATTATTCCTATTGCTATTGTTATTGCTATTGTTGTTGCTAATTTTAGACATGTTGATTATGAGAAGTTTACTTTTCTTATTTGGCCTTTTTCTTTTTATTCTCTCTTTCCTTTGCACATAGAGAATCCCATTCATCCATGGCATTTCTGTATTTATCTCTGATATCCCACCATATAGCAAACTCTTTCTTTCTCTCAGCTTTCTCTAATCTTAACCATATCTTGTTAGCAATTGATTCCTTTTCCTTTTTATTGTTATTTGTTGTATTTACAGTTGCAGTGCTATTAGTAGGTGCTGTTGTATTATTCTAAACTTACTCGTTAGTATTTTTTTATGTTTCAGCCTATGTTTTTTAAGAATCTTCTTGAGGAGTTTCTGTTTATTATTATTATTCTTCTTCTTCTTCTTTTTAAGTAGGAGTTTACTAAACTTCTTATTCTGCTTTAACTTGTTCTATATTGTTTTCTTATTCTATTGCATTCTTTTCTTCTTCTTTTACTTATTAATTTTACTCAGCTTCATTAGGAGAAGAAGCTCTTTAATTTTGACTATCATCTCCGAGATTTACTTAGTCTTCTGAGTTATTAGCTTAGTTTTTATGAACCTTAGTCAAATTAAAGAATAGTGTGCCTACTGAGTCTTCGTTCCAAGAAGAAAGCTCTGGATTTATTTCATCGTATAATGTTAAATTAAGATAAAATCTAAGAGGTTGGTGGGACTAAATACCATAAGCACTCATCAATAAAGTAGAATTTGTAATTTCAATCTTCTCAACTTTGCAATGAACACAAGCAGGAGAATCAGCTCTCATACTTAACTTAATGTGCAAGAAAATATTATCTTCACTTTAAGCCCATTTCAAAACAGGTTCAATTTACTAAACTGCCTAATTTGCGCTCATAATTTTTTAAATAAATTTGTCTAAATCTCTTTTTTAGACTTAAGTAAGCTTAAGAGTGCTTTCGTGAAGATCTATATTATTAGTGAGAAAATAGTCTTCAAACAAAATGATTGCAGCTTTGTAATATCCTCTTTCTATTAGAATGTGCAAGCATTATGCATCAAAAGTCTCCTTATTTTAAATAGACTCTTTTATAGAATTTATAAAACTTATTTCGCTCGTACCTAAAGTCATTTTATTAAAGCAGCGCTACTCTCTTTCTTAGCATGAGACGAAGACGATAATTGCCAAAAACGAAAATAAAAATTGACCTTTCATTATTTTAATTTTGTTTTTCTAGTGTTTTTTGAGGTTTTTTATCTTTTTCTTAAGCTCTTTTTATACTGATTCTAAAGCTTGAATGTCCCTTGAACCCTTTTGTAAGAATGTAGAAATTCTGTTAACTTTAGTTTCCTACTTTAACTTACCTTTTTTATTTCTTCTTGCAAATTGAAGCAATAATTGCAATATCTAAATTAATTTATTTAATTTTAAATAAAAAATCAATCGTGTTTTATCACGTGTCGAATATTCATCTAATTTTCTTTATTATAAACTCGTTTTTAATTTAAAATAAGCAAATAAGACCATTAAATTAGCTTTAATTTTATCAATACAAACAAACAGCTAGCTTTCATTTCAAATAAAATTATTTCTTATCATTTATTTACAAACACTTTTTATTTAATGATTTTCCCATTTCTAATTTTACTATATTTATTTCCTACTTTTTTTAGTGCCAAATAAAAAAAAAAGTAAATATTAAAATAAATTTTTAATACTTTACAGAAAAGGATCTAACTATTTTTGCATCTAATTTTCAAAATAGAATTTTTCTCAATAAAATAATGAATTATTCAAAGCTAGAAATATTAGCTGTTAATTGAAATAAAATATTTATATATAATAAAATATTAGACTAACCAAATAGTTGACATAAATATTAAATGGGAGGATATTTATTGCTAATGGTTAGAAAATCATGTTAATTTCATTTTAAGTAATTTATTTTATACGCATATTATTAATCATAAAATTCGTTAAGGCTCTTATGATCAATCATATTTTATTTTTATTATTCTACTGATCCTCTTAATTATTTTGTTTAGGCATTAAATAATTATTGCTTGTATATCTTTCATAAAATCTTTATTAATTAATAGAGTTATCTTTAATAATAAAACATAAATTTCATTTTTGACAAATTAAGATGAGTAAAAAATAATAGATAAAGCAATATAAGACAAAGGTAAGTGATGATGACCTTGCCATTTTATATAAATACCTTCAAGATAATGATGAAAGTGTTGATATATCTTTATTAAGAGAAAAAATTTAAGAATTTGGTAATTTATTTTGATTTAATGCTAATTTAAAATTTCTAATTTCTTATCTCTAAATTGATAAATTTTATCAGGATTAGAACAGGAATGCCAGGTATTTATGGAAAAAACTAAAAATCCAGAAGAAACACCTTATTTGAAAATAGATTAATTAAAAAATTGGCTAGATATTGACTATAATAATGTATTAAAATGAAAATCTCATTAATAAAATTTCAAAATAATATTTGTTTGTAATAAAAGGAAAGAGATTTCAAATTTATTTATTCTGTGATGACAAAAATAAATGAAAAAGACTCCATAGATGACTAGGCTTTACAAAAATTAAACATTAAATATAGTAAATAATTATACAAATTACATTTTATTATAATATTAATCATACAATTAGAATTAGATCTTACTAAAGAAGATATAGAAATAATGATAAAATATGCAAATAAAGATTAAAAAAATAAGACAGTTGCTATGAAAGAGCTAAGAGAGTTTATATTGCACTGAAATTAAAGTTAAAAATTTAGTCGAAATATAATTTAGTTGATAATAACAATATAAATTTTAATAAATTCAGTAAATATCTATTTTTCATTTAAATTAATAATTAATTTATTTTTTATACTGTTTCTCAATATAATTGGTTCATGCTTATATAGATAGTTGTTTGTTTGTTTTATGCTTATATATTTGTTAAATTCAGTTTATTAAGTGATATTTTTTATTGAACTTAAATTGTAATTATAAATTTAAAAATAATTTGATTTTAATTTTTTATTTCATGAAATATTTTTATAGTGATTAATTTATGTTTTATATAATAAATATATTTAGGATTTCACAATTATTCCTATTCAGGATATTAAGTCACTTCTTGATTGTCTTACTCGTTATCAATTTTTGTTTATTAACCTAAAATATCTTCCATTAATGTTTATTATTAAGTTTATTTTTCAATATTTTCTTCATATATTTAAGTTATTTGATCATTTTAATAGTTTGTTATATTTTACATATCTTAAGCCTCTGTATTTTGCTCTTTTTATTCTTTTTCAATCAAGGGAAAGAATAATTCTTAATCTAGATTATTTGGATTAGATTATTTATTTTCAGAAAGCAAACTAATTTCATATTAAATTTTATTAGATTATTCAGTTTATTCATTATAATTTAAATCATTCTTTTCATCTTCTAATTGGTTATCTAAAAGGATTTGTCTATCTTTCTCCACTTTTTCAAGATTTTATAATGGCTCTTCTTATTGAATAACAAGATTCTATTAATCATTACTCTATTTGACTTGGTCAGAAGCTAAAATATTATTAATTTCTTAATTTTGAATACCATCTCTTTAACAATTATTGTCTTCATTATTTAATTTAACTGGTTCTTTATCTAAATGAATAGGTTAAAACAATTCATGCTACAATAATATCCTTTAATCAACTTAACTTAATTAGATTTAGCTTTTTGAATTTATATTATTATCAGAAAACTTCTCTTCTTCTTCCTCATCCTTCCCTTATTTTAACTGGTCTTCAGCATCTTCAAATTGATGACTTTCTTCATGTTATTAATTATCCTATTCAGAGTTTTTCTAATTCTAATTATCCTCATCATTTTTTATTATTTCGTTATCATTTTAATCATTATTTTACAGGTTCGTTTCACTTTATTGTTAACTTTTGTCTTCATTAATTATTTGATTTTCATCTTAAAGACTGCCTTGCTATTCGTTGTAAATGATTTTATTCATTAGGAAATTTATTAATTTGCTTTATTCCCTTTCTAATCTTTATTAGAATTACTTTAGTACTAACTCAGTGTCCACATTAGAATCTTTTTGCATAATAACATCTTATAAGCTTAGGAATTCGTTTTACAAATTCAAAAGTTGCTCCTTTGTTTAATTCATATTATACATTTCTTTATTATACTCTTCTTAGTTCAAGTTAGCAGGTAAATCCTATTCGTTATATTCAAAATTTTCATAATCTTCTTCTTCTTCTTCTTAGTCATCGTCTTCGTATTCTTCATCATATTCAGATTATTTATTTTAATGGTTATTGATATTATTATCCTTTTAGTTTTAAGTCTCTTGTATCCTTTGCTTGAATATCTAGAATATGTTTTATCTTAAGCTTTATCTTTATTCTTAAAGCTGCTAGAGTTCATCTTCTTTAGATTCACTTTCAGCTTATTTATTTTAATTTTGTTATGCTATTAATTAAGATAAATGCTAATACATAAGTACATCTCTTTCGTCTCCTTCAAAAAGATTTTAATTTAAAATGTCTTCAAGAGTTACATTATTGTTGACCTACCTCTCTTGTTAATTTTCTGGACCATTAGCATTCTATACATTTTGCTATTACTCTATTTATTAGTCATCTACTTAAGCTTCTTAGTTATTGTTATTTTCATTTTCATCACTTTGGTTCATTCCTCCTTGATTTTCGTTTTGTTGTGCAGCTCTTGGTTCAAATATAAAGTTGATAGTTGGCATTAAAAATCTTGCTAAAAAGTCTATTGCAGATGTAAGAATACCAGGTTTATTAGGCATATTATCAAAGTTAAGATTAGGTATTTCACTTCTACAGATAGGACAGCGAGAGTTTTGCTAGGACTTTAACCATTTAAACAAGCACTTAATATGAAATTTATGTCCGCAAGTTTCTATTCTACGAGCAACTATCAATTCATCATGACAAATTGAACATACATCATCACTTTAGAGCTCCTTAATGTCTACTTTAGGAAACATAATATCTAAGTTAAGTTGGATGTTACGATATCTGCGATAGGCTTAGAAGTTATTTTTAAGCTGTCTTAAGGAGATATTAATCTTTTTAAAGAGGTAAAGCAACCATAAGTGCATTATAAACTAGTAATCAAGCTTGAAGAAATAATTATAAATGAGCTACATAAAATGAAAAAGCTAAACAATATGCTAGAATGAATCAAAAAGAGTTTCTCTTTTGAAAAAAGGATCATGGATTTCTTCAGTGTTGTAATTTACATAGAAATTCATGTGGTCACACAATTTAGTTGCACATAAAACAATTTTAAATGAGTCAAAGCCGAAGAGAATACCTTCATAAAATAATAGAGATAGCTTGTAATAGCCACTCATTGAAAATGTCCAAAGACCAATAGCGCAAATCCATAAATTAACTAAAAATAGAATTGCTGAAAATCTCTATATTTTCTTAATGCATCTTAATTCTTCTTAATAATCGTCATTTATATTTTAAAGTATTAGTTTCAGTTATTAACTGCAAATGCTATGGAATATTTTAAAAGTGCTAAAAGTAAAGTAAAAACATAGCCAAACAGCCAAATCGAATTTCTGAGGGATTATATTAGGATCAGTCATATAAATAATAGAAATATGCAAAATAGGATTCTATTCTAAATATAAATTTAGAATGGCCTTTTCTTGATCACTCTTCATGGGGCCTATTATCATTATGTAAAGCTACCTCACCCCAAACAAGATAAAACTGCAAAAGGAAAGGCTACCTGTGGCTACTAGCATTCTGCTTTCCTTTTATTTTATTTAAATAATAACGTTATTTAAACTAAAGATTCAAGTAAAGCTTATTTAATAAGAGTGTTTTTTAAATATTTTATTTATTACTTTTTCAATAAAAATTTTATCATTTCAACCAAAAATATTTGTTTAAGTTATTTCAAAAATAAGTTTATAAAGCTTTATAACTGGATTATCAAATATGATTAAATTTATTTTTATAAAGCAGAGACACACTGTTGAAGGAATATCTTAAGCTTAAATAAATTTGTTAGATTTGATTTTAATTAAATATTTAATTTATTTAATTTGTAATCATTTTTATATTTTAACAAAGAGAAAATTTATTTTAAGTAGAAAAATAGCTTTTTGCACTAAAAATTGAATTACTCTATTATAAGCTAGCCAATTAAAGATTTCAGAAGGTGGTTAGTTAGTCATATCAGGTATAGAAAAATATGATGAAAAGAAAAGAAGAATCAGAGCTAAAAGAAGGCATCTTAAAATATTCATAGGATTTTTCATAAATCCTTGGATAGATTAATAAGTCTTTTAAATTCCGCTTTTCATGTAATCGATAAATGATAGTGATTCTGTTTTTGATTATAAATCAGCTTATTCGTTTGCTTGCTACTCCTAATTATTGGATGAGTCTGATTGCTCAATATTTTCCTATTATTAACTTTATAATTCACTAATAGCCTGCTTCTCTCTTTAAACCGCTTAAAGATACAAGTCCTAGTAGTAATCATTATAATTTTTATGATCGCCAAATCCGCTTATAAAGCTCTATAATTCTTAAATATAAGCCTACTTTAAGCTACTGTTATTCTATTTTTAATATTAGCTTAATAAATAAATTAGTTTATGAAATATTATATTTTACTTCATCGTCTTCTATCTTAGATTTAACTTGCTAAAGAAAATTTAGGATGTTTCTAATTTTTACTAGCTCTTCTGGTTCTATATATTGTTAAATTTTCATATCAGATGAAATTTATTCAAATACAGCTGTTAATTTATTCAGCTTATCAATAAACAAGTCTTGCTGAGCTTATTAGCGGAAGACAAAGTTACCTAGCTCATCTGTCATATTTTTCCTTTAAGAAATTAAATTCTCGTTATATTAAAATTCATAATCATTCTCTTCTTCTTCTTTCTCCTATTCATCACATTATTTTGAGTCAATTTATTGATGATTATGGATTCCTTTTTAATTTTAACACTCTTCAGAAAGTGTGTTTTTATCTTTTAATTGCTTTTATAAGATATCTTCTAAGGTTAATCCTTCTATATTTTCATCTTTTTGATTTATTTTTATAGATTACTCTCCAAAGCTTTGTGGATGAATAAAATTCTACAATGGATTTTTTTGAGTTAAAGTGCTTGAATATTTGTTATTTATCCTTGGGAAATAAGGATGATTGAGGGGGGTTATGTTTTAAATCTCCTTAATAGTTCTTTCTTCTTGCAATTAATCATTGCTTCCTTCGTTTTGGCTGTTAATTTGATTTGGTTTCATATTAAATATGCGAGTTATCTCATTGCTTGAATAATTTCTAGACATTACTTTCTAAGCGGGCTTTTCTATTATTATATATAGTGAAATAAATAAAGAATCGCTTTTTTTTCTTGTAGTAAATAATCTCCTTTGTTTTCTTGATAATTATTATATGTTATCACTATTTTTTGTACTTTTAATTAAAAATATAATAAAAACTTATTAATTTAAAAAATTTTTAATGTTATCACCTGCTTAAAAATTACATTTTTTTCTAACAAAAACTTTTACAATTATCAGTTTAAAAAAAAGTTGGCTTTATTTAATAAAACACATTAATTTATATGTGTTTATTAAAAATTAAAATTTTCAATCAGATAGTCAATTTAAAAGCTGCAAGTAGACCCTTTCAGTTTGGTTGAATAAAAAATTGCTATAATTTTTATTAAGTAAAAATTGATAAAGCAACTATAAAATTCAAATGAAAATAATCTTTCTCTCATCATCTTCTAAAAATTTATTGAATAAATAATGACAGTTAACATTAAAATTAAGTGATTTTGTTGAATAAGAATAAAAGCTTTGATGCGAATATAAATAAATTTAAATGTAAATAACTCCAAATTTCAAAATAAAAATAATTTTAAAAAATAAAAAATAATTTCATTAATTTAATTTATTTTTATGAAAAAAAACTTAGACAATATAGAATATTTCTGATAAATCTTAGCGAATATTAAATATTGGTTAAAAAAAACAATTAAATTTACAATAATTAATATTTCTTTAAAATTTTTAAAAATATTTCAAAAAACTAAATTATTTAAAACAAGCAATCAATATCTAATTTGATTGATTTATACAATTCTTCAAATTTACTTTTTGTAAAGTTATAAAATTAAATAAGCGAAGCAATTTTTTCAAGCATAAGTAATAGATAATAATATATAAACAGGAATGGACAGTATGTATTTTGTATTAGCTAGCTAAAAAAAGAAATTTTAATTATTTATATTGTAATAAAATGTATAGAAGACGGACTAGATGAGCTTATGGAATCCGAAAAGAAGAAGGAGGAATAAAAATTTAATGAAGCAGATGATGATGACATTTAATCATGTATAATTATTATTTTAAAGATAAAGTAGCAAGCAATCTATGAAAATATTAGGCATTGATATTAGAGAATTTGAAAGGAGATTGAAAAGTGCCAGATCTAGTAGAATAAAAAATAAAAACGATTCCTCCTCAGACGATGATTTCAGCAATAATGATTTTGGAAGGTCTTTCATGTCTATAAAAAGCGGTTCACATATTAGAAATTCAAGCAGAAATAGCCTTAACTCTACAGCATAAATGAATTTGAGTAAAAATAGCATACAAAGCAAAGTGTAATAAATTAAATAGAGCTAGCAAATGATTAAGTCTTCTGCTTCTACTGCATAAACATCTCAAGCAGCTAAAAAGAATCTGAAGAAATATGATGATCCTGAATTGGAATAAATAATGAAAGCCTCAAATATAGAGTAAAAAGTAAAAGAATTGCTAAATAAGTATCAATAATTATAAAAAAATTTTGATAGAGAACGCAACTTGTAAATAATTTATAAAATATCAAATTTATTTACAATTTTTATAGATTTTTAAATGAATTTATTTGTAAATTCATGACTAAACTTAAAATTTAGGAGATAGAAATATGAGGGTGAGCATTTATCTCAAAACAAAACTCGTTTGGAAGAAACTTCAACAAATATCACAACATATCAAAGTAGTAAGTTAGGAAAGGGTTCTATATTAAATGCTATAAATTAAAATGAGGTAAATTTTATCATATTTTTTTTAATATTAATGTAATTTGTATGATCATTGAGTCAGTAATGAATATTTTCGTATTCAAAAACCTTTTTGATGAATAATAAAGATTTCATTGATTTAAATTCTCAATTTTTATAAAATGAATACTTAAAAACTCTTCTTTATAAAAATATTTAGGAAAATGTCACTTTAAAGCAAGAGGTTCAAAAATTATAAAAAGAATTATAGAAAAAAGAAAAAATGTTATCAGAGCTTATTATGGATGTATTCATCTATTGATTAATTAATTATAAAAGATTTTCATTTAAATTCAAAAATAATAGAAAGCAACTGGAAGTTCAACTAGCTCTAGTAATGGATTCAAAGTTTTTGAGGATTCCAAAATAAAGAGATTGGAAAATGAACTCAAAATAATGAAAAAAGAAAGAGACGAATTCTTTGCGTCTAGATTTGATAAAGTAAAATTTAATATATTTGTTTAAAAATCGGCTCATATAATTATTAACTTTAAGATTTATTTTTAGAAAAATGCAGAATTGGTGAAAGACCTCTCCTACCAAAATTCAAAAATGAGAGTTAAAATAGAAGAGCTCGAATAAATGTTAAAGAAAAATTGATCTTATTTAAAAAATAGTTAAAATATATTTAATTAATTAATTAATAATCACTCAAATTTAGGTGTTTAAAAAGATAATTTAAGTGTAATATAAATATCTAATTTATAAAATAAATATTGTTACAGTTAATAAATAAATTAAATATTTTTGTTTCTAATAATTTTATTTTTAACATCAGCCAAAACTTTTTTTATTTCGTCAGTTTTTAAAAATTTAACTGAAAAAGTAAATTAAATTTTTTGGTAAAAACATTTTTCAGTTATAAAATAAATAAATATAATACTTATTTATGTATTTATGTTGATTGCTTTATAAACATCAAAATTTGATAATATTAATAAGTTAATAAAAACAGAAAAAGCCATTTTCAATTTAATTCATGCATTTAAATAACTTAGTTAAATATCTTTAAAATATATATTATCTATTTGAAACAAGGAAAATTGAATGATATTTCTATTAAGCAAAGTGTAACTATTTTCTGCTATACTTTTAACTTTAAACCTTAGAAATAATTAAAGCAATTTGAAAAGATTGCAAATAAAAAGCAAAATAAATAAAAATCTTTTGAATAATAGTTATCTAAATGTTAAACATAAAACATTTTATATTTTAAACAATAACACTTAAATATTAAAATAATGTTGAATACTTTTATAAACTTTCATTTAATTTTTTAAATGAAATAAAATAATGTAGATATTTATTTAAATAACTCTTAATTTACAAAAAAGATTTTCTTACTTGTTTAGATTAAAATAGGATAAAAATGATATTTTTAGATGTAAAAAATTATTTTTTGGATAGTAAATTGTAATTTCTTGCTAATAAGTATAATTTATTAATGTTAATTTTTCTTTTGATATTTTTTATTTTTTAGTGAGTTGTTTTTATAAAAATGAAATTCACTATCATTTTCTAATTTTGAAAATTAATAATATATTTATTAGATATTTGGGTATCAGTGCTTAATAGCTAGAAATATTTTCATGTTTAATTTAATTTTTATTTTTATAAAATGGCATTTCAATTATAGGTTTATAGTCTTGGTTACAATTTCTCAATGTTATATTTTAGTTTAAAAATAGATTTTTCTGGTTAATCTTAGGGTGTTTCAATTCCCATCATACAGCTTCTAATTCTTTTATTTAATTAGCTAACTTATTCATTATTTAGATCTAATTTAAGAAAGTTTTTAAGCTATTCCTTTTTAAATTCAGGTTCTATATCAATTTTATTTAGTATTTCAAGATGGTTAAGTTTTTACTTTTTATTTATTGAAACAATAGTTTTTTGCTCTTGGTTAACTTTTTGTAGTGTTTGCATTTATATATTCACCTTTTCAAGTGGTATTTGAAGCTAGTTTTTATTTATTTACTTTTGACTGTCTTAATCACTTTATAATATACTACTATTATCTAGTAAATTATTTAACTAAGCTTTATTCTAACTTTCTTGCAGTTTTGAATATAAATCATTGTTTAATGTAATATCACTCGACTTATTATTTTATTTATTTTCAGTCTACGATGAACCACTTTTACTTATACTTTATTCATCTTTTTATTCATCGGGATTATTTTAAAGTAAATCACAACCACACATTTATATAGCAGCGTATTACTCGGGACTCACTAACATTTTTATAATGAGCTTCATTTTGAGAAGCTCTTTGTGCATCTCGTAAATATTCATTTCATAATTAGTTTGCTTTATTAAATTTTCAAGAGTAATTTATTCTTCCGTTTTGTGCTTTCTCTTCTAGCATACTGATGGTAAGTAAAACATAGAAAACCTATTTATATATATATTTTATATATAAATAAAATATTTATTAGAATTAAAATATTTTCTTTGTTTAGAAATACATACTTTTGCCATTTGGATATGTTAAAATAATTTTAAATATTTTTTTTATAGTTTGTTTTTTCTATCGAATCATTAACTTCAAATACATTTGAAGCTTGATCTTTTGTTGTGTCTTTGCTGCTCAGTTTATGTTCTTCTTCTTAGGGACAAAGTCTTATTGCTGTTTTTTTGTAGTAAAATTTTAGCTAAATTTATAGCAAATCTCTAACAAAACCTGTCTCAGATATTATTCTTGCTATGTTACCTAAGACTAATAGCAAAGAGATAGTGGTCCAAGCTTCTGATAAAACTTAAGTTATTGGTATAAATTATATTGTTTCATATTTCTAAGGTCTATCCAATCTGATTACAGTAGATATTGGGTTCATCAGCTAGTTTGGGTTTGTGTTTTAAGGAAAAAAATTATTTTGATTTACCATATTATAGAAATATGTGCTAGAGTCAGAAGATTAAAACAAAACCCCTTTTATAACTTACATATTAGTTAATTAGAGAAATATTGTGTTATTTAGTATCTCTCCTTTCCTTTAATATAAATCTTAAGTAAAATTAGTATGTACATATTAATCTTTATGGAGATTATAAATATCTGATTCTATTGAAACTTAAAAATTGTTATCTTGGTCATATAAGTATGAATTAGTTTCTTCTATAGTAGCACATCTGTAACCTGGCTTAATTTAATTATTTTGACAGTACATAAAATCTATTGTAATAAAGGTATTTGCATATTCACTTTCTTCTAAAGCAACAAAATCTTCTTAATCTTCTTGATTGAAGCAATAGTAAAATCCCTGATTTAATCCAATAGTTTTTTCTAAATTTGAGTCATAACAGGACTCGTCAAAGTATTATTTAATAGTTTTTAGATTAGAAATCACACTTAATCTAATAGTAAAGTATTTAATTTTATTTTAAGTTTCAAGCTCAATTAGAGTTTATTTTTCATTGTAAATAAAAATACTCAAATAAGTTAGCAATAAATTTAAGGATTTTAATTCTGCTGTTTATGATGTATAATCATTTTGCTTAGGTTGATATTTTCCATTTACATAATTGTAAAGTAAATATGATGCATATCCGACACAAATAAGTATGATTATTATTGAGAATAAACCTCCTATAATAGTAGATCTTTTACTACTATCATTGAGTACTTTTTGTTGATATGCAGGTGCAAAGATGTCAAAAATTTTTAGATCTTTTTTGTTGAACATAACTCTTATTTTCTCTTTTTTTTCTTTTCAATTTTGTATTAAAAATTTTTTTTTTTCTAGATAAACTGATTAAGTTTGTTATTTTAATCAAGAAAAATAAATATCCATAAAAATAATATATGATTTCTATGCTTCAAAAATTGAACTTCAAGGAAAAAACTAAAGTAAATATACCATGCACTATTGAGAATCTTAATTTTAAATGTTAGGTATAATGAAAAATAAATTATATTCTATTAATATTTTAAGTAGCTTGTGCTTCTACTAAAATCATTAATTTTGTAAGCAAGCAATCAAAGTTAAATTTACTTTAAAAGATTACAATAATCAAAAGATTTTTAATGAGTCAATATAGTAAATTTATGGTGAATTGTTGCACGATTTAATATTTTCTTCGATCAAAGCACAAATTAAAAATATTGAAATTTTATCTCTAAACAACTAAAATACTTTAACAAGCAATTTCTCATAAAAAGTTAATTAATTATGTTAGTATCTATCTTACAGAAACTAAATTCAATTAACATTAATTTTTCAATGGTTAATTTTTTTTTTGTTCAATTTTTGTTTGTCTTAAAACCACAAATTGATTGATAGACTTAAATTCACAACCAAATGAAATTTACTTTTAATTTACAATAAGTGTAAATCATTTATTTAAGATCATGAGTAAAAATGGTTTAATCATAAAGTAAAATATTAACTTAATAAAATATTTTTTTAATTTTAATGAGATAATGATTACAAAAAAAATTATTTAATATATTAATCTAGAATAAGAATTGATTAAATTAATAAATTCAAAGAAAAGAAAAAATGTTTAAAATAATAAGTTAAGATACTTGTTTATAAATTTTGAAGATAATTAAAAAAACAATTGAAGATATTCAAACAAAGTTGGTGTCTTAAAAACTGCTAATCATTAAAACTTAGAGTAAATTACTTAAGAGATACAATATGTGTTTCATATAAAATTAAAAATATAATTTATTTAAAAAAATTATTTAATATTACATATTTAGCAAATGTTGAAGATTAAGGAAACTTCAAACAATTAATTAATAGAAAATTATTTGAATACTTTATCAATTTTGAAATAAGGTTTCTTATGATATAATTTTATTTCACTTATGAGTAAGATGATTTTTAATTAATTAGCATTATCATTCTATTTTTTAATACATTTTATAAATGCTCTACCTTAGCTATAATAGAATCATTTTAAATAATGGGTATATTAATAAATTACTGGGATAAAAACAAAGAATTATTAGAGCAATTAACCCCAATCTGGGATAATAAACAGGTATATCAAATTCAACAATAGCAAAATAATAAGATTCTCTTAAATTCAATCTATTTTTAGAATTTTAATAGCTCCTTTCTCTAATTTCTCTAAAATTAATATAACATACTCTTTATTGTGTTAATTGTTCATATGTTTCTTTATTTCTAGGTTAACACATCCAAGACGATAGTTTTATATCACTAAAATTATATATACTTAATTTACCTTTACCTACTTATCTGCAGTATCCTCTTTCTCTAAGATATCTTTTACTACTTTATTATTTAATATCCATTTCTTATTTTTTTTAATAGCTCAGTAATCTCACTCTTTTGTTATATGGTGTATCATAAGAATCTCCCACATTATCGCAAGGAATATTATCTCCTTTAGAGACAGTAAAGTAGTTATTTAAATTTTACCATTGATTACTTGTGCAGGCATAGCCTAAAAATTTTTACTTTTCATATTCAAAATCTACATAAAGAATTGTGTATATTTCATAACTTGGTTACGCCATAGGAGCCATTCCAATAACTTAGCAATTCTCAACCTTTTCATATGGTAAAGAATGAATGGGATTGAAAATACCAAAATATACTCCTAAGAAAATAGGTAGAGTTAAAAACGAAAGAACTAAGTGAAAAATTAAGCAAGCATATTTACAATCCTAACTAAATAATTTTTTGATCAGATCAAATATGAATAGAATAAATAAAAGAGTTAAAATTAAAGGCAGAAGCTGAATAAAAACAAATCCGAGATCATCGACTTTGCTGAATGCAAATTATATTAGCGAAATAAAAGTTGCAGAAAATAAAAAAGATAACACTTTAACATTTTTATGCTTTATTTTTTATGAATTCATTTATTGATCTATCTATCTATCTATCTATCTATCTATCTATCTATCTATCTATCTATCTATCTATCTATCTATCTATCTATCTATCTATCAAGCTACTTATCTATCTATAATTTAAATAAACTTCTATTTCGGTAGGTTATTTATTTAAATATATTTGTATATTTTAATAATAAATGTCAATAATAAACAAAAGAATGACATTAATTCTTTTGTAATCATTTTAATTAAAACGTTAGGGTATTTTTAATTTTTCAGGATATGACTATTTTTAAAATTAAAAATAAGTTTTTTAATGATTCCAAGTAAAATAAATCCTTTTAAATACATCTTGTAATTTTTGAACTTGATAATATTTTAAATATTATGTACCATTAATTATTTTCTTAATCGCCTTTAATTGATTAAATGAAATATATATTTATCATTTAATTTTTATATTTATTTATTTTAAATATTAAATTTTATTAAAATTATTAAAATTTATTAATTACCATATTACCATATTTTATATTGCTGAATAGCTATAAAAAAAAAAGAATGGAGCTGAAAATTTAGAAAAAAATAAACAAATAAATGATATCTAAACTTATATTTTAAACAGTAAAATTAATAAATTTAGAAAAATATAGTGATTCACAGCCAAATAATAAATAAAATTTTAGAGATTTTATATAAAATAATAGTTATATTTAATTAAATAATTAATTAATTAGTTAATTTCAGTATTTAGTTGAATATTATTATTGATTTTTATTATTCTCATTTTTGTTTGATGATTTTTGAGCATCAGATAAGAAAGAGTAATCATATCTAAATCCAAGGTTTATTGATGGATTTTTTTATGTACTTTAAAGGCTTAGATTACCAAATTGAGTTGTATTGTTACTTTGTTTGATTCCATTTGTATAAAGAGAGTTATTTGATGTAGGGTTATTTGTATTACTTAAATTACTATTGTTTTATTAATTAGGTTTTGAATTTTAGTTGTTATAAATTGTATTCCAGTTACTGTTTATTAATGACTATTATTAGTAAGGCTAAGAAGATAAACTTTAGGATTTTTAAGAGTTTTAATGATTCTATTTACTTTAGTTTGAATTTTAAGTTGATAATGTCTATTTTTAACCTTATTATTGTAGAATTTACTGTTATTATTAAGGCTATACCTATTACTGTTACTGCATTTAAAGGTTAGTGGATGAACTTTAAGAGCTTTAGTTTTAACTAGAGCTGTTATTGTTGATTGAAGCCATTTAAATTTAATATGTAAGGGATTTTGACTCAAAAGCATCAGCAAAAGAATTTTATCTCTTAAAAAAATCTAAAATCTCTTAATAAATTGGTTTCTGTTTATAGAAATAAAATAATAAATTACTTTTAAAATAAAAAATGTTGTTTATTGATTATTTACATGAGATTCTTCTATTTGCTATCTTAATTTGCTATATTCTTCCTTTTATAGTTTCTCAAAAGACTTTTGTGTGCCTTTAAGGATTTCATTAATTTAAATAACTTCACTATTTTTCTTCTTTAATTCCTTTTAATAATTTTAATTAGTCAATCAAATTAATTTTTAAAATAGAATTTTACTGCTTCTATAATCTCTATTTTTTTATTTGAAAGCTCTAATTCGTTAATCATAACCAATATTTTGTCTTGAAGTCTTTTGTTCTCACTAATATATATGAGCTAGCTAATATTTAGATTCTCTCCTTAAATGTTATTTTCAACTTTGCTTTCATTCTAATTTATATAATAATTTAGAATTGTATGAAAATTTTATATAATTTTATTTACATATTCAGCAATTATTTCTGATATTTTGTCCTTAAGTTAGGTTTGAAGTCCTTATTAGTAGATTTAATTACAAAGACCATCGACATCAACAACTCCACATTATTACTTTTGGAATTATAATTCATCTATTATAAGCTCTTAAATAGCTTAAAATAAATGAGTTGCAGAATTCTTGTTAAGCAAAGACTATTTAGAAATGTTTTATTTCTATGTATTGTTGTGCACACTTTAGACTATCTTGCTTTTTTTCTTATCAGGACTGCTTTAATCTATTCCTATTTTTTCTTAGTATTTAATAGATTCTTCTTCTAGGTTATCTATTCTTTATCTAAGGATTTCATGAGTTTTTTTAGCCTTTTTTTGATTAGCATTTAAAATTTTAATATTTTTAATTATTAAATATAAAATTACCTTCTCTAAAATGCCTTAGAGGTTGTTAGAAGTATCTATTTCATGCAAATATTTACTCTTTATTATTTTATTCTTTTGATAATTAAGTGATTCTTATATTTCTAATGATCTGATATTGCATTCTAAGCTAGAATGCAATGTGTCAAATCTCATTATTTCAAGGTAAAGCAAATTCAAATTTGGAGAGCTATCTTACTATGTATCTTGTGAAATCTAAGAATTGTTCTAATCTAATTTAAATAGAAAAAATATTAAACTTAATTTGAAAAAGAGTGTTTTTATCATTTACTAATAAGTTATTATTCAATATTTTTAATTAGTTCTTAGAATCTACACTTTGAAATTTTTTAATTGTAGACACATTATTTTACTTCCTTCAACACTTGCTGAATGTTAGACTTTACTTTTAGCTAACTTTCCTGTTTCTTTTCTAAAATTTCCTATTACTACTACTCAAGATTATTCATATTGTATTTAGCTAATTCTAGCACAGTTGCAAAGTTTTATTCAGCCTATTGAGATTTGAGCTTTAAATAATCCTAAGCCTTTAATGGAATTAAAATAAATATTATTATTTTTTAATTTAAAAAAAAAATTATTTCTTACAATTTATTCATAGTTCCTCAAAGATTATTATAATTGAGATATTTATTTAGCTCTTTGATTAAGCTCTTACTCAGATGTCTAATTAGAAGTTTAAATTTTAGAATGTAAAGTTTATTTATCCTACTGTGCTTATGACAATTTATCTTACAGCTACAAATTTTCTTTTTTCAACTTAAAATAGCATAATTATTTTTATACTATTTGATTTATAATTTAATTTTACTTTGGCAATTTAAGTTTCCTACCTCTATATTGTATTCTCATATTCCTAAAGCAATTGCTTTAAATCTTAAATTTCTGAACTCTGATTATCCACCCTTTCCTTTATTAGAAAAATTAAATTAAAATTATTTATTTTTTTCTAATATTTAATTAATTCATTTCAAAAATAAATAAAAATATATTTAGAATTAACAATAAAAACTTTTTTGAAAAAAAAATTTTAATAAATTTACTTAAAGGATAATATTCTTTTGAACATGATCAAGATTAGAATATTCTTCTTCTGAAATATTCTCTCCGTATTTTTTATATGCATTATTTGACATAGTTGTGGTTGAAGAGTTATCTTATGTAGAATTGTACTAAGATTCCCCTTTTTTGAATACAGACTTATTCATATTCATGTAAGTGCCTGTGTCGTATTATGAAGGAAGCTTATTAATAGTTTCTTCATTTGGGATAGTCACTTCTTAAAATTTTTTTACTCTGTCTAATTCGTGTTTTGCTTCCATCAAGTCTTTTTTGAGTTATTGGATTATTCTTTGAAGAGCTTCTGGAGAGTTTTTGATATTCATTTTAAAATGATTCTTTATTGATTTGGCTCTGGTAGCGAATTTCAATGTAGATAGAGTTTCTTCTAAAGAGCTTGAATGGCTGGAGCATGTTACAAGAAGAGAAGTCTTAAAGTTACCACCAAGACTTTCTTGGAGTATTCTAGTTAATTTTGAGTCTCTATAAGGAATATGTTCAGAATTTGTTGTTAGAGAATGTATAACATTACCAAGACAACTTAAACTTAAATTTATTTTTTTTGCTTCTTCTAGGATATCTCCTATTGCTCCTGTTTTGCCTACTTTTTCACTACCTGCTAAATCAACTAAATTCAATTTTCCTTTCTTTTCAGTATCATTTGGGTATCTCTATTTTATTTCCAGCATAAAAATCGTGTGTGAACGAGAACTATATTGATTAATTCTAGTAGCTGCTACTTTTCTAGCCTACTCACCTAATTCTAGCATAGTCAGCAATTCATTTTCTGTTCCAACACTCTTTTTAAGTTTAAAATTAAGATATTATAGCCATTTAAAATTTATTTCTAAATAGTAATTTCGCATTTAGAAATTTCATTTTTAAAAAATCAATAAAATTTTTTATTTATTTTAAATATTTCAAAATAAATTCTAACTGTTTCACAAAAAATATGAACAAAAATTCCTTTTTTCAAATATTAAAACTTTTGATGCTATTATCTTTTTTACAAACTTTTATACTTAATTTGATTATTTTGTAAAGAATTTAGTAGATTATTATTAATATCAAATATATTAAATATCTATCCAAAATGTTATGCTTAATAAAATAAATATGCTAAATAAAACTACTTACTAATTAAGTGAGACCTTCTACATATATACCTCTAGTTGGAGATTCTTTTATTTTTAAATCGCATTTTTAAATGCAGAGTAAATCATGAAGATTTTCCTTATAGATTTCGAGCATTGAGCAAGTTAGAATAAACTCTATGTCCATATCACATTGATTGATGGTTTAGAAAATATGCTCGCTATTTGATAATATAAAATTATAGTTTAGTTAGGCACTTATTTAAAACAACTTTTTTGAAGTAAAAAATTATCTCTCTAAAGTTGCATTTGAACAATTCAAATGTAACTAAAAAATATTTATTACATGGAACGTGGTATTAAACCTTTTAAATTTTTGTTATAAATATCACCAAACATGCTATATGTTTTTCCTGAACCTGTTTAACCATAAGCAAAAATAGTACCGTTGTAACCATTCATTACATCTGTGATGGTTTCTCTTCCTACAGCTTCATAAATTTTATGCTATGATGTGTTCGGATCAAATACATAATCCATGGTAAATACTGTTGAATCTGGCATCAAGACAACAGTTTTTTCATCTGGATAAAGACAGCAATCATTTCCTATCTCGTTTTTAGTCAGCTCAATTTCAATTTTATTTAAAGGTCTGAATCTTGCAAAAACCTTAGTGTTAACACATTTTTCATTATTTTGGAGTGCTTGTTGAAGAATTATATTTGAAGATGAGCGAGAAAGCCCTTTTTACTAATTATTTATATTTTAATACTGCTACTAGTTTTACTTCTCAGAATGATTCTATTTTATTGTAAAACGATTTAAATAACTTTGATGAAGACTTTATTTGTTAGATGAATATAAATTAGAAGTATTTTGAATTTAATATTTGCATTTTATTCATTTAATAAATGTGTTTTAACTCCTATTGTTATTTAAAAATAAACATAGTAGAAGAAATTTAATAATTACAAATGGCTGCTCAGGTTTAGCTCTATATCTTGATATAATTTCGCTTTTAAGATTAGCTGAAACGTGCTTAAGAGATTAGTTTCCACCATTTCTGCTTTTAGAACGGCTCTTAGAATTATGCTTTTTGACTTTTGCTAATTCCTTTTTTAACTTTTCAAGCTAAAGGTTTGAACTTGATGGAGTGTGATTATTACTACGTGAAGAAAAAAAATTTCCTTATGTCTTAGCACCTTCGAGGATTGCTTAGGATTCTGAGTAGTTCCGAGAATGCTCGTTAGTGGCGCTTATTAATGAATTATTTTGCTAAGGTATTTGATAATTAGTTTCAAACAAAAAATTATTATGATTGTTGCTATTCAAATTGCTATTGCTATTTGAGTAATTATAGCTGTTGTTTTTCATTCTTTGCTTTCTTTAAACTGATCTTTAAGATTTATTAATTCTTTTACCTTTCTTTTAATTTTTGATTTTTTGAGATTCCTTAATATTTCAAATTTTTGATTAAATAATTGATTAACATCTCCATAAACCAAAAATTAAAACACAGAGCCTTTATAAAACAAATAAAAAATAAACAAGCAAAAAAATCAAATCAATCTTTGTATCTATCTTAAAAACTTGATCGAAGAATATAAAAAGCTAACTCAGATTACCAACTAAATATCCATTCGTTTTTCCATTTGAAATGGAAATTTTTTTGTTAAGGTGATTTAGCTTTTGAATTAATTTTTGTGTATTTATTGTCTTGGTTTGAAAGAAAATTAATGAATTACATTTGAAATTTAATATCAGTTTTGATAAAATTAAATAAAAAAAGAGAGTAAATACACTCAAAAAATGAAAATAATTTTTTAAAAATTAAAATAATAATCTAAATTAAGTAAAAAAGTTGATAAATTAAAAATAGCATTTAACCAATTCATAAAATTTCAAAAGTTTTAAAATAATTTAAAACGAAATAATTTTTATTTTAACTAATTAATAAAAATATAAATTTATTGTTGAAATTAACATATTGAATAAAAAACCTTTTCAATAAATAGATAGACTTTTTCAAAAACAAGCAAAAAAAACATTGAAGCAAATAAAAAATTATGAAATAAGCTCTTATCAATCTATGTAAACACTACCGTTTGCAACTGACTCTATTAGGGAGTTCTAATTATTTTTTATAGCATTAGATAATTTACTAATCCTATTCTTAAATTCTTGATACTTGGTAAGAATTTGAGGTGGAAAGGTAGAAGAAAAATCAGTCTTTTTAATCTCCTTTGTATAATCTATAAAATCATTAGAAAGCAAAATGGCTAAACTTTCACAGAATCCTGCAAATAACATTTACAAGTCTTCAAATAGAGCCTTCGACTTAACTTATTCAGGAGTAAAGAAATATGCAAAGGCATAAGACCATTATAATGTTTGACGAGAATCAAGTAAAATATTAAAAGCATCCTCTAAAAACTGTGAATCATGCAATGAAATTTAAAGCTATTCACAGAGAGTCTCACGGGTTGGTTTGACTAATTCATCTTTCTTTTTCTTAATAACTTCAATAGATCTTAAGCAATCTTTGAATTTACCAACATAAAAACTACATTTTTCAAGCATCTTCTGCTACTTTTCTTTATCAGTTAGTTTTTACTTGTCAGTACTTTGGGTGACTGTGTAGTTATTACAGTTCATATGAGCGGATTTATGGTGAGTGCCATCGGCATCATCTTACCAAGGTTATTCACAAACATAACAAAAAGATTTATTACAAGGAGCAGAACAACGAATGTAATTACAACCCATCGAACGCTCAACAGCTCTATTACAAAAGGGGCATAGCTTAGCATTTTGGATAATCCATAGTAAGTTTGCATCATCTCTACCTAGCATTTCATTAAAATCACGATGCTATTTGCAAGTGCAAGGATAGTGATTACTTTATTAGCATTTAAAGCAGAATGATGTACCACAAAGACATTTAACTTAATTGACGGAAACTCCATCCAATTTCTCAGCAGCATACTCGCAGTTATTACCTGGGCAATATTAGATATTTTTATTTTCTTCAACATAAGACATACCTAAAAATTTCTTGTAATTTTCTTTTAATTTTGAATTTTCTTGACCTTAAGATAAAACCTAAATGATAAAAGAATGACGAACACAGCTGTTGCAACCTTCCATCATGCAGCGGAAGAATGGATTTTTTTCTCTAAGTTTTTGTTCTATATACCCTTTCCAGCAATCTGTGCAAAAAGTATGACCTTATTTGCAAGATCCAACCATTTCGCTCTCACAGAAACACAAATTACACAATTCATCACTTCCATTTCTAAATATTTCTTTGATTTCTCCTTTCTTTTTACAATCTTCATAATATTTCTCTTCTCTATCGAAACCTAAATTCTTAAAGACTTTTTCTTAATCAGGAAAGTATTTATTTTATAGTTTTTGCATCGACCATCCAAATTCATGGAAAATCAAAATACAATCATCAATGTCCATACAAACTAGTTCTACAACTTCTTACTTAATTTTGATCATCATTTAGTCGAAAATTTCACTCTAAAGTATAAAAATTTGACCCTCTGCATTTTTAAAACGTTTACTTTCCCACTTTGCTGATAATCCTTTAGTTAAAGCACCTTCATAACCTTCTTCACCTGATTTATATTTTTTGCTACTCTTTTTCTTAGTCATTTTTAGGTGAATATCACTTTATTCATCCATTTCATCATGGTTATACTCCTCCTCATCATAATAATCATCTCCGTATCCTTCATCATCATAATATCCCTCTTCGTCGCTCATTTTGCTATTATCTATCTATTCTTCTATAACAATAATCAAAATTTTGTAAATTAAATTTCAGATCTAAATAATTAATTATTTATTTTTCTATTAAATTTGGTAAATCTTTATATCACAGAGGATTGAAACAAATAAATTGATAAGTAAAAATCAAAATGGGTCTTATTTTTGATAAGGATACCCAAAATCATATTTAATTTTATTAAACTAAGCTTTTATTTCTGATCTTAATTACCAAATTCTTATAAATTATGAACCAAATTTTTAAATATATAAATAAGTTTATTAGATAATTTAATGAAACTTTATTGGGTGTTTGTTTGTTTTTTGTTTCAACAAAAATATTTAGATAAAATATTTTATATATTATCCATAATAATTTGATAATTAAAGTTTTCACAATTTGATTAATAATATATTTAATCATAATAGTAAATTATTTTAAATTTAATTTTAATTATGTCTCATTTTTCTTTCTTTTTAAATTAAGCGGTATTTTAAAACACGAAGAAAAAAGAAAATTTAGAATCTTTAATTAAAAAATAAAAGTAAAATAATATTTATTTCAGAGGCTTTTCTATTTTATAAATAATTTGATTAAAATACAATATAAATTAAAATATTAATTTTGAATATTTAATTACATATTAAATGATTAGAGTTTGATTAATTGTCTAAGATACTTACTAAAAATATTTAATAACTCTCGCGAGATATTTTGGGTTTAGATTTATTAAATGTTTTGGTGACCAATAAATTAATAAATAAATATATCTATGGATATAGTAATACTAATATTGATTAATCTAATTTTTATATTGAAGGATTGTAAACAAAAATTAATTAAAAGTCTGTATTTTTTCAAAACTAGGTATTGATTGAATATTTTTGCAATTTATAGAGTTAGCTCTCACTGAATATCATCGAATGAACAGCAAAACACTTATCAATAACTTAGTAATGCCTAATTAAATGGAGGATTCTAGCTTGGATTAGATTAATGTTCAGTAAATTGCCTCTTAATTAGTTACAAATTCTACTTTTTATAAGGAAAAGAAAAGCGCTATTAAATCCTCTAGGGCTTATTATTCTGATTAACCGTTAAGCATAAATGTTGGAGTTAAATATGAGCCTTATGTATTTGAAAAGAATTTAAAGAAAAATCATAGGTCTAAATTAGAAGAAGAAGTTTATAAAATAAAATAATACACCATTGACATGCAGAGAGCAGATTAAGAGGCAAAAGTTAAAGACAAAAATTTTGAGAAAATGAGATAATTAGATATGTAAAGTTTAGAGAAAAGGATTCCAAAGCTAGCCATTTTGCATAAGATTTAAGCCTTTCATAGACGAAAATGCCCTTAATTTGATATTAACAAATGTCTAAAAAGAAAAAAAAAATATTCTGAAGATGTATCAAGAGAAGAAATTATTGAGATGGAAGAAAAGAAGATTTCTTAATAAGTAGCTCGCAAAACATTGCTGCAAAGACAACAAGATATAATAAAGAGATGTCTGTCTCCAAAGATGAGAGAAGTCTTAGGAGTTCATATAGAAATTAAAAATGATAACTTTGGAGATGAATCAAATAATCACTAAAATTATATTTAAGCTAGAGGGGTAAGTTCTTTTGGATTCTCTAGCCGTACTCCTTCTAACCGTCACTAAACACCTTGTTGTTCTTCTTTTCATGACGATAACATTTAGAAGAATTATATGAATAAATCTTTTAATAGTCAAAGAGCATAATCATCTTCTGAAAATAGAAGAAAAAATTTAGTTAACTAATCTTTAGAAATGAATATGCAATCATATGGATAAAGCTATTAGGAGAGCTTAGTCTAGCCTGAAAATCAGAAAAGAAATAGCTTTTTATTCCATACAAACCAACAAAATCTTTAACAACACATAGACTAAAGTAGTATTTAACAATATAATTAAAACCCTTACAACTGCAGTACTTTATAATCTACAATTTAATAACCTTAAAATAAACGAAAAATTTCTTCTGCAATGTGCAGTCCTCAAATACAAACGCCGATGTAATAAAATTCACCGGAAAGGGAAAAATAAGATCTAGCATTGTAGAGGAAATAAAGAGAAAATAGTCCTATGAAATTTCTTTTCAAAAAATATGAGAATGTAGTAAATGAAAGCTACGATGATTTTAGAATTGAAATGAAAAGTATAGCTGATGTTTATCTGCCACATTAAAGATAAAGGAAAAATTCTAACACCGGCACATAACAAACTGATACAAATAATGCTAAAACTTAAAATACAGAAATCAATTAAGCAAGAAAGCTATCTGTATAGTAGATTCTAAATTAAAATGCCAACAATGCAAATAACCCTTTGAACACAAATGAGTAGCTTTCAAGCTAATAAATATTACAGCAAAATGCAAGCTAAAGAAAGCAATCTATATCATTTTCTTAAAATAACTAATAAAAATCCAGATTTAATAACTTCCAATAATCTACTCCAACTAGGTAGCAATAACAGTAAACAATTGTAGATAATTTTGAAAAATCAAATGCAGAAAATTAAGGTATGACTATCTAAAGATAATCAAATACAGCAAAAGGTAGATTCATAGAGAAAAACTAAGGTGTCCAACAACTTAATAAGGCATTAAATAATTTTGAATAAGAAAACTCAAAAATTAAAAAACAAGTTAATAATTTTTAAAAGAATTTAGAAAAAAGTGAAAAAAAAATGGATGAAGCATTAGAAATGAGACGAAAATGTGATTCCTACAATGTCAGCGATTTTTTAATGAAAGTCCAATAAAAAAAAATGACAGAATAAGAAGAAAAATAAAAGTAAGAGGCATTAAAGAGAAAATTTAGTAAAGTAGAAAGAAACACTTAAAATTAGCAACAAGTATATTAATAAAATTGAAATAATCACCCCTTTAAATTATTTTTAATTGTTTATGGATTTGTAAATATTTTTAATTTAAAAATCTAATTTATAGATATATTTATATTTTTGTAAAATCACTAAAATATTTACTTAATTTTTATTTTACATTAAATAATTAAATATATGATTTTTTTGTTTTCTTTACATTCCACAAATAATTTTAATATTCAAATATTTTATATGAAATAATAGGAAAAATATTAAGAATACTAATTCTTCAGATATTTTTAAATATAAATATATATTAATTTTATTTTTTCATTTTTATATATTAAAAATATGATTCTCACTTTTTTATGTTAATTTATAATTTATCTATATATTCAAATTTTTGTAAAATCACTAAAATATTTACTTAATTTTTATTTTACCTTAAATATTTAAATATATAATTTTTTTTTGTTTACATTCCACAAATAATTTTAATATTCGAATATTTTATATGAAATAATAGGAAAAATATCAAGTATACTAGTTCTTTATTCAGATATGTTTAAATTTAAATTTATATTAATTTTATTTTTTCATTTTTATATATTAAAAATATGATTCTCACTTTTTTATGTTAATTTATAATTTATCTATATATTCAAATTTTTGTAAAATCACTAAAATATTTACTTAATTTTTATTTTACCTTAAATATTTAAATATATAATTTTTTTTTGTTTACATTCCACAAATAATTTTAATATTCAAATATTTAATATGAAATAATGGAAAAATATCAAGTGTACTAGTTCTTTATTCAGATATGTTTAAATATAAATATATTTTTATTTTTATTTTTTAAGTTTTATATATTAAAAATAAGATTCTCTCTTTTTTATGTTAATTTAAAAGCAATAATCAAATTACCTTGTATTTAAATGTAAAATTATCTTATTTATTTTCTTTTTTTTGTTCTTCAATTTTAAGAGATTTTTTTTCAACTTTTTAAGATTTCAACTTATTATTTTTTTATGTTAATTTAATGGATGTTAATCAAATTAACTTGTATCTAAATGTGAAATGATCTTTTTTATTTTCTTTTTTAAGTAACTTCAATTTTAAGAGATTTTTTTCAACTTTTTAAGGTTTCAACAATTTAATAAAAATTAATTTATTTTTTAATATTTATATTAATTTATTTTTAAATGCTAGCTATAAGGAAATTTATAATTTTTATTTTTCTATTTTGAAAGGAAATTCACAACTATCATTGATTATAAGTAATCCAATCTGAATTAGAATAATCTGATCAGAAAAAAACTACGTAATAAGAGTTAAAAATAAGTTTTTTAATAGATATTATTTTTAAGAATATCACAGATAATAAAAAATTATAAAGATTTTATCATAATTAAATTTTATTATATTTGAATTTGTAAATTCTATTCTTTTTTGAGTAAAAAATAGTTAAGTTAGTAAAAGTAAATATGGATGATTCATCATGCTTATGGTGGATAGTGTTAGAAATTTTATATCCACATAAAGATTTATAAATTAAAAATATTGCTTATCTTTTAGCACTTAATTTGTTTGCTTGGTAAAGTGTATGTATTAAACATCACAAAATGGAAATAAGAATGAAACAAATAAAAAAGAAGGAGTAATTATAAAAACTAAATCAAAAAAAAAATAAATTTTTGTAAATATTATTGATAATCTAAATATTAACAAAAGTAATTTATAATAAAAAACAAAATTTATTAATCTGTGATTTATTAATTGTATAGAATCTATATAAATAGGGATCGCTCATTAAAGTGAATCACAAAAATAAATTAATGAGTGAAATGATCAATTATCAGACTAAACATGACATGGATTTACATTCTTACTACAAAATGAGGACAAAGGGGAAAAAATTCTCTCTTGAATTAAATTAAGCGTCCTAAAGGCATGGCTCAAGTAGTGAGAATATTAGGGATGGGCTCATTTTAAGTAATCAAATGAGTAATTAATTAATTATAAACACTAATTTAAATATCATATTTTTATGTGTAAACTGGTCATTATTAACCAATTAAGTAATTATATTTTTATTAGAAACAATCAACGAAAGTGATGAGTTCAATCCTTAAAAAATCTATGATGTGTAGAACTAGTTTATTTAGCCACAATCAGATATTTTTATAGGTAGTTCTGAATCGCATCTAAGTCAATCAGCTAATGAAGACTAGATGAATTCTAAAATCAGGCTGCTTAATAACAAAAAGTAATCAGTAGAAATAGGGTTATAAAATAATGACATGTTTATTGATACTAAATGCAATAGCTCAACAACCTAATACAATCCTGAAATGCACAGCAAGATAAAAAAAACGCATAAAAGTGGAATGAAAATCTCACGGAGTTTAGATTATGCTTCTAAATATAAGAATAATTATATTAGAAATTTTCTTTTAAGTGACTCACCCAAATTTAAAAATAATTAAGATAATTGTATTCCTAATTACTAAAAAAATCAATAAAAATTTGATTAATATGTATGCAATGAAGATAAAAATTTTAATTCAAATCCACTTAGGAAGAAAAGAAAGTATAGTCATTCCATTGATGAAATACTATGGAAATCTAAGCATCAAAGCTTAGCATCCTAATTGGAATTATAAAATAAAAAAAAATTCGCAGCACACTTAGAGTGTTAATCACCAATACGCTATTTGCTAAAAAGTAAGCTTGCTCAAATTAAAATGAAAAGAGCTAGTTCAGATCTTACATAGATTTTATCAATAATAGAAATTATGGAATAATTCTATTCTAAATAGGCTACAAGCAACATAAATCAAAATGAATTAGATATTTCAAAGGATTTTAATATAACCTGCTTTTCAAATTCTATTACCCCTTAGTTTTTTACTGAGGAGACAGCGGCAAAGTATATTTTGAAACTTTTCAAAAACAGAAACTTTTTGAAAAAAAATTATTTAGAGGAAATTCAAAAAAGCAAAGAAGGTCAAATATAATTTAAGGAATGCTGTCTTGAGGGAAAATGCTCAGCAAATGGAAATAAATCTCCACATGTTAATAAAATTAAGTGCATTCACAAATATCTCCTTTTGTACAGAGCTTTTTAAGACGAACAATTTTTTAATGAGTTAGTAATAAATACTTATGATTTTTTAATAAGCAATCATGAATTATTTACTCAAATGGTTTGCTTCTTCTTCTTTAACGATAATGTTTCATTTAATAGACAATTTAAATGTCTAGAGTTCTGTCAGAAATGGATCTCCAAAAGGCCTTTTACTTTCTAAGAAAACTCAGATCTGTTTTATAAAATGAAAGAGTTTTTGCAATTCATCAAGCTGAAGTACTGCACTTTTAAGTTATCTGATAACGAATGCTATTAAAAACAAATTTCTCCCTGCAAATGCGATTCTTTTTTAAAGCATTTTGATTTTGAAAATAACTTAAATAATTAACAAGAGCAAATTAAGAGTTTATACAATGATTCCATCACTATTTAATCTCCAATAAAACTTTTGAAATAAAATTTTTCTACACCAGCTATGGACTAAGCAAGGTCTTATGAATTTTATAAATTAAAAAATTATGAATAAAATAAATCTGAAGCTATTAGTCATCAAGAATATAATCTGAGACAGAATAGTATACACAGTAACTAAAATTCATATGCTGATAATCGTATGCAAAGCAACGACTTTTCAATGTAAAATTCATTTAAAAACATGAACAATAATAACACAATGTCGAGCTCTTACAATTCTATTCCTTTAAATAGCATAAAAAGTGATGCTAAATCTTATAATAGCAACGATAATCAAAATATTAATAGTAACAATTATGATAGCACACATGTATCTTTAGCCTCTAGATCTGAAAAGAGAAGAGGTCCCCCTCCTGCTCTTGCTCGATACAATAACACTCCTAATTAAAATTAAGCCAAAAAATTGCTTTCTAAAATAATTTTAAACTAAAATTCTTCTTCACCATAAAAAGTATGCTAAGAAGAAAAGCAGATGGAAAAGAGTTAATAACAGATTTAGAGTTTTGATAGCAAAACTGCTTCCATACCTTTTATTAAAGATAGTAGAGGTGCAACTAGCTCTATATATTGCAATTCTTAAGCTACTGCAGCATGCACATTTAACAATTAAGGAGAGAATGCAATTTTTTCATAAACTGAATCTTCAGCTCACATTAACACATTCAAGTCTTTATTTTCAGACAGAAAAGAAAGTCAAGAATTGATGTAAATACCTTAATTTAAGGGTCCTTAGGTAAAATCCATGCTAATTAATTAAACGTAGAGCATAGATGAGTTATCTTCCTCATACAGTAATAAAACTGGAGTAATTTATCCTACCAATCTATCTTCTTCTCTTTATCTAGAATAACAGTCAAATAATAATAACGATAACAATTATTTATCTGGGTCGAATAATATGAGTAAGTCTCACCAACCTCCTTAAAAGTAATATGCAAAGCTAAGCCTTGTAGATATTAAGCAAAATCATATTTAGTATAAGGATGGAATAAAAGAAGAAGAAATAATTGAATCTTAAGAATCATCTTATATATCATCTTAGTCCTCCTCAGTGAGAGAGAAGAGCTATAGTGCTAGCCAACTAACTTAAGTTGTTTAGTCTATTTAACAGGGAAATTCATCTTCGAATTCTAATGGAAATAATTCAAGCTTAAAGTCATATCAAAACAGCAGTGCTTTGAAAATAAGTCCACCAAGCTAAAATGTAAGCTAACTAAAATAAGTAAGCCCTAGTAATAGTAATTAGCCAAACAATTCTTTAAAACTGAGCTTGAATAATGAAAGCGAGATAAAAAAAAATAAAAAAAAGCAAGTGAGTAAAAGACTTACAGCTGATGAAATTTAGCTGAAAGAAATGTTTTAAAAAATCAATCAAATTGAAAACTGTTTAAATTAATCAGAAATATAGCAAACTGATTTTAGAATAAATTAATAGTGCGTGTAAATATTTAAGTGTCTTTCTTAATGTTAGCTCTAGTAAATTCAAGATAAATGGCATGCAACTATAAGCTCAAGATTCTATGAAAGGTTAAGTACATAAATTTTGAAGGAAAAATTTTCTTATGATATTTTCATTTAGTTTGATATAGACATTATAGCTCAATAAATATGCCTCATTGACCACTCACTATTTTATAATATCAATATTTATGAGTTGTTTCAAGACAAACGACTAAAGTCATTTAATTTATTTTCCCAGTATGGTTAAAGAAAGAACCTTAATCTTGTCAAAAGACGCTTTAACTTATTTACTTACTTCATTATCTTTATCATATTATTGTAAGCTTCATAATCAGAGATACTTCAAATGTATGAAAAGCTACTTCATTTAAGTGAAAAGGCTCTTGAATATTAAAATTATAATCTCTGTCTGTAAATCTACTCATCCTTTAATTCAAGCATCATCTATGAGAAAATAAAACAAGCCTAATAAATATCATCTTAATTAGCAAAAAAGAGATTTGCAGTTTTAGAAAAAGCTATTGAATTCAATAGATCATTTCATAACTTAAAAGAATCTATGAGCAAAGCAAGTCCTCCACTCGTACCTGCTTTGAATGTAATCACAAGAGATCTAACATTACTAGATCAGATAAGAGATGATTTTATATAAGTTCAGCATCAGCAGCAAATTGACTTAGTCAAATTTGAAGAGATATCTAAGCTTTCTCAAATAATTTTTAATGTAAAACGCCACAAATATCCATTTGTAATTTATCCTGCTGTCTATGATTTTTTCTCTGTTTCATTTGAGAAGTATATGGCCTAATACATAGATATGAAAGACATATCAACAGTCGAATTTAAGCTATCTGAGTTTGCTAAGAAATCATCCTCTAATTCAACTTAAATTTCTCCCTCATTTTCTTCTAAAAGCTGATAGATCTCAAATGAAAATGCTAATTAAAACGAACATTTTTTAAAACACAATTTAACCATTTTAAAACATGAACAATACCAGATGAAAAGTTTTGCTTGTTTAAATGAGCCCAACTTTCATTCATTTTAAATTACTAAATAATAATTTAACAAATAACTAAAAAATACCATAATAATTTATAATACAAAAATAATAAAATTTTATTATACTTATTTAAATTAACACCAAAAAAGAAAATGTATACCACTATTTTCTCTTATAAATAATATATTTATATATTTAAAATTGTCTGCTAAAGAATGCTTATTCTCTTTCTATTTATATTAAAGTTGTTTGTTTATTTGTCTTTTAAGTTTAATTACTATATTTATGAATCCCTTATTAGAATATAAAAAAAAATTAAAAATATTCATATAATATTTTTGTAAATGAAATAGCACTTATTTTTGTAAATAAAAATGTTAAATTGATGTTTGTTTTGAATATTTTTTAATGCTTTTAAATTAAAATACTAACAAAATCCTTGGTTTTATAATTATTTTCAACTAAATTAATCAACTCTAAATCTATTTGTATCATTACCACAAAAGAATTAAATATTAATTAGTATCAAAAAATAGCTGATAAATACATTAAAATGGGTTAGATAATGTGTGCTGAAGAATAAAAAAAAACTATCAACAAAAAAACTACAAAAACAATTCAGCCTGATGAACTTTCAGAAGATTAAATCAAATAGAAAAGGTATGTAGAATAACATCATGGCGGTGATATCACCATCTATTTATATGATATTTAAAATTATGAGAAAAAACCTCTAAAAATAAAGTATTTTAAAAATAACTTTAATAAAGGATTGCTTTTACGATAAGTTTAAATTATATATCCAAATAGCTACGTATATTATTTTGATGATAAAAATACTTTTAAGAATTTGAATTAAGAAACTTAAAAGAATTAAAATGCATACACCTATGATATATTATGTAATCGTGATTTTTAGTAGTTAGGTATAAGTTTAGTATGTTTATATGTTTATGACAAAGAAATCAAAGCTGAAGAAAATCAAGAAGAGTTAAAAAAGTTTTAAGAATGTAGAGATTACATAAAAAGTAAATTATGAAAGAAAAAAAATGTAATTCATTAATAAATTGTCTAACATTTTGTATTAACTTGAAAATAAGATTAAATTTGTGTTATTTATTACAATTTAATCAAATTTTATTAAAAAGATTTCTAAGCTATTAGTAAATCAAAATATTTACAAAGAACTATTTAAAAGTCTTGATAATAAATAACTTTCATTAAGAGTGAGTAAAATTATTATTTTTTTATTCATTTTTTTCTTTTAGTTTAATTATTTATATTAAGTGAATACTCTAAGTTTTTAGGAATATTAATAATTTTATATAATAAAATATATATTTCATTAAAACATAATAAAATAAAGTAAACAATTTTCAAATAATCTTAAAATTTAAATATCAAACAAATTGATAATGAAAATTTTTAGCTTTTTTAGACATTTTATTTTACTGATGAATTACTATATATTGAATAAGATAATTTTAAAGTATAAAATTAGTATTCAAATGTTTTTTATTTAGCACTAATAATTAATTAATTAATCATTAAGTCTATTTTTAGAAATAAAAACTTAATAATTTATTATAGAACAAATCATTTATAGTTATATTAAGATTTAATTATTTATATATTATTAATTCTAATTATAAGTATATTACAATAGCTAAATGAATAAATAAATATTTTGTTATAGTAGTAATCAACTTTGTTAGTTTTAATTCCTTTAGTTAATTTTATCCTTAAAAGAAACAAACTGCTTGACTTCTTTTGGATTCATAACTTCATTTACAGAAGTTTTTTACAAATTGGCAAAATTGCTTTCGCTTCTTAATTCCAGAACAGAGTCCCCCACATCTAAATATTAGAGTTAGTTATAGCTTTCTTAAGTTTTAAAGAAAAAAGGTCTTTTGTATTTGGCAAGAACCTAGTTAAAATCATGTCTGTATATCATCTATTAATAAAAATAGTAATTCTATTAACATACTATTACTAAAAAAAGATATTACGTCTATGGATTTAATTTAAAACTAAAACTATTTCTCTTCATCTGATTCCAACACAATCGACAATCCTTTCAAGATAAACTTCTCATTTACGAAATTCTACATAAATTTCTATTACATTTATAAAAATCCTGAATTACTTCAAATTTAATTTTATAATATTACAGAAGAATCCTGTCCCTTTAGCTTCTCTACTAAAAATCTTGAAAACGGTATCTAAATTAAAAGTTGATTAATTAAAATAATAATAACAATATTTAAATAATAAAATTCTATTACTTCAACAGTTTACCATTCTTTTGTGGGGTCAATTGTAAAAGCCTAAAAAATATTTTAAATTATTTAAATTAAGAATTTGCAAAATAATAAAAATCAGATAATTAATTAATTAGTTACATAAGCATCGTGGAGCAAGTCATAATCAGAGCTGCATGTAATGTGCATTTTATATAAATTTCCATCTGTTTTTATTTACATTCTTATCCCATTGTAATTTTTCAGATTAATTCTTGAAAGAAACTTTATTTATAAATATATTATTCATTTTATTTTTTGTTTTTGTTAATTTATTTTTGTTTTCTTAACAATGATAATTAATTACATCGCAAGCTAAACCTACATACATTCTTTATTAAAGCAAGTTATTTCTTTCTTCTACTAACTTTCCTTTCACTTCAGCTATTTTTGAAATAAAACATTTAAAAATGAAATTTTAAAAATAAATTTAAATTTACCATATTTTTCTTGCTCATTAAATGAAAGAGATCCATTTGATTCTCCTCCTACTTGTTCGTCAGTCGAAATAGCCCAATCATAGAAAAGGGCAGGAGAGTCAAATTTATAAAATGGAATACAAAGATCTTTGTATGATTCTTTCTCAAATTATTCAAAGCTTTCCATAGAATTAGTGTTTACTTTTTAAAATTATTAAAGAATCTGAACTTCTAATCCAGTTAGCATTATTTTATTTAAACGCCAATTAAACTAAAAAAAGAATTTGCATTTTTTTATAATCTAGAAAGTGCTACAATATTAATAAATTTGTTAATATACTTGCTTTTGTAAGTCCTTTCCATCTAATGTTCAAAGGAATCGAAATGTGGTTTTTAAAGGATTTTACTCTATAAAAAAGCTTGAAAAAAGAGTTATAATTATTTAGATTCTTCATGTGTATATATTATTCAGCCTGTCTAATTGCGATACTAACACAATTTTTATATTGAAAGATATTACTTAATCAAATATTAAATATTGTTTGCCTTTAGTTAATAGTTAACAAAATCAATTAAGTTTGAAGTATTTTGATAGACTTAAAGGATTCTTCATTTGAATTTTTTCTTCTCTCTCATTAAGCAAAAAGATGGGTGTCAAAGCAAAAATTGTTGATATTTAACCTCAAAACAGGAATTCGCATTAATAAATATTGTTACATGTATGTTAAGTTTCATTTGTTCTTTCGAATTTAGAATAAAAAAAGAGTAAGTATTGATTTTTAATCAAAAGAGACAACTCACAGGATTCTTCAGTTTTTTTGATAATGCTATCAAAAGAAAAGTATAGACTAAATCTAGAATAAGGATTAAGAGAAGTTTATTCTCTCTAAAAGAATATTTTGAAATTTAATTAGAGGAATTATTTTGAAAAGTGTTCTATTTTATTATCTAGAATTTAGATGATCCAGTAAATTTTTTTATTCCTAAAACAAAAAGTCCGTTTATTCAAAATTTTTGACATTAACCTGGTTTTATTTACTAGCAGGATTTAATGTGTAATATTAAATGCAAATATAGGGGTGATACGGAGATTTAATCACGTCACAAAAAAAATTAAAATCGTACTAAAATAAGTAAAATAAATAGATTTACTTATTAATTATGAGAGCTTAAAATGACAAAAAATTAAATTTGTTTTTGGAATTATTTCTAAATATTTTAGAATATTTCTTAAAAAAACAATATTAGCCTTAAAAATAGTCTTTTTAAGATGCGAAATCAGCACATAAAAAAACTTGAACATTTTTTTACGATAGGGAATATTAAAGGAGACTGAAGGTACAAGAAATTTAAAAAATAAATCAAATTTATACTTTAAAATAAAAGCAGTATGCGTTTAAATGGATTAATTCTTATAAATTTTTAGCGGTGTATAGTTGAAATTGAAAAATTAAATAATTTTTAGTGTTTTTTTAAAATAGAGTAGTGACCACATGAAAGAAAAGCAGATATAATTATTTTATTAGCAAGTATTGGTATCTGAAAAGTATATGTAATTAAATAGATATGGATCTGGAACAGATTATTAAGTACTTAAAATAGAAACGAAAACTCTTCAATTACGTAAATTTCAGTAGAAAAATAGCTTAGAAAATTTGAAATATCATTCATTATTTTTTCTAAGTGGGTGAATCAGGAGTAAATTTCAATTAAAATGAATGATAAGCTTTTTCTAAGTTAATAATAATATATTAAAGCTATCACATGATTGCACTTATTTATATGGTTTATTTGTAAAAGAAATTTTGTCACTGTATGCAACAATTATGATTTCTCATATATCTGTGGTTTTCTCTTTTATATTAATTAAGAATTTGTTATAGAGATAGATATCAATAACTTCGAGTGATAGGGTAAGCTAAAATCAATCTAATCTTAGAGTTTAATTTATATGAATGTTATGAATGCATGTATGTATGTACATGAAAAGAGTAGAAAACCACAATGGGGAGAGATGATAGATTGATATGTCGATTGAAATATTAATCTAAGGAAAAAGTGGAAAATAATTAATTTTTAGAAAGAAAAAAAAAAAAATTGAAAAAAAAGGGGAAAAAAACTTATTTAATTAAGTCCTTAAACCAAGAGAGAAAAAGTAAAATTTTATCACTCTTTTTAGAGAAGAAAGCGCTTTTACGCAAAATCTAAAATCAAAAAATCCTCAAGAAAAAAACTCCTAGAAAACACCAAAGCAGCAAGCAGAAAAATCAATAGAAGAAGAAGAAACTTCGGAGCCTGCTAGAATCCTAATGAATATTGACGAGATAAAATATGGCCTTTTTGTGAGTATTGTTGAAGACTAAAATTAACGTTTTATTAATTTATTTGAAAGAGAAAATGTAGACATTGATACCTATTTAAACAAATATAACTGGACTGCTCTCTAAACTGCTGCTTACACCGGCAACTTAGAGATAGTTAACTATTTGCTCAGTAAAGGAGCTGACTTGACTATCACCAATAAGAGAGGTATGAGCGCCATGGACATGGCCATGCAAAGCGGTCACCTCCACCTTATTGACTTACTTAATCCTACTAATTATTGTTCTAATTTTGCTAATTAGATCTCATCCTAATCTTCATCCTTTAATGATGATAACACCCTCTAGCTTTCTTACGACGAGAGCTCTTATTCCAATTGAAAGCCCAGATTTAACTTATTTTCATATTTTAATCACTTAGAAGATCCAATTTCATTCACTTCTTATTTAACTATTAAAAGTTGTTTATGATAATTTAACACTTTTGGTAAACAGCTAACTTGGCAAAGTAGCTTTAATAACAAATTAAATAATAAATTAATGATATTTTCGTCCAAATCAAGGGGGAGAGAATTCAAACATAAATTTTGTTTATTAAAACCAATAAAAAAGACTTTTATTTTTAAATGCTAAAGGACTAAGTTTTTTTTTACTTGTTTGAATCTCCATGTGTATTACTAATGATGATTGCTGGATTGTTGAAAAACTCATCCTAGTAATGTGTAAATAATGCTTCTATCTACTATGTAACAAATTTCATTTATTACTAAGAAGCCTGATTTTGGATTCTAAAGTGATCGATCAGATTGACTAAAAAAACTATCGAACTAACAAGTATACTTGATTTATTAATAATTAATTAGAAGATTAGCATTTAATCTTGTTTGATTTATAATGAATACCTTAAAAATAAATATATACGTAATATTAAGATGTACAAAGCTAACTATAATATTATTTAGTATTATTCAATATATAAATTAATATATATAAAACTTTCTTATATTAGATTCTATTATACGCCAATTAAATTAATTGTTTATAATACTGAAAATTATCTATCTCAATTAATGTTATTAAGTAAACTAAATAAATAAATAAATTGATAACATAAAATAATATAAGAAAGTCAAATAAATAAATAAAATAAAAACACTCATTTTCAATTGATTTCTAAATACCTTAGCCAGTTTGTAAAAATACTATTACCAAATTCACCTTTCTTTAAACCAGAAAATTATCTTGTAAATAGCCTTAATAGTATTTTTGTACTCTTAATATTCATTCCTTAGTCAATTAATTTAATTTATTTTCTTTAGTAAAGATTTGAAAAAATAGATTAATTAATAAATAGTACAGACAGCTGTTTGTTTTATTTGTTTATTAATCCATCTAAAAAGCCAACTTTTTCTAAAATTCTATCTGAAATGTTAAATTTAAAAAATGTTAATAAAATAATCAAACAAACATCTTTGTTTTAAAATTTAGTTAATTTTCCCTTTTATTATTTTTCTAAGTATACAATTTTAGAAATAATAAAATTCTCTAGTGAAATCTAATTTTAATTAAAAATTTGTAAATTTGTTTGAAATTTAATATTAAGTTTACTAGATTATTTACTTTTAATATAGTCATTATTAATGTAAACTTCTTTTGTAATAAAAAATTAATTAACTTTTCTACTGTTTTATAAACCATTATTTTTATTTAGAAATATAAATAATATGTAAATTTTTTAATTTAAACAATAAAAGAAGTTAATATTGTTGAATCATAAATATTATTTAATTTCTAAAATTATCATAAAAGTGCAAAATTAAAATATTATAAACATTTATTTATTTAATAACATATATATTAAATGAAAAGTTTATTTTTAATACAAATTTCATAAAATAATTATTAATTTATTTTCTTTTTCTTCATTTTAAAAATAAATATCTCATAAATTAAAATAAAAAAATATCTTTTTTCCCCCTTTTATGAAAAAATAATTTTAAATTTGATAGCATTTAATATTATTTATGCTTGGTAGGTATTTGTTTTAGTATAATTTTTTTTAATTTTATATAATTTTTATTATTTGAAGAATTTATATTTTTAAGATATTATTAATACATCAATAGAATTATTTGAAAATATCAAAGAAAGAAATATTTTAAAGTTTTTAATTTTGAATATTTTACAAAATAAATAATATTATGTCATATTTTTTCTAGAGTAATCTATCATAACTAGAAATAAAGCTTAAATATCAAGAATTTGTTAATATTTTTAGGTTTTAAGTTAATAATTAATAGCTTTATTGTTTTAAATTTTAGTAACTTTACTTTTAAATATTAAATTGAAATTCTTAAAAAAATGTTTCTAAATTTTATTAATGTTACTAACTTATAATCATGAGATATTTTCTTAAATGTTATTTTTTCTCTTCAATCACTATTTAAAAATAATTATTACAACTTTAACTAAGTTTCTTATTTTTTAGAATAAATTTTAAGAATCAAAGATAAAATAAGTAATAAAATTAATTATTTTATCAATTTAAACTTAATTTAATTTATAAAATGTGAGGATTATTTTTATAAAATAATTTTTAACTAATAGTTTGAGTAAATTTAACTAAAATAATTATTTTTAGATCTAGTTCAACTTTTACTAAAAAATTTTATTTGTTAAAGGTTATTTAAACACTATCTAAATAATGTTAAGAATTATTGGATTATTTTTAGATGATTTTACTTTTCTTTTTTGGATGAAATCATATTATTTTTATGATTTTGTGACACTTAGAATATAAAAAATGAAACAAGAAATTTTCTCTTAAGCAATTTACAAATATATTTTATAATTTATCAAAATAATTAAATATATTTATTGTGTATAAATAAAACATATAAATTAAAGGAATTACATATATTTTTAACAAAGAGTATTTAATAGGAAGGCAGAAAAGAACAGAAAGATTATTTTTTTATCAGATTAATATCTGACTTTTAAAGAATAGTTCTATTATTAACACTAAATAGAATTTAATTAAAATGAAAAAATTAATTTAAACATTAAAATTGCCAGAATAGCTTAGAATATTAATCATGTAAAAGAGATTAGTTTATGATTATATTTTTCAAATTTATCTTTATCTCACTTATATTCAGTGATTTTTGTGTACCAAGAAGTAGAAAGATTAAACAAAATAAATAAATAAGTAAAAGCTTTTATTTATATGATTATTCTTCTCTTAAGTTATGAAATGTATTAAAATGCAAATATAAATTAATTATAAAAAGTATTTGAAATATTTCCGCATTTGAGTATTAATCAATCAGCTGATTGAATGAAGCAGGTGTCTAAGTAAAATAAATGAAATTACAATAGTAAAACAAGACTATAAGCAAAAAAAATCAAAATACAATTAAGTTTTTAATATGATTAGTAGTAGTAATGAATGTTATGTTATTTATTTACTTATCGTTAATAGAAAAATTAATTATTTAATGCATATTAATATAAAAGTAATTTTGCATTTTCAAGACACTCTGTGAGAAATATACTACTTAATATAATTATAAATCGGCAAGCAAGATAGATAGATAAATAAATAGATAGATAGTCACTCATCAAATAAATAGAATAGATACCAAAAAATAAATAGCCAATAACGCAAAAGAGCTTAACCAGTTGATTTTCATAATACCTCCTTTCAAGCAGTTTTTATCATCAAATTCTATCACAAAATCTGAAAGAAAAATAGGTTGATTCTTGTTGGCAAAGTCAGTTGCGGATGTATATTGCTATTTTAATTCAATTTGGCATATAGAAAATTGTAAATGGAAGTAGAAGTGTTAGAGAAACTTGATAATTGAAAAATAATTAAAATATGTAAGGAAATTATTACAATTGAGGGTGTGATAATCTATTATTAGTTATTAACTGAAATCTGGAGTCCGCAGGGGTCATACTTAACTGTTTTCTTTAGAGTAAATATTAGAAAATTCGATCTATAAAAAACAGTCATTAGCGCTTCGAGCATTGATAAGCACTAACGAGGTTAATTTGATAAGCAATACAAATTAAAGCGATTAGCAATAAAAAATGCTCGATAAAATTTTGTTTAAAGCATTTTAGTATTTCTAACATTCATACAAATTAAAAAACTGCTTACGAATGTAGGAGCTCAAATAAAGCTAAAAGTTGTTAAAAAGCTTTAAACTATAAATTAAATTTTACTTAATCGAGAGGTCCACCCCAAACTTTTGAAGAGAAGAAGTCAGAGCATACTTTAAGAACTTGTTTACCTTGAGCATTAGTATAAGTGTTTTTGGGCTAATCCGGTGAGCATCCGAAACAGAAGTACTACTTCAAGCTTGGGTAACGACTTTTAGATATAAAAATAAATGGATGATTTATTGGATTCAAATTAATTAATTCAACACTATTTTTGTATTAATTTACAAGAAAAAAGAAGCGAATAAATAAAGAAACAAGAAACACTACATATGAATAGAATAATTCATCCTCATTCATTCGGACAAAGCAAATTATTATGCAAAAAAAAAACAATCAAACAAATTTAATTCAAATCCTTAATTGATGAAAAAACAAAATAGAATACCCTTAACATCTTGAAGAAAAGTATGCTTATGTTAGGCTCTTTATCTATTGGTCTTGCAGTGAATTACAGCATGCGTTATTTTGGTACATTGTGCAATATTATAGAGGAATATTAGGCTATTTAATTTAGAATGATAAATATGATTAGACTGATTTCCCATTTTAAAGATAGGACAAATCAAAATTGAAAGCAATTTTATTACTGCTGTGGGCGCTAGGCCTGTCAATTAGCAAGTTTGGCAATTAATAAAATCAAGCAGAGTGCATAAAGCTATTGTGATAGCTAAAATATTGCGTAAAGGTAAGTTAATTTTAAAACTATTCTTTGAAATCATTAGAAAAACAATTGAATATTTTAATATTTTTAAAGACACTTTCTGAGAAGCAATATTTTTGAATTTTGTATTTTTTTTAGTAATGAATAGAATCAAATTGCGATAAAAACAGCACAAGTATCTCTTCGAAATCTTAAATTAATTTTTTAATAAATTTACTATTTTAAAAAAAATGTATGAATGAATTATTGATCGATTTGTCATACCCTGACATATTTAAAACTGAACATTTTTTTTAAAGATGGAAGCAAAAATATGAAAAAACCCAAATAAAAAGAAAAATATATTTTAATTTTGTAAAAAAAAAATAAAATCTTTAACTGTTTTAAATAATTTTAATTTAATGATTAAAATATAAACAAGAAGAATTAAAAACAAAAAGTCATTCTCATCAAATCATTTAATTTTAAAAATATTTTTTGAAATTTTTTTTATAATTTATTAAAATAGATATTCGAAAAAATAAAAAATTTAGAAGGTTTTTAATATGATGAGCATCAAAATGTTGAAAATAATTAGCAGTAATCATTTTTTACCTTCCAATATTGAATCGTAGATTTTTAGTAAAAACAAGCCTTTCAATTAGAATATTCCAAAGATGCTTAACTATTTTCAGAGACTGTGATTATTTTTATTTGAGCTTAAAAATAAATACTTAAAGATTATTATGATATCTAACTTTGCATCTAATGCTAAATGAGTGTAAAATTTTAAGTAACCAATATTAATTAATGATAAAATGCAAGAAAAGAAATCATAAGCATAATGGATACTAAAATAAAAGTATTATTTAGTTTGCTTTAATTTTTTTTTAGTTCAACTTAGAGATAAAAAATGAATAAAAAATATATTTTTAAGATGGAAATTAAAAAAACGCTTCAATCGCTATAAGCTAATGATAAGAAGGAAAATAAAAAAAAATTAATTTAAGATTTAAATTAGTTAATACTAGAAGGATTAATGATAAAAAATGAATAATTAGTTATAGATTATAAAAAATATCTTAGGCTTAGAGATCAGTCAAAACTATAAAAAAAGGAAGAAAAGAATGTTAATTATAAATTCAACTTATAGTCATTATTTTATAGATAGATAGCAGCCCTAAAAATAAAAATTAATTAGTTAATTAATAAAATGAGTGAATGAGTCAAGGATATTCTAATTATTAGTTTGGAAGTGTTTTTTTATTTTTTCGCGAGTTAGTTAGTTGATCAATAAATCACTAAGCAACTTAATAATAAGTGACTAAAAGAAATGAATGGAAGCTGTAAAGTATAGAGAAAAACGATAAAGCTGAGCCAATAATAGATAATTAAGAAAGGGAATAAGAAAATATTATCGAACAAGTTAACACTATCAAAAAGCACTTAATTGAACTGAGATGAGGAGGAAAATGAAATTGATGAGAGAAAAGAAATTAACTAATTTAAAAATAATAAACTTTAGATTTAAAGAAAAGAAAGAAAGCATTGAAGAGAAAATAAAGAATAAAAATCATTAAAGCAGGCAAGCAAAAACAAACAAACAAATTACTAACTAAGTGGCTTTGGAAAACAAGCTATTGAATTAATAAACAAGCACATATTAAAAATAAAGAAAGAAAAAGAAAATAATAAGAAATAGCAACAAGCTGAGCGAAAATAAAATAAAAGATCATTATTAATTAACAAAAACAAAAATTTATAATAACAAGAAGAAAAAGAAGGAATTTAAGTGAGGAAAAGATTATATACAAAATAGGATATTTTCTGGACACCAAGACGAACAACAAGTCAGCAAAACCTTGAATTTTCTAAAAAAACTTTCATACTAAAATGAATAAGAAAGAAAATTAGTGCAAATATAGCAAGAATGATTTAGTTTACGCGAAGATTAGGGGTTATCCATGGTGGCCAGGAATCGTAATTCATTCATTAGAGTTAGGAATTTTCCTTTTTCATCATGCTTTATTAGTATAGATATTATCATCTGATCAAGCATATTTATTAGCAATCAATATTTTTAGCGATAAAAAAATAGAATAAGCAAGCATGAAATTAGATATTTTTGCAAAATTACATCATAATCTTACATCTTTTATTAAACCTAATCAAAGATAGGAGAGATTAAAATGAAGCCTGGAGAAAACGGAGAAAAAAAGTACGAATTACTAGTCAACTTCATAGGGGATCATTCACAGTAATTTAGATTTAAATATTATATAAAATCATACCAAAGCAAGCGAAAAAGTTTTAAGCACAAACAATAGCAAAGCCATTCTGGTGCATTAAATTTTTCATAGATGAAAATGAAATAGCCACGATTGAAATATTTTTAATAATACTTAGACAGATAGCAATGAAGCATTTAGATTCAATATTTTTCAATTAAAAATAGTTCCATGGTTAATGAAGATAAGCTTCAGAAATTTCATGTTAAGGAGATAGATTTTAAAAATAAAAAGCGTAAAAAATTAATGTAATCCATTCAAATAGCAAATGATATTCATAATGGGAAGTACACGTATGAAGGTAATGCTTTATTTACATATTTTATTACAATAGCATCATCTTTGCCATTTTTAGAAAATATATTTAGTTGGTTAGTTAGTTAGTTTTTCAGTCTTTCATTAATTAATTAATTCATTCGTAGATAATACTTCAGCAAGCAAGCAAGCAAAAAAGCAAATATATAAAAATTTTCCTTTTTTATTTTTAAATTGTCGGCTGAAAAAATGAATATGGAAAAGTTTTAGTAGGTCAGATAAATCTGTGATATTGTATTAGAGGAGAATTATTATGTAGATAAAGTTGACATTAGCATTAAAAAATTTAAAACAAATTCGCAAGCATATAAATCTCTCAATTTCCCTCCTTCCTAATAATATCAAAATTTTTTTCCCCCCCTCTACTTTCTTTTCTTAATTCTTATTTTTGTTTGAATGGGAATATTGCAAATAACTCCTCTTGATCAAATTCCTTTCCATCTCAATTTCGATTTTCGCGTCGTTGCTGACTTTTTTGTCAAGAATTCAAGCTTAAACACTCTCTCACCTTTAAAACCAAATATTGAAATAAAAAATTAATAAGGTCAGCAAGTCAGTCAATTATCTCTCATTATAATAAATTGCAAATATAGATATATATAGATATTAGACAGTTCAAATAAAAGCATATTAAAATAAAATAGCAAATATGTTATCAGGATTTATTATTCGTTTAGCAATATCACTCAATAAAATATTTTATCCAATACAATTTTAACATATTTTTGAGTTTTTTTTAAATATCTTAATAATATCAAAAATTAGAATGGAGAAATAGGGATAAAAAGAGGTCATAGTAATAGAAAAAATCAAAATAAAATAAGGATAAAAAATCCTAGTTTAATGAAAGCAATTCTGAAGATGGTAATTCGTCAGATGATTAAAGAGATAGCGAAATAGAAGACGATGAAGATTATGGACCTGTTTTAACAGCAAGACAGTCATTTAATTCTTAGGTAGCAGGAACACCTGTAGCAGCGCATTAAAATGCTAGTGCAAATAACAATTAAATTCCTTAGCAAAACAAGCAATCCAAGAACGTGAAAAAGCCAAGTGGAAAGTTATCTAGTTCAGTGAATGGGCATTAATATCATGAAATAGAGGATGAAGATGCTCCTTCAAAGAGCAGTAGCAAGTTAAAAAATAAAAGAAAAAATAATAAGGTGATCGAAGATTCCGAAGAAGAAAAATATAAAGGATTATTTGGTCATCACATAAGCAATTCTGATGCAAATCATGGTAGCGGGATAGCTTTAAATCAAAATGGTATGAGTTCTGCTGTAAAGAGCATGAATTCTGCTGTTAGAAATAGCAATTCTACCCTTCAAAGTACCACACTATTTTAGAATGACCCATCAGCGATTAGTAGCACAAGCAGCAGTAGCCATTAATAATAACTGAATTCTAATTCTAGCTCCAATTTTAATAATAGCAATACGAATGGAGTCAAGAATTTTACTCAAAATTCAGTCTCAGCCAATTCAGTTTTAAGCAAGAACCTTAAAAGTAATATTTTATTATTTTTTTCCTATTAATTTATCACATTTAAGCTGCCACGATCGTGATGCAATATTTTTTGTAATAAAAATAAATAGCGGATAGAAAATATTTTTAAAAAGAATAAAAAAATTGCTAATTTAAAATAAAATGAAATTTTAGCTTCAAAATTTAATTTTTCATCATCATTCCATTTTGATTTAATTTTTATTTAAAAAAATATTTTTTTCGAAATTAATTTAAAACTTTATCGAAAAATCCGCTATATGGCTGCAGCTTTATAAATTATATCAAATTTATGCAAATATAAAAAATAAAATAAAATTGACTAATGCTTGTTTAGCAGCTTTGAATAAAAATATAATTAGAAAAATTTAATTAAATAGATGATACAATGGTCATTGAAACTGATGATGACGAAGAAGAAGAAGGAGGTGCTATCCCTAACAATAACTTAATGAATTCAAAAAGTAGTTTAGGAAATTCAACTGAAAAGCAAAGTAAAATTAGCAGTATACCTTTATCCAAATTGGATGAAACATAGGCTAAATACCCACCTTTGCTAATGAACTAAACTGCCTAATCATCAGAAGAGAAAAATAAATCCCTATAAAATAGCAAATAAGACTCTTCTCAACACAATATTTAGCAAAAGAACCAGAGCTTAGGCTTAAAGAAGCAGCAAAGCTAAGAACAAAAGTAAAATAATACCACAAGTATAGATTTAACTAGAAACATTAGATCTAAGCAATCAAGTTTAGTTTCAAACTAACAATAAGTAATAGAGGAAGAAGATGATAATTCTGAAATAGTATAAGATAATTCTAACAATGAAAATCATGTAGAAATTAAAATTGAAGAATACGAAGATGATAGCAAGGTAATATCTAATAAAAGTAGATTAAATAATGAAAGCTCTCAAATTAAAGAAATACCAAGTGATGGTTTAGAAGACATGGACTAAGATTCTGAAAACAATTCAAATTAAAGATAAACAAGAGCAAGCAAGCGCAAGCAAATCAAAAAATCTAAAAGTAATAGTCATTAATTTACTTTGATAAATTTAAAGAATTTTCATAAATGATTTTTAACTTACTAGAACACTGAGTATTAATTAATAGAATAGAACTAAATACTAAAAAAGCAAAAAGATAAATAAAAACCACAATAAGCAAACATATTTTTTCTATTTTTATTTTAAAATAGAAATATTCTATTATAAAATTAATTATTTTGAGAAGAAAAAAAAAATTTGTTTTTTTAAAATTTTTGAAAATAAAAGCAACCACTTTAATCTTATTTACTGCTAAATTAAGCAAACATTTTAATTTTATTAAAGTTCAGGAATCACTCCTTCCTACAAACCTATTTATTTTTGTAAAATTTTATTTACATGTTATTTAATTTCAAACTTTTAAATAATTTAGATTTTGCATTGACTCCTAGATCAGATAAAATTTCTTCTAATTCTAAAAAAATTCCATCTTCAGAGGATACAGAAAATCTAGCTGCTACTATTAAAAATGGCAGATTGACCAGATCCAGAGCCTAAAACTTAAAGATAAAAAAAAATAAAACAAAAATAATATCTTCCTCTTAAAACTCTAATAAATAACATACTTTTCTAAGAACTAGAAGCACAGTTAAAGGTAAAGAATCTAAAATTATGACTAAGAACATTAGTGATGATTTTCCTTCTGTTAGAACTAGAAAAGGAAGTATGAGAAGTTAGTAAAATAATAGTAATTACTATTCTGAAATATCTATATCTCATTCATCTCCTAATATTTCCAATCATTTAAGCTAACCATTTATCTATCATGATCATGTCCTCAACTTAGAAGACGAATTTAACTAACTATTCTCACATCTCTAGTCAATGAGTTCATTGGACATTACTGACACTTTCAGTATTCTGTAAGATATTATACACAAAATTAAAACATAAGAACCTAAAATTGATAATATTATTGGCATATTGGGATCTGATAATGGTAAACTTCTCCTTTGTGCTAAGAATTTGCTATTTAATGATGGTATATATGGAAATAGCTGCACAGCTTTTTCTACTCAACAAATAGATGAACTTAAATAAGAACTTGATTCATTAATAGACACATTAAAAGGCCTTCTATTTAAAAGAGTAAATTTATATACCCTAAATTCTTTTTTTTTTTCATTTTAATTTTAGTAAAATCAAATTAAAAAAATTCTTTTTGAGTATTATTAAAATTTTTAAATTAAAGAATAAAAATTTTTTAAATAGTATTTGATAAAGTATATATATATTTAATCTATAATAATTAATTATATTTAAATTGATAAATAGTTCTTTGACTTTGAAGAAAAATTAAGATTACTCAAGACAGTCAATTGCAGTTCAAGTAAGAATAGAGAATTTGAAGAGTTTGAAAAGGCGTCATAGAAAATATCTCCAAAAGGAAAGAAGAAAGAATATGATAATTTAACTTAACAAATGTCTTCCTCTTCTTCTTCATGCTCTGTGCGTCCTAGAAAACAATCTTCTTCTCAATAAATAAAAGACTTTACACCAAGTTAAACTTAATAATTTTCACTGTTATCAAAAGACTCATCAGAAATCATGATTCCAGCAATTAGTTCAGTAGCTGAGAAAGAAGCCATTTAAGAACAATCTCTAGCTAGTTTGATTCAAATGCAAAGTGAGGCTTCCTTAAAAATGTCTCAAACTCCAATTTGTGACATATAATAAAGTGTTCTTACATAAAAAATGTAAAACTCAATTGATTAGGCTGTAATTAGCAACAGTGCAGGCAGTAATTGTACAAATGGGCCATTTGTTCTTAACTCTTCTCATAGCTATTCACTCGGAGTCACAGAAAGTTTTGATTAAAAGATTCCTCGTTAGTAGAATTCTGAGTAAAACTATCATGATAAAATCATCGATGAACAATCTGAAAACAAATGCGACAAAGAAAACAACATTAACAATTTAACTGAAGACCAAAAACTTATGAGAAGGAAGATTTGTCTCAAAATTATTAAGCCTTTAATAAAAATATTGAAAGACCAACCTTCAGCATAAAACTATGCCAAAAATATTGAGATTATGATCAGATCAAAATATCCTTAAATGTGTGCTGAATACAAAAACATATGCAAGAACTTAATAACTCTAATAAATTAAAATGTAAAATTAAATTTTTGGTTAATCAAGCATTAATAAATTAATATAAATAAAATTTAGGACTTTTACACCACTTCTGAAAAGATAGACTTATACCTTGATTCACAAAGCCCAGAAAATTTTTCAATTCTTTGTAAATTTTATTTCCTTACACCTTTATTTAATTAATTTTATCTTATTACTTTTAAATATTTAGAAGAGAAATCTTAAAAATACAATGGAGAAAGTGCAATAAACAATGACAATCTAAAAAATCCTGGACATTTGAATGATGAAAGCAATTTTAGCTAACATGCAAACAGAACTCCTATTTCATGCAGAAAATACTCAACTATGAGTATGAGAATGGAGGAAGAAGACAACTTGAATAGATACGATAATAGCTCTGAATCAGGCGGTGTTCATCACGATGTGCATAACTAGAGCTAATCTGGTGAGGATAAGAGTGGAGTTTTTGAAGAATTTGCTTCCAAAAACCACTAGTCTGATAAATAACAACAATTATAATAGTAAACAGAAAAGTAAATTGAATAAATCGATCAACAAAACAAGATAATAGTCGACGAAGAGGATGATGAAGAGGAAGTTCAAGTATAGGTTCATCAAAACAATTCTCTTTCTTTAAAAAATTCACCTCATAATTCATAAATTGAGGAAATTAAAAAAGATAGTTTATTAAATCCAGTTGAATAGCATCAAATGGCTTTAGAAGATCATTCCAAGATTTAGATCAAGGAAGAAAAAATGGATGAGGAAGAAGTTGAAAACTCTAACTCTTACATTTTAAAGGAAGAAAAAGTTGAAAAAATAGAGGAAAATGAAAAAGAAACTGAGTTAGATTTAAATATAAAAATTGATGAGAATACCACTCCAATTAAATAAAATAAGGAGAATGAAGATAATATCTAAGTAGAAGACGATGATGATGAAGAAGAAGAGGAGATTGGAAGCCAATACAGCTAATAACTAAAGAAGAGCTATGAGTAAACACACAATTCCTCTAGAAAATAAAGTAATGAAAGTAAGAATGAAAGCTGCAAACTTTCTGAGCAGTTATAAAGTTCACCTTGTGGTAAATATTTGTAATTAGATGCATTGGAGTCAAACTTTGATCACGATACTTCTAGCAATAAGCCATATTCTATAGAAAAAAGCTAAGTGTAGCACATAGAAAATGAGCATAAATCTGCAATCAATGATGAAAATCAAAAAGACATAATCACTGATAGTAACGTAATAGATGCAGAGCATAACGAAAAGGTTAATGTCTCAAACATGAATAATGAAGTAAATGAGTCTTCCTCTACACCTCTTTTGTGCGATAATAATTAAAATGTTGCTGTTGCTTCTCACTAATGAAAAAAATAATAATAACAAACAATTAAATAAATAAATAAATAACCAAAGAAATAAATAATAATAATTCTTTTCAATGAAAATATACTTTTTAAAACTATGTTTTTCAATGTTTATCTATATAAACCAAAGACTGATAAATACGAAAAACAAACTATTAATAATATATATTCCTAAACTCTATAATAACTAAATAAAATTAATTAAATAAGAAATAAATAAATATATGCACACATAGACGCAATCAAATAAATCTTCATCTTAAGTTCTTCAAAAGAAATGAATAACTTACTTACCTGCCTACTTATCTACCTACCTACCATAGGTATTAACCATACAATACCTCTAAATTAAATAAAAAATAACTCACTCAATAAACTTCCTTAACAACTTTATTTATAATAATCAATTAATTTATTTTATAGCTCATATCTACTATTTTCGTTATACATATAAAATTTTGTCTCTTCCAAACATATTGGATTTATTTTAATCTATTATAAAAATTGATTAAATATATCTATCCGATGAAAAAATTAGTTTTCAATATTATAATTTACAATAAATAAAAAACCCTGTAACTTTCTAAGTTCATATCATTTATATAAATAGTTTTCAAAATTTCTTTCTCTTAAACTCATAAAATTTGCTACTAATTAAACTTAGATGAATCTCTATTTAAAATATTAAAAATACAAATTTTAAGCAAGATTGTATTTTTGTTAATTGGCTATTTGAAATATTCTATAATTTTAAACTTATTTTAGATACTTACAAAAATTCATAATTTTTTGAATATAATTTTTAGGTGAAAACATTATTTATATAGATATTTTGATTGGATAGTTGAATAATAATTTAAAAGCAGAAACATAATATTAAAATTGATATTTTGATTGATCATTGAATAATAATTTAAAGCAGAAACATAACTATTTAAGTATAGTGAATAATTGATTACAAAGATAAATTATTTAAAAACGAATGCATATTTATTAGAAATAATTTTTTATTAGTAACTTTTTCAAATTTATTTGAACTCTTGAAGATTGTTAGGATTTTGGTTTATTAAATTCTGGTTTTTATTTTTGATATCATTGAATACAGCATCTATTATTTTTTTTTTTGAGATAAATTAATTTCTATTTACTAAAAAATAAAATTTACTATTGCTTTGTTGGAGATTTTGATTAATTTCCATGGCATATTCCATTTTTAATTAGTTAAGCATATTATCAACCTTTTTAGTTTGTATTAATGAATAATTTAATATAAATTTCTTCTTTAATCATATTTTACTGCTATGTCAGTTCCCATATCATTTTTATTCATTACACCATCCATAACCTTTTATTGAACAGTAATTTCATCCATAGCTTACTCAAAGTTAGCCATTTATCCATACATCTTTTTTGTTTAATAATTCATTCAAGCATTTTTTAGAAAATTATAAATTTTTACTTATTCTAAAGGTAAATTCTGAGAATGGAATTATAGATAAGGAGTAATCTTGTTTAATTATGCGACCATCTATGTTTTTAAAGAAAGATGTTATCAAATTTTAATCTGATATCAAATAATCTAATTCTTTAATATTTTACTTGTGTATTTCCTTAGGCCATTTTCATTTGGCATTAGACAGCGTCTAATTTGTTAGCCATTCTCATCATGTTTATTGAATGCTTTTGCTTCATAGAAGAATTTTAAAGATAGAGCCTTTAATATTAAAAAATTGTATAAGAATCTTTATTTTGATAACTAAATTTTTCTATTTATTTACTTAGCGCCTTCTTCATTTCCCTTTTGTAATGCCTTTTAATTTTTTAGGAGTTAATTATATTATCGAAATTAATCATTATTAAAATTACCTATTTAGCTTTTTCAATCAATTTTTTAGATTCTTGTTCGGCCTTCTTTGATTCTCTTTCAAATTACTTTGCAGTCATTTTCATATCTAAGATTGCATCCATAGGATCAACTGGCTTAACAGGAGCAGGTTTTGGTGGTTCGTTACCCATTTTTTATACTTAATTTAATTTTGTGAAAGTTTTAAGTTGTTTTTAGAATTTTAATAAAGAAATTATAAATAAATTTTTGGCGACTTTATCGCCTTTATTTCTAGTCTGATGGATTTGTCTATACTATAAAATTTCTTCCTATTATTTATATTATTTATGAATAAACAAATGTATCTAATTTTCCTTTAGATATTATATGTAAATCTAATGAATCAAATTTTAACAATATTTGAATCATACAATTTTAATTATTTAATAACATCAGGCAAACACTGAGGATATTAAAAAAATTTTGTTTCAAACATTGTTTCAATAAATTGGCTATTTCATATTTATTTTGTTAAATCTAAAACAAAAAAATATTTTCAATATTTTAATTTTGAAAAAAGTTTAATTAAGATGTTATGCTTTGCCATTTTTGATATTCAACTTTTAGCTTAATATTTCAGTAATATTTATTTTTAGACAATGTTTTATGAGCAAAAAAATATCTAAATTTAATTCAAAATGTCTATTTCATTAAGAAATAGATTAATTTCAATTTTTAATTTTCAAATTTAAATTATTTCTTTAAAATATTAATTTTGCTAAAATATTTTAAATTTTTAATCTTAGATTTAGATATCAAATATAATTTATTGCTACTTTTAATATCTTAGCTCAAATCAAATTAAATATTTTCATTTATATTATGTCTTCAAAGAAAAAAGATATAATATTAATTTTCATGTTTTTTTGAGTAAATTTTTATTAATTTAAACAGTAAGCATTTACAGATTAGAAAAAATATTCATAATCAATATTATTAACAATAATATTATTTGTAAGTTAAATTAAAAAAAAAAGTAACCATTTATTTAGTTTATATTTATCACTAATCAGGTATTATTTATTTTGAATAAAGTTTTTTTAATTTCAATAAAAAAAATTAGAAAATTAGAAAAAATAGTTAAAATATATTAAATTAAAATTAATCAATATATATATTATCAATCAAAAACTATTTATTTTTAACATTTTTGTTTAAATTTTTAATTAAAATTAAGCAATATATTGAATATTAATCAAAAATGATTTATTTTTAGCATTTTTGAGTAAATTTTTATAAAATCCCATAAGCTTTTAAAAATTTGAAAAGATAGTTTTAATATTTCAACTTAAATTTTATAAATTAGAAAATTATTATTAATTTATTTTGTTTGTTTGTTTTTATTATTAATAAATTTTAATAGCTAATTATAAATTGTAAATAGTAAATATAAATTGTTAAAATTGATCAAAATATTTGTTATTAATCAAGACAGTATATTGTCTATTTATCTATGAAGGTGAAATTTATCTGAATTTCAATAAAGACCAAATCCTTCAGCATTTTCAAGAGATAACAGTAATTTTTATTTAAGAATTTCTTTACTCTTATAAGCAGGAATTAGTAAGTGATTGAAGCAAGTATGAGCTGATGGGAGCTATTCAGTCTCTTCACCATGCCTTTTTTAGTATATTTAAAAATTAATTAAAATTAATCGCATAGCTTTTAATAATTTTGAATTACCTTGAAATAATAAATTTTAAAGATGAAAATCCTGTTACTGGTGCTCTATCACTACCAGTGCAGAAAAATAAGAATTTTTTCTTTTATTCTATGGTAAATTCATCTAAAATTTCCCAAAGCCACCTAAATAATTTAAATTAAAAGTTAATTACAATAAAAACCTAACAATTAAAGATAAAAATACTTTATTTAATCAGATTCTTCTGAGTATCCTTAATCATAATATGTATTATCCCTTAACTCGTTAAAATCAAGCTCTTCTTTACCAGTCAAGATAAGAACAAGTTCATCAAAAGTAAAGAACTAAAATGTTTACAAAAATGGAACATTAAAATGATAACTTTAAATAAAAATATAGATAAATTACCTAAATAATTTCTAGATTCAAAACTTTAAAGAAACCTCTCTTGAAGTTATTGAATTGTCTTTCAATAGATTTGTTTAAATACCAATCGACATATAACTCTATGAATTCCTTTTTGTTTTCTTGAGTGACTGGTATGCTGTCTCCACCAGGCTTTTAAATATAATTAAACATATATTTAAAAACTATATCTACTCATTAAAATTCTTACTTTTAGCTCGTATACTTTGGTCTAATCAAAATATTCATATTCAATAGAAAAAGTCAATTAGAGATCGTTTTCTAAGTCTCCCTAGTAATCAAGAATGTGCTTAAAGCCATTATAAGTAGCTGTATCAAACTATTTAATATCTTCTAAAGAAACTGGATCTCCAATTAATTTTTTATAGACTACATTTGGTAATCTTACATCCATTTAAATTTAATTATAAATAGCTATTCCCATTAAAGATCCAATCAAATCGTAGAGCATTGGCATATCAATAGAATTAGAGTTGAACCAAAAGAATTATTTATTCTATAAAGTATTAATATAAATGTTTATTTCCATTTTATTTAATTTATCTTAATTAATAAATTACTTGCTTTTCAAGGAATAAACCAAAGTCTGGATTGAATAACTACTTAATCATAATTTAATAATATTCTTTACGTACACCACCTTCATCGATACCTTATTCTCCTCTAAATTTAACCTATTCGTTAGAGAATATGTTTAATTTGATTAACAAAATAATAATTCAAATTTTTTATTTGATTAAAACATTTTATCAACATTTCTTTCATCTAAATTAAAAATTTAATTTTTTCAAATGAAATACCTTAAATGGAAGCTTAAAATTTAAATCTGGTAAAGAAATGCACTAAATGGTATCATCCAAAATGTTTTCTCTACTGACTTCAAAAATGAGGAAAAGCTAACTTTAGCTAATTATAAATTATCCTTATTAAATTTAACTTCTAATTTTCTTTTCGTGTTCATTTTTTTAGTCAAACTTGGAATTGATTTCTAAGAGCTAATACTTGAATTTAATATCCATACTAAAAGGGTAGTTGCAGAAAGTGAAGAATCTTTGGTCTTAGTCTTAATTTTTCTTTCCTTTTAACCATATTATATATTCATTTGTAGGATTAATTCCTTCCTCATGCTCATTTTAAAAGATATCAATGATAAAGTGGTCTCTTTCCATTCTTTTCAAGATAACATTTGTAGTATATATAATTTTCAAAGCATTCATAGCTGCTTCTACCTCAGTATCACCTTAATATAGACTAATCATTACTTTAGTTTTAATACTTGTATTTATTCTTTCTAAAATGGAAGAATCCAAATCTTTAAGCCAATAACCCTTTTTAAATATTTTTGAAATTGAATTTATTTAAAAAGTGAATATTTATTTACAAACATCTCATATTCTTTCTAAGTTAAATAAAAGAATGAGTGCATAACTTTGATAAACAAATGGTGCTCTTCAAACAGATTAGGATAAATAATTAAGAATGCAAGAACTCTAAAATCATCTAAACAACAGAACTATTTTTTATAATCTGCATACTTTGTAATTTCACCTAAAAGCTTGATCTTTTGAATTAGAAAAATAGGATTTTATTCGTTAAGATTAAAATTTCTTTTTTTATTTAAGATCAGAAGATTTGAAATGTTAAATCTCTAATCTGTTGTTCGTTTTTGGCAAATACCTTATCAAGTAGAACAATTAAATAGTAAATTAATTATTATTGATTGATAAAGTGAAACAAACACTTTTTAAGTAAATTTTGAAATTTATTTCAAATAAAATTATTTACGAATGATTTAGAAAACATTTCTTCCACTTATTTTTTTATTTCTACATTGCTTACATTTAGGAGAACATTGTAAAGTTCAGTAATTGATTTAAAGTCAATAAATCCATTATTAAATTCAACTGATTAGCACGGATTTTAATCAAGGAAGAAACTATTATTTAAAGCTTCAAAATCACTAAACACGTCTTCTAATCTCTCTATTATTTCTTTGAAATTCTACTCCAAATATTGAGGTTATAAAATTGTATCTATTTCTGATTTTTATAGAGATTTAATTATTCTTTAAGGGATGCTGCACAACTCTGTTTTGGCAAGTTTCTTTTTTAAAAATTCCAATGCTCTGAGCTTTACATGACTTTAGTCATTCACTAAATGTCTATTTGCTTTTGAATTTAAATACACAAACATTAAGATAAATACTATTAAAAATTTAAATCAATTTATAAGTCATACATGGATGTGCCAGGCATGTATCATATTTACATTTTTCCCTTCCACAACCTTTTGACAATCTTTCATATAGCTACTAAAATGTTTCCATCAAAATCTTTTTCTATCTTTCTGAATTTTCCTATACCTCTGGCTTTTGCTAAACCGGCTACTCTTACTGCTTTTCTTCTTCCATAGGAGGTAAGGTTTTTATCTATTCGTTTTCTTCGACCATTTAGGAATCTTTATTATCCTATTTTGCTTGATTTTCAATATCCATTTGGCTTTCAAATTAAATATGCTTTTAAATCAAATCAAAAATAAATCTTAAATAGTTTTTTTACTTTTCTTTTAAATATATTAAAAATTAAATGTTTTCTCCACACTTATGCTAATATACATACCCTGTTTATTAATTAATATTTTAAATACTAAAAAGATTCTCGATACTTATTCATCATGTTATTTTCATTTAAAAATTAAATATTTCATCGTAAGCCACATTTTTAAAAGTCATATTATACTATTAACAACTCTTCCCTTCCTTTAAGCTATGTATTAGAATTATTTAAACTAAATCAAAAAGTAAACCAGTTATATAAATTTCTTCATATATGGAACAGCAATATTAAATCTATTAAAATAACTATTATTCTTCTTAATTTCTGTATTTCTGATTGTGTGCGACTAGGTAATATTTCGCTATTCTATATCAACTATTATCAAAGACAAATAGGGTAATTAAAAGTAATTAATTAGAAGTTAAAAATCATTCAATCAATTATTAAAAATTATAAGAAAAGAATTATTATATATAAGATGGATTCTAATAAGTAGGCAAAAGGAGGTTAAGGATTAAAAACTAAAACTAATGGAGGCGGAACACAAGTGATAACTCAAAAGTAGTAGGTATAGTAATAAAAGTAACCACAAAAAAAATAGCCACAAAAAAAAGTTCCCAATAAACCTCCAACAAAGTTAAAAGGAGGAGTAAGATTAGATGGCGAAATAGATGATGATTTGAATATTTAAAATGAATAAAATTAAAAGTGGTAATGTTAAAAATGCAAATACATTAACGATAACTCCTCAACTGAATGTTAGAAATGTGTTCATCTTTAAAAACTAAAATAAGATTAAGAAAAAGCCTAGTGAAATTTAGCATTTTTATAGCATGTTCTGATGATTTACATCAATAGAAGAGAAAATTCTGCAATTATGTTTGATAGAGCTTTAAATGAAAATTTAAACCAAAACTTAATGCAAAAATTCAGCAACTAAAGTTATTTTGATGATTGTAGTTACATTAGTGATAACACTATTAAGCCATATTATTTTTTCATGATAGTGTTTAGTTGTTCATTGGAAATCATAAATTAAATAATTAGCATAAATAGATTGATTGTAATAAACTAATATATTTACAAATACTATATATATACAGATGTTTACATACTAAATATTCTAATTTTAATATTCATAGGATTATTTAAATATTTTGATATTTAAAAGATTTATTAAATTAATTATTGGCTTAACATATTATTTTTATTTAACTATTTTTTTTTCATAATTTTCACTTTTATCAAAAAAATATTTTAGATCAATTGCAAGATTTTTCAAATTTTAAATATCAACATAGTTAAACATCAAAATGTATTTTAACTATTTTAAACTTTAGCAACAGATTAAACTATCTAGTAAAATATTAAATTAATAAATGTAAGCCCGTGTAGCTCAGTTGGTTAGAGCGCGAGTCTCATAATCTCGAGGCCGAGGGTTCGATCCCCTCCGCAGGCATTTTTATTTTTTTTTTAGTCATTAAAAATAACATCAACTTTTAATTGTTAATTTCATATTTTTATTTACTTTTTAGAAGTTCTGTTTTTTATTGAAATATTTATTTTTCAAGCTTAAATTATTGAACAACAACATTGAATGTTATATTTTAAAAATTAAAATAATGTAAAATCAAAAAAAATCTCCTCTTTGTTAAATAAATGTATTTTAATTAAGGATTGAATAGTTTTAAAGCAAAACGTTAACATTAATAAAATAAAATTATCCTCTTTTGTGTTGATGATTTATTATAAAATAATTTATTTAAGTCAAATTGTTTTAGTTTTTCAAACATTTTTTTTTAATTATATATTTTAAATCATTTTTAAATGCTCTTTTATTTTTGGACTTCTTTATTATAATTTATTTAAAATCAAATTGAAAAAAATATTAATAAAAATTATTAAAATAATTAAAAACCTACTAAAAAAGATAATTTTATATTTTTCTTTAAATAATATTATATATATTTAGCGAATTATTTTTTAGATAATTTTTCTTTTGCTTATTACTATTTAAAGAAATTAAACGTTAAAATTTTTTGCATTCATAGAATATTTAGTTTAGTTTAAATTTGAATAAAAGCCAAAAACTTATTTTTTTAAAAAATATTCTGTATTTAAGAAGCATGATAAAAATGAACAGTAGTGTTAAATCCCTTTAGCCAATCAATGAATGTTAATAAATATTTAGTTAAACGATTAATTTTAGCAGTAGAAATTCTTTGAATACTTCATAAAATAATCATAAAAGGACCTTAAGTTTAAATGGAAAAGAAAATAATAGTAAATATTTCACAAAATATTATTATCATATTTTATTTGAAAATGGCATTAACAAATGGTATATTTTTATCTTAAAGGTACTAATAAGAGCAATAAAAAGTAGAGCGGGTTTAAAATATTCAAGAAATCATCTTAAAACAGTACTCTTTAAAATGAAGAATGCGATAATTCTTTTTTGGAGAATTCTTTTTGTGGTTCTTAAAAACCTAATGAAAACATCAATAATTCATTCAAAAATCAGCACACATCAGTCTTGGAGTTAGATCATTTTAGTCATAATTTACCTTCTACTATTCCATAAAACAAGTCATCAAATTTACTAAACGTTGAAATAAATAGCTTCAATGAGTAAGATTTTTATTATTTTAAAATATTTTTATGAAAAGAATTACATGAACATTTTTTACTTATGCTGAATATATATTTTTTAATAATCTATATTTTTAATTTACAGGAATTTAAACTGCTCAAATAATTTTGATGGCGTTTTTAAGCAAATTGATTTATCGCACTATCAATCATAACTCTCAAATCTATAATCTAAAATATAGACGCTTAATGAAATAAATATAAAAGAATCAGCAGAATTCGGGGGTAACTTAAAGAATAAAATATCTGAAATTAATAGCAAAGCAAATAAAAGTGGGACATTTAATGCAATGAATTTTATTAGCAACTTAAATAGTAATTACTAAAACAGCTACTATAGTGATAAAGAAAACTTTCATACTCAAAACTTTTCAAAAGAGGAAAAAAATGTGACTATCAGTAAAATATTGGAGAGAATGAATTAAAGATTTGAAGAAATAGAATAAAAAATGAATAATTTAATCCAACATAATTAAAAAAATAAATAACAATGTGAAGATTAAGTTAGCTCGTAAGCAAAAAAGCATAGTTAAATTGATCCTAGTGTTATACAAAAACTCAATGAAAGGATTGAAAAATTAGAGTAGAAAATGCAAATCTATGATTGTAGCTTCTTAAATTATAAAAAATAGATAGAAATGAGCTTATCAGATTTCTAATAAATAGTTTAAAAGTCTTTAGTGTAGTTTATGGAGAAGTCTGAGTAAATAGAGAAAAAGATGGGGATAGTTTAAGTAAAATTCTCAAATGATTAAGTAATCAAGCAAAACTATGAAAGCATCATTGAAAGATTAAATAAAATAAATTAAGATTTCAATGATAGATTTTCTTAAGTTGAATCTTAAACTCACAGAAAAGAGGAACAGATTAATGTCGAGGTTTATAACCACTAAGAAAGACTAAATGCTCTAGAGAGAGAAATAAATAAAATTACCAATATTTTTAATGACTCAACAGATAAAAACAGCAATTACAAGTGGCTGAGCGATGAAATAAACTATGTCAAAAACAGGCAAGTTTAATTTTTATCAATGCTCATGGAGATTTCGACACTTGTAGGCTTAAAGTGAGTTTAAAAATTTTCCTTTATATATAAAATAATAAAAAATGAAAGAAAGTAAGCAATCAAGCATCTTTTAGATAAAAGAAATAAATATATAAGAAAATGACCCATTAATTAATTAAACTATTTTTAGTTTTTTATATTAATTATATATAATTAATAACTCTATTTTAATTTATTTTATTAGCTAATAATTCATACATTTTCCTCTAATATTAAATTACTAAACTGGAGATTTATTAATATAATAAGAATTAAATAAAGGTGTTTTTTAAATATATTTGTTTTCAATAGGCAATATCTCAGCAAATTAATAAATAAATGATAAAATTGTATTTAAATTTTGTTAAAAACACTGAATTAAATATGAAAAACTAAACTATTTATTTTATATAATTAATAATTAAATCCTTTATTTTTACTAACTAAATACTTTTATTTTTGATGAAAAATGAGCAAATTTATTGCAAGACATTTACATAGTTTTTAATTTACAGCTTTGCTTCAGTAAAAAAGATAATAGATTGCATATTTCATTTTTTATTTTAATGAAAGAAATTATTCAATTTAATTTTTAATGCTTTTTGTTTTCTTCACCATTTTTTTTACCATTTTGCTGATTTGAGCTATCATTTTACTTTAAAGGTTGCTTTTCACCACTATTTTCTTTAACCTATAATTCTTTTTATTTTGCTAAATGATCTGCTTTTTCTTTGTTGTGTTAATTATTCTTTTTGTATCCTTCATATAATTCATATGAAACTCCTAGTAAAACTAAAGAGACACCTACCCATTAACCAAAGAAAAGGTTGTGACCAAAGTATGCTATACTAGCAAGAACTGTAAAGAATTTGCGGGTTGTTGTTACAAGAGCAAGAACGACAGGTCCAAAGTGACGAATTGTGTAAAAGATAAAAACTTATCCAATACAGCCTAAGAAACCAATTGTCAAAACATCAGTCAAAATACCATTATGTGTTAATATAAATTCTATGCAATTAATCAAACTGCCACTAACTGTGCCATAAGTAAGTGACAAAACAGCACACCAGAAAGAGCATATTTCCATCAACTCAAAAGAAGATGGATTTTACTTCTTTCTCATTTCAGCTTGCTTCTCTGCAAGCATACCATCAGAAAATAATGATGCTAAAATAAGAGCAATACCAACAAATTAAGTTTCTTTGCCTGATTTCATATCCTTTAAGTTAAAACATTGAATATTCGTCCATCAAAAAGTTTAATATAAATTACATCGCATAAATTGAATAGGATAATGCCAATAGTAACGACGACACCACAGATATATTGATTGAGTGGGTAATCAACTTTACCAAAAATCAAACCTACTATTAATACTGACAAAACTTTACAGCTCTTAAACAAAGCTTAGAGAGGGTAAGACATGTATCCCAAAGCTGTATTGCTACCAATCATCGAAACAAAGTTAAAAAAACCCATAATAAATTTTTCTTTAAAGCTAATTTAAGTCTTAGCTTAGTTAATTTTATTAACAATAAATGCTAGTATAACAGAAAAGAAGCATTAAGTAAAGAGGAGTAAAAATGAATGTCTAAATTTATCTTAGCTTTTACCATCAACTGAAGGGTATTCTTTCTTAAACCTATTTTAATTAAAAAATTTAGTTGCATTTACTATTTTCTTACTTTAAAAACTTAAACATTTGTTTAAAATTATTGTTATTTATTCTACTAATAATTGAATTGTTTGTTAAAAATACTAAAATGAATAATTTTTGAATTAGTTTACAATTTTTCTTGAACTAGCCCATATATCATATAAGAAGCATAAATTCCTCCTACACCTATGGAGAATTTCAAAAGTTTTCCATGTATCTTCATCTATCCTTTTATTGCTTAAGTCTATCAATAATTATTTAATATTTTTTTAATTATTTTTTATCAATATTTTGAAAATCAATAATTTTTATTTAAATCAAATCATAAACCAATTTTGTTTTTAGTTCATTAAATTATTTCATTATAAAATTATGAGAAATTTACAAATTCTCCTTTGAAGCTAGATTTATTTATACACGTTAATCATACTGTTAATTACGAGTGTTGTAAGAGGTATAAGTGATACTGATTTATTTATCTTTAAGAAAATTCTTAGATACAAAAAAAAATTATTCATTCTTAACAATACTTTTCATTAAATTTTATTTGTTATATTAAACAAGTTTTATTATATCAACTCAAATAAAGTGCAACTATTTCATACCAATCAAATGAATTTCTTAACTTAAAAAGAGAATCTCAGTTTAAAAATATGTTTATCTGTTAATAGTATTTGCTTAAATATCTCATTTGTTAAGTCTTTAGATTATAAATAAATGTATCATACATTTTAAAAATCTTCTATACTTCTAATATAAAAGATTAATGCATATTTTAATCATTAAATCTAGAAAATTTTATTAAAGATGCATTAATAAAAAAACTAAATTTTAATTAAATCATTTTACTAAAAAGTAAAAAAATACTATTTAAAAGCAAATATATTTAGCTTTTAAGTGTTATAGATAAATAGAAAAGAAAATAAATATTTAATTATTATAAAGAAATGAAGAAATTAAATCAATTTTGATAAAAATCCAACAAATAATTTTTTTTCAAAACAAATACAATTTTAAACATGATAGAAAAAAATCAAAGCTTTCTTTTTAGCAAAAATAATAAACTTCTTAAATCTAATTTAATAAATTTTATAAAAAATATCTTGAAACAACATTTTTATTGGGATAAAAATTTATTAAAAAAATACTTTAATTATCTAAACAATTAAATTTTAATGATTATCATAAATGATAGAGTAATAAAGAGTATATATTCTTAAATAATTACAAATAAATTCAATAAATTAAAAAAAATATTTTTAAAATGGCTTATCATTTAATTACTATTAATTTATTTAAAACTACCAATCGACATAATTTATTTTTATATTTTAAAAGCCAAAAAAATTACTTAAATTTAAATAAAAAAAATAATTTAATTTCAAAACTTCAAAAAATTGTAAATTTTTATTTTTGTAACAAATTTAAAAGGTTAAGTTCAAAAGCTTCCTTTAGCAAATTCTTTAATAAAACTATTCATTAGAGTTAGAATTTAAATATTTTATAAAAGAGGTTTATTTGAATTAAAGAATTTCACTTCGAGACATCAAAATTACAATTTATTTAATATTATTCAGAAAATATTCATTTTAAAACTTGTAAAAAAATGATGAAGTATTAAAAAAAATAAATAAATTTTATAAAAATTTAAAATAGCTTTTCGATGTTATGAATGGATACATGAATTAAATTTTGAATCTTAAAATTAATTTTTTTGATAATGAAATTTAATAAATGAGCTGGATAGATATTTAATTGCCTTTGATTATGGAAAGATGGGTGGATCTTCAATAAATTTTATTTATTGTTTAATTTTTATGTGATGGATGAAGTATTATTTATATATAATTAATGTATTTATTTATATTGAATCTGTTGGTAGCAATTGAAAATCAAATAAATTTATAAGTAATCACTGAGTTTTAATTTTAAATTTTTCTTTAAAGAGTTTCAAATCAATTAAGAAATTAATTACATAAACTCTTGATTGGATCTCTCATTATATTTTCATTCACAGATAAACAAATCAATAATTTTTTTAAGAATAAGTAAATAAATTATATTATATTGTATAAGATATGGCGACAGTATAAGCTAAGATTGATTAATTAGAAAAGGAAATTAAATTAACGTAATTAGGAAGAGATTTATATTTAACTCAGGAGGTATCTGAGAATGATATAAAAGCTGCTCTTGATCAGAAGGTACTTTATTCATAACAATTTCATTTTTAAAAGGAATTGCAAGTTCATTTTTAAAATCAGAAAATTTAGATTAAAACTTAGCAAACAATACTAAAAATAAAATCTTTTATGACTAAAGTTTTTTACAAATAAAAAATATTTTACAAAGAGTTTTTTGGAAACATTTATTTATTACAAATAGAATGGCTAATTTGATTAGGATATATTTGAGTAGCTCATAGATCGCATGAAAGAAAAGCAAAGAGATTAAACAATAAAAACAATAAGCTGGAAGAATTTTTTCTTAACATATATAGAAGCAGAACAATTGTTGAGCTAAAAAATAGTAAATGCTAGAAAAATATTAGAGGATTGCTATAAAAAAAGAAATGAAGTACAAGATAAACTCATAGAGGCTCGTAGCTCAGAAGTTCTTAACTAGCATGGTATTGCTTTCAATTCTCATTTAACCGTAACAGTTAGAAATATTAACTTAAACGTTCCCAGCAACGTCTAGCCATATGTCTAAATCTAAGTTGGTTTGGACCAATCTCACTAAACAACAAATGCATTTGGAAACCAAGCTACCTTCAACAATACTTTTGAATTGTAAGTTCTAAAATCTTTCTCATATTGTTAATTTTTTAGTTCACTAAAAACTCTTTAATAATCAAACTAGTTATGAGTGATTATAATTCATTTTAAAATAAAGCAATTTTTGAATTTGGATACAAATTTTTAGCATATAAAAGAAAAGCATATAAATACCTTTAACTTAAAGGCTTAATAAAATAATCTATGAAATAAGTAAATAAATTATCTCCTAAAAATAATATTACTTACAATAAGTAAAATCAATCCAAATTTGATGAGATAAAGATTAATCATTAATAATTCTTCAGAATGAATTAGATTTAAAAAAAAACTTTTTTAATTAATATTTGTAAAAATATAAATATTAAAAATGTATTAATCAATAAAAAAATATAGTAAAATCAATACAGGTCAGGAAAGCATACAAATTAACGTTATGAACTATGACAGAGCTTCTCAAGATACATTATTGGGATCTGTCACTATTCCTTTATCTATTTTAAAAGATCAGTATCCAAGAGAAAATGAATACCAATTACTTGGATATGATAAAAATGAAATTGGTAGTATATTCTTGTCTTTGTAGTGGTTACATTCTTAGGTAATACATTTATTGATTGATTGCTTGATTTATTTATTTACTAGTTGATTAATTTATTTATTTGTGTTTTTTTTTCTTCATAACAAATTAAATTAATATTTAAAAATTTTAGGAAAAATATCTTTCTGATACTTTAGCTCAATGGGATGAACACATTAAATAATAAGAAGAGGAATTGTATGACTTTGAAAAAGACTTGTCTCTCCTGTATTCACCCTTCCCTTAGTATGTTTAACTCTTTAGAAATGATATAAAGATTGGAAATACTCAATTTGTAAATTAAGGAGCTACTAATATTGGTTATAAGATTGATGACTAACCTGGCTTAATTATGAATTAAAATCCTGAATATGAGAAAATAGATTTAAGAGGAGTAGCACTTTAAGGATATATTGAAATTGATTAGAATATCTTTTAGCCTGTTAAATTATTACTTGGAGTTTTCTTTATTTTGACTCTTCTTATCCACATTTATAGGCCTAATTTCGTAGATGTAAATAAATTTACTATAACAATTATTTAAAATTCCATCTATCCTGCTATATTTAAAAGACATTCCTTATGCATTTTATTTCTTAAATTAAAATATTTCCTTATTTAGATTAATATTTTTTTGTTATAAAACAGTTGTTAATATGTTTGACAACTATCTTATTTTACGAATTGCACATATTTGACCATTAGAGAGCAAAGTTTTTGCTTATAGCTATTGGTGTTTCTTGCTTCCTAGATTTCTTCTGGTTATTAAACTTCTCTTCAGGATGGTGGTCAGATGTTTACGATCATACTAATATATTAATAGAGGATTCAAGTTTCAAAAAGTTTGTTGTTTGTATGAGTTACCTTTCATTCTTCGTTAAAGTAAAATAATAAATTTCCAAAAAATATTTATAATTTCTATAAAAAAATAGTTTCCATTAGCCTTCTTTGTAATGAAATTATGGAGGGAACTAGAAGCTCAATTGTAAGGAAAAACAGTTGTGAAAGAAAAGCTATTAAACACACTAAACTTTAACAGATCTCCAGAATATGCTGCAGCTCAAATTCCTTACTCCTAAGTTTATGTACCACCTTAAGGAAGTATTAATAGTAAAGAAATATTTTCAAAAAGTGTACAAAAATGTTTAATTTTGTTATTTAAAATAAAATTCAAGGATAATATATAGTACCTTCTGTTTCTAACTAGCCTGGATTTGGATTACCTATTTAATAATCTTACATTGTATCAAATCCTCAACAATCTCTATATGGAGGAAATGTTCAATAAGCTAACTTGGCACAAACAAACATACAATAGTAAGTGCAAATTCCTTATCAAAATCTAGCACCTTCTTATTACTGAAGATGATGAAAATAGAAAAAGACCTTTTCTATAATATTTTTGTTCTAATAATTTATAAAATGAGTTAGTTTATCTTATATAACTATATTTTCAATCAGTTCAGCAAAATTAAAAAAAAATAATTGTTTTCAATTATAATTTAAAATAAGATTTTACAATTTTTTCTTGTAATTATAATTATTTACATACCATGTTTTGTTTCTATCTTTCTGTATATATGTATGTCTTTAATCAATAAGATAATTTTTTTAATTTGCAAAATAGTTTTTTTGATAAATTGCTTTTTTTGCTAGGTGGTGTTATTTTAGTTAAAAGTTTTAACTTAAAATTGAGTTTTATAAAATTATTTTTAATTTTAATGATTATTTCATTTGTTTGAAATTACTTTTTCTTTTAGATTATATTTTAATTAATTTTTGTCTAACATTTTTATTAATTTTCTAGAATTTACTCATGATATTTCAAAAAATAAATTTATTTTTTGATGATTGCATAAAAAAATTTGTTTGAACATATAATTTAAATTTCTTAAAAATACATAACAAATTATCACATTTAACTTAATTTATAATTACTTTAAATAAATAATATTCATTTCTTTTTTGATCCTCCCATGCAGCTGGGAGATACATTCACTGAGGAGTCTTAGTTCCACTCATTAGCTGTTTTTGTCATTAAAGATAAAGCATGAAGACCCATTTAAAATTCTGGTTGTAAAAGAGAATAAATTTTTTAGTGACATTATACTTTAGATAAACCGCTAAAATCATCAGAAACAATTACTAATTTGAAATGTGTTTCTGAGCCTTTTGGGACACTATGTTTATGGGATTCATTCTCAATTTAGAAATATTGAGGTTTAAAAGCTTGTTATATTTTAGAAGTTATAGCATCTTTCATCGGAGTAGATGAGCTAAAAGAAAATCTGATAATTCTTTATAACATTTTTAGTTTTTAATTTGCAATTATTTTTTTTTAATTTAATATTGAATCTATTTTTCAAAACAATTTCCAATATAAATAAGAATTTTACCAAATATTTAAGAAAAAAAATCAAATTTAACAAGAAAATCTTAAATTCTAGTTTATATTTAATTTAAAGTATCAAGAAATAATGTAATACTTTAATATATTTTCTTAAAACTTTAGAAAAAAAAAATGTATTTTTAATTAGAAGTAGGCGTTTGTCTTAAAAAAATTTTGCCTTTATTAAATATTTTGATGATTGAAATGAAAAGTTTTTTCTAGATTAGATTTATTTCCTTATAAAATATTTTTAAGAATATAAATTAACATACAATTTTTAAACTTTTTTTTAAAAAGAAAAGAAATTAATTAAATCTAATTTAAACATTTTCTAATTAAATTAATTTTAATAAAAGCAAATTAACTAACAAAAAATGATAATACAAATTAAAATATTATATTTTTTTGCAAGCTTTATTATCTATAGCTCATTAATTTCCTATCTTGTGAACTACTTCGTATAAATCGTATCTTTTTTACTTGTAAATTGGGATTTGTTATCTTACTTAATCTAAATAATCAAGATCTATCTCACCATAAAGAATTGTGGGATCGTGATCTGTGGTAGTTAGAACTTTACCGAAAGGATCAACTAGAGTTGAATGACCCCAAGCTTAGTATACAGAGGGGTCTTCAGTAAATCTAGCACAACATGAACCAACAACATAAGCCAAATTATCTATTGCTCTTGCTCTTAGTAATAACTCCCAGTGAATAGGTCCTGTTCCCATAGCAAAAGAACCTGGGTAGACTAAAACTTAAGCTCCTAATTAATAAAATATTTTTTAATTTTATTTTTCATTTGAGAAAATTAAAATAAAATATTTTTTTATTATATGCATAAGTAGAGTTGAATAAAAGCATCGTTTTGAATATTTAGTTTTAAAAATAAAAATTAATGAAAAATAACTATGTTATCTTATTAAAAAATTTGTTTTGATGCTTTTCTTCCACATGAAATATCTTTTCTGATCTAGTTGATTTTTATGTATTTTTTTCTTTGATTTACAAACAAATGTTTCTAAAATCTTTTCTTTTACCTTATTTTTAGCACATTACCAAAGCTTACTCAGCAAATCTGATATCGTAACAGATACCCAAGCCAATCTTACAGAAACCAGTGTCTAGGACAGTGATTTAATTTCCACTTGAAAAAGTATCTGATTCTTTATAAACAGCTCTACCAGGAATATTTATGTCAAAAAGGTGAATTTTCCTGTGGATTGCGGATAATTGACCATCCGAATTAATAGCAATTCCGGTATTGTATAGTTTATCATCTGAAGTTTTCTCAGGAATAGAACCAATTATAAACATATTATATTTCTTTGCATATTCCTTTAATAAATTCAATGTAGGGGTTTTATCTGATGAATCTGAAAAATTTTCGCTGGCAGCTTGACAGTATTCTTTCATATACAAACAGTTAAAAGTTTCTCCTAAAATGGATACTTTTGCACCATTTTTACCAGCCTCCTCTAAAGCTTCTTACACATAGCCAAGTGTTTGTTCTTTGACTTTGCTAGCTTTTGTTTGTAAAATAGCTATCTTGAATTTTCTTAGTGCTTGCATATTGCTTAACTATCTATTTTAATTTCTAATCTGACTTTAAATATCTACTAAATATTTTTAATTAATAAATTAATTACAAGTTGTCTTCCTAAAAGGTTATTTTAATAATTAGTACATTTCATAGTAAAAATCCTACGACAAATCAAACCTAATTCATAGACATTAAATTTACATAATTATTTAGAAATTTAAGAAATATACGATAAATAAATTATTTATTTGAAATGATAAGTAAATTCTATTGAAAAATACTAAGTAAATAATTTAAAGATGAAATATTTTGATTTCAAATAAAAGAGCTATTATGTAAAGCAATTTTCCACCACAATTAAAATATAATCTAATTATGCAAATTTTTTACAACCTATTAATAATATTATTAGACAGTAAATAAACTTTCTAATAATGTTATTTATTTATTCATCTTTTATTTATTTAGAGTAATATAATAAAGATAATATTTAGTAAAAGCAATTTATTTTTTTATTGAAAAATTATGTTGTTGCAATTGTTGTTTTCATATGGTATCATTTTAATGATTGCCCAGTAATGAATATTTAAATTATTTAGAAAATAACTATTCATTTTAACCTCCCCGTCATTCAAAATAAACACAAATTTATTTTCCAACATAATAGAAGCTTTGAAATAAAAAGAAATAATTAATTAGAGGATCCCAAAATAGTTCGTTATAAATTATTTAGTTAACAATTTTTAAAGATTAAAAAGAATAATTTGAAAAAGTAGAAGTAGAAATGAAATCATAGCAAGATATCAATTTTTCTCAAACAAATAAAAAATAATAGCAATCGTAATCGAAGGCTCATAAAGCAGTTAATCTCATCAAAAACTTAGTACTCGTTCTCTTTTACATAGAAGACTAAGAGAACCAGCTTCTGTTTATATAAGCATTTTTACTTTTAGTTTAGTTTTTGCAGAATCATGGTATATTGGTAACTTTACTAGGATAAAAACCTCTTTACCTACCTCTCTATTATGTTTTCTAGTAAGCATTTATCAATAATTGACTAAAAAAATTAAAATTAAAAAAAAAAAACTTAGTACGGCAGAATATAGCAGGATATCTCCGTTTTTGAGTACGTTCAACTCAGAATTGAGTAGAGGTTTTATGTTTGTTTGCTTTGTATTTGATATCTTAATGCTGTATTTTAGCCTTAAGCTGATTTTTAAAAAATATGAAGAGCATTAATCAAACTAAATTCATAATTATTACATCAGATACTATACCATGATTTATTATTATGTCTATTTTTAGTTTAAGTGTGATATGATAGGATCTGGATTTTTTTGTGTTATAAATCCTAATTTGAGTTATTCTTGGAGATGCAAAAAAAGTATTTTTGCACACACACCCAATTCAATAGATTTTTAAATTAGCCTCATTGCATCATTAATAATACTTGTTATAAATACGCTGATAGCTGGAATTGCTAATTCTAAGTTTCTATAAACTGATAGAAATAACTTAAAAGAAGGATTCAGCATTAAAATTTATATCGTTTATTTAATAGAGTTTTTTTATTTCTAAAGTAACTTTTTAGAGGAATTGAGATCCGTAATATTTATAACTGCGATTGGATTCTCATTTTATAATACTATTTACTATTTTCTGGGATATGGGCCTTAAAATAGGTCACTTAGATTATATTATGGAACTTTTCATATGGTAACTAACAATCACTCATTTAAAAATATTAATAATTTTTTGTCATTCTTAATTTTTGAATAAATTTTAAACATAATAATAATACTATTTAAATAATATAAAGGCTAGCATACTGACTAATGTTCTGATATCAATCTCTTATTTTTAAAATAATTACTTAAATGAGGACTTGCATTTTTGTCTAATATGCATACTAACTCTATTTATATTTGCTTTTAACTATATATACATCTTTAAAAAAGAGTAATAGAAATTTAATTTTCAGATTAACGTATCTACTGAAAAAAGTCTTGTATAACATTCTTAATTAATATTTGAACTGGCGATTTACAACAAGACTTGTTAAACTAATTCTTAGGACTTTATCTTGTTGATGGGAAAGTTGAGGTTTCATTTAAATATCTGCAAATCTCCAATTTGTATATGCCATTCACAATTTGAAAAATACCTATTTAATAATGATTAAATTACAGAGGCGTAAAGTTAGTAGGATAATACAAAAAATAAAACACCTTTTAATGTGATTAACGATTTTATTGAATAGTAGTTTTAGCAAATATTAACTAAATTTAAAAGCTTAGGCATGAAAGACTAAGAGAAAATAATTAGCAATTACACACAGTTTTTATTTTTTTTTGCAGGTAAAATTGATTTTAGAAATTTGAACAACTTTTTTTATATTATTTTTTAAAAAAATGCAAATTCAAATATTTATTAGCTGACTTATTATATTAATTCCTAATTATATTGTAAAAAAGGAAAATAATAATTCAAATTATCATTTATAATGAAAAAATATATAATATATAGGGAAAAAAATGGAGTCTTTGATGCTTTTAAAATAAAATATTTATAGTTCTAAGTCATCCTCAATTAATATGTAGATGATTGAAAAACTCCTTTCTTAGTAAATTGTTATTAGATTTTAAATGCACACATAAATTTATAATATTTATGAAAGAATCCAAAAAGATGAACTTGTAAAGTCTAAGTCTAAAATGAGATATTCTCTTGATAGATAAAGTGTTTTAAATGCAAATAGAATTGATTAATTTGACTAGTATATTCTCACGTAACCTTACATAGAAGAGTTTAAAGAACTTCTGAAAGGTCTTATAAAAAAGAAGAAAGAAATATTTAATAAATTGATCGAGGGTTACCATACTTCTACTCAAGCGTTTCTTGATATAACAGATCTAATTAAAAAGTAGGAAAACGTATTAGCATAAATTAAAAAATAAATGGAAAATGCTCCTCAAAATATTTATTTTCTAAAATTCCAAGCAATAATACTTACCCAAATAATTTGCGATCCTATAATTAATGATAAGATTGAAAAAAAAATTAGTGACATTTTATTTTAAGACAAATATATGAAAGATAACCACACATCGCAAAACGCAATGATTCATGGAAACTTATCTCACATGATAATATCAGTTTAAGACATATAAGTAAAGCAGAAAAATATTTATTTGAATCTAATTTTTAATTATTAAGATGAAAATAGAATCTTTTTCTTAAAGACTACCAGCTTATTTTGAATACTCCAACAAAGACTTTCAAAAAATTAGCTCACCAAATTAGCTAATTCCATCTGGATTCATAAAGATACACGATAAACTTATCTAGCACACCATTTCAGTACTACAATCTTATTCTTAATTAAAGAATTTATGTCTTTCAATTAGTTTTTCATTAATTTTTTTGCAATTAATGATTTAAAAATAAAAAAATTTATTTCAGATAAAATAAAAAAATGAAAATGAAAATTTATTTAATTTTGATATTTCTAAAAATAAATGAAACTTTAACTAATGAATTTTTTATTAAAAAAATAATTAGTCAGACAATTATTAGTAAAATTTTATGTAAAGATAAAGAGAAGTATTTTTAAAAACAAGAAGCAATCGTTACATTTAATCTTAAATTTTTCTCAATTATTATCCTCTTATTTAAGAAAAGGTAAATAAATTAATTAATTAATATTTTTAATATGAAATTAAAGATATATTTTATTTAAAAAGATATGCTTCTACATAATATTTTAAAAGTTTATTAATATGAATGGTTGCAAATTCTGTTTTCAAATTGATGGCTAGCTAAATATTCTAGCTTACACTGATGAATTTTTAGTTTTTATGAAATAATAATTAAAGATTTAAGATTTTAATCCTTAAAATTTAATTGGAGTTAACTTTGCTGCTTTATCTCCTAATTTCTAGCAAATAGTTTCTAAGCTCAATCAGAATGAATAAAAAGTCTATGATACTATAAATTTAGAAGTACCATTATGTAAATTAAAAGTTTATCAACATATTTTTATTTTATTTATCAAGAAATAAATAAGGCTCTTTAAAGTTACTTAAAAAAGAAGGCTGAGTTAGAAAATTAGTAACATAAACAACAAAAAAATATATTATATTTATGCTTAAAAGAACTTCTATAGCTATATTACAAAAAATCATATATTATTCAAGCAGAAATCTAAATATACAAGCGTACTTACATTTTTAAAAATGAGGTTAATTGCATCTATGATATCTAGATACTTAATTATAAAATTATTGGATTTCCAAGTGAATTTATTAAAAAAATTAATACTTAGGACGATAGTAAAAAAAAATTAGCAAGTAAATTTAATTAATATTTTATATTTTTTATTTAAATCTATGGAAGAATCAATTTTATTTTATTTCAAAAATAAATTTTGCTGCATATTTTAAAATTATGCTGAAATATGTTAATTTATACAGATAATTTTTAAAGCCCCCTACCCATCACTAATTATTACAAAATTAGACAATCAATTTTAACTTTTTAGTATAACTATGAATATTGTTAAATTAAAATATTTTCAAAACTGAAACCATAATTATTATTGTTTAAAAATATTAAAATAACAGTTTAATTTGTTGGCTAGCTGTAGAGTTTAAAATAAATTAAAAAGCATGAGGGTGAATAAGGAAAGCATAACATTATAACTAGAAAAATAGAAGAAGAAGAAAGTTGTAAGCTAAACACTAGTATTCCCGAAGATTCTATGAACACAAATAGGCATTTAGTTCAATAACTAGAAAATAACTCATTAGTAAAAATGAAAAATGAAATTAAAATTAAGTTTATTTTTTTTAAATTTACATCTAATAAGGAAATTAATGATACAAGGAAATATTTGTTTTCACCTTAACAAAATGAATCACCATTTACTTAACATGCAAAAAATAATGAATCTTAATTGTTTAATAGATTAGAGCTACAAACTTCTAAGTTAGAAATGTAAAAATAATAAAATTAAGAGTTATAGTTAGAAGAAGTGGTAGAGAAAGATTAAGTAGATGAAAATAAAATATAGTCAATTAATTAAATGAACAATGATATTAGCTAAAATTAATTTACAGATGCTGATGTTGATGATGGTGATGATGATGATATAGAAAACCAGTTTGAAGGATAAGTATGTAATGATAAAAAAAGTAGAATAAGTTTTGTTGATCAAGCTGAAAAAGTAAGAATTAGAAGAAAAACAATAATTGAAAAATATAAATAAACTGAAAAAGAATATTCATATATTACATAAGATGAGTTTTAAGAGTTGTTTTCTTATGCAAATAAAAGATCGAGATAAACAAAAACTGATATTTAATTATAAAAATCTCTAAACTTCGATACAGCCTCCTCAAATGAAGATTCTGCTATTTAACACATCAAAAACGAAAAAGCAGAAAAGAGTAATTAATTTACAATAAATATATTTTTTAGCTTTATAAAATAAATAATTAAAATTAGAATCATGCTCAAATTAAAAGATATTAAACGAAGCAGAAAATTAGATCACTAATGAAAGGGGTAGCTTTACTAATAATCTAAAAGCAGTACTATAGATATCTTAAAAAAGTTCTTCATTAAATTTTGTTTCATTGTATATAAATTCTTACAAGGCATTAATCTTAATATTTCTTCTAATATCAATAATAATTGTTGTTTTGGTAACCTAGAATTATTAGACTTTTAATTAGACTTATCAAACCTCTTTCCTTACTTCAGGAATAACTATTCCTTACACTCAATTTGTTTAAGGTATAAATGGTATAATACTGAATAATGCAGGACTTTTTTAGAATGGCTCGGAGGGTAATTTATTTACTTTTTACTTAAATTTTTTAAATATAATTTTAAGTTTATTATTTGAGTTTGTTTTCTTTTATTTTTTTCATTATTTTAAAACAAAATTTTTTATTTTAAAAATAGATTAACAGATGTACTTTAATTTTAATACTATGACGAAAACTGACTCATATAATAATTTTACACAATTATTTTAGCAGCTTATGAATAGTTAAAAATTTCACTCAACTTTAGAAAAAACTAAAACAAATATTGTTGATATTGACTTGTCTACAAAAGTAAGCAATGAATATTCAACAAATAAATTTAGTATTTAAATTGACGAATCACTAGATTTATAACAACAATTCATGTACGAGTTTTATTTGCAAGATATGTCCTAAATTACAATGAATAATTTTCCATAGACTCTCTTTTATAGCTCGGATAGTATGTACAATACATTAAATGCATTAAATTAGGATGTTTATAATGATTTACAAAGCTAAATTAATTGCATCAACTTTTAAAACTCAGCATTTTAAATTATTTCATAACTTATTTTATGCCTGCTATCAATTTATATGATTAGATATATCTTAATAATTTCAAAACGAGTGAAATAATTGCTTATGATTATTTGCAGGATGACTGAGGCTGATGCTTTACAAATTCTTTCATAGCTCAATTTTGCAGATGAAATTCTTTCATCATAATCTGAAGAATACCTAACAACTAACTTCTTTTAATTAAAAGATAAAATTAAAAGCTTAAACAATAAAGAATAGTTCGTTTACAATAGCAAAAATAAAAAGAAGAATACATATCTCTAGGATAGAATTGATGAAGAAAATTTATCATTTACCTCTTAGTATTTGATATTGTTCGCAGTGATAGCATCTTTTGAAATTGTGTTTTTAACAGTAAGCTAAATAATTTCCTGACTAAATTTTAATTTAAATTTTATTTATTTTATAAGTAATATTTAGTGGTGAAAAGTTACAACAGCTCTTTTTCTTCAGATATTGCTTAAAGTTTTCAAATTTAGTAAGGTATAATTTGGTATAATTTTGGTACTTTAACAAACGATATGTTGATAGCGAATGAAGTATTTAATTTATATGGAATGGAATTTTTAACTTAAGATTAAGTTAATTAGATGGTTTAATGGAATTAACCCTTAATTAAAGAATTATTAAACTTTATCAAATCTGATTATTAAGACTTTTCTAACAATGGGGATTAGTCAACAAAATAAGAGCTAAATCAAATTAATAACCAAAATAACTGTGAGAACGGTAATATTTTTAATAATATTGAATAGAATGTATGTTAATCTATTACAAATGGCTTACTAAATAATGGCTTTTATAACACACTCAGCTCAATTCAAACTTAATTAATTACCAGACTGGATTAAAATTTTACTAAGGTTTTAATTGAATAGTATTTTCAATAAGATGGTGGTTACATTGAAGGATAAGTTGTGATTCAGCTATCTAAAAATATATTTAAGTATATTTCTGAAATTATTGAATAAACCTATTCATAATTAATATCAAATAGCATCTAAGTAAATTTTTAAAAAACAAATTTTATTTTAATCTCTTTTTTATTATAGAAAATCATAATAATCATAGTTATAGAATTAGCATTAGCCCTACTTTTGAGTATTATTGCTATCAATTACAATAAAAAAGCTATCCTTTCTTAATATTATTATTTACTCAAGTCTATCTAAATAATACCTTTTTAAAGACTATCTGATGATTCTAACACACTGAATCTAATCAAAAACACACTCTCTCTAAAGTGAATAAAATCTTATAATTAAATAGGTTTTTTATAAAATATATTTTCTCTATTAGCTATATATATTATGAATGTAAATTAATGTAAATTTTATATTGAGTTATTTGTTTTATTAAAATTTAATCAGCTTATTATTATAAAAACAAAAAAGAAATCCTAATCTTTAAGGTTAAATAAAAGGATAAATTATTTAATTATTAAGACCCCCCTATAGTTAAAAATTTTAGTTAGATATCTAAAAATATTTAATTTATTTTTAAAAATAATTCTGATTTAGAAAATGAATTTATTTTTATTTTATAAATTTAAAAAAGAATATTTATTTATATTAAATATTTAGAGATACTTTAATTAATCTCAAACAAGTAATTAATTAGACATGCTTATCTATTAATCAAGCAAATATATTGATTGATTGATTGATTGATTGATTGATAAAAGGAGAGAAAATACTTTTGACAATAAAATATACTACGAAAATATTGTGACTATAATAGTTTACAAATAAATTATTGTGTGGTTATTTTTGTTATTTAAGCTTACATCTTAATTAATCAATTTTAAATGTAATAAAATTCATCATTAATTTTTAATTCATAATACAAAAACTATTTTACACTCAAAAAACTAAGCTTCTGCTTAAGCGATTAGGTCGGGGAGTAAAAGCTAATGAAAGATTTTTACTCAACTGAAGATTCTTTACCTAGTGTAAATAAAAATGGTTTAAAATTAGACCACTATGAACCAGGTAAGACCTTAAGAGATAAAACTTTATAATAATCAAATCTTTAAAAGATGTAGTTTTACAATAATATTCAATTCCCAAAAAAAGAAGAAATAAAATGCTAAGTAAATAATAGATCAAAGCGTATCCTAAGTTTCTCTTGCCCATCTGATGATACATGTGATTTATTAGAAAAATAAAACACACAATAAAATAATTTGATTTAATGCAATAAACTCTCACTTAATACTACAGATTAAAAACCAAAAAAAATATAAAGAAATATAATCCATGAAAAGTCATAAACTGAGAACACAGATTCTAGAAAATATAAATTATAACTTAAAGATAAATACTCAGATTAGCTAAATACTTACTATAACAAAAAAAATTTTGTTTAGCATATGCAAGGTCAAAAAGTATCTCTTGATATTTATCATAATCCTGAAGATGAAATTTAGTTAAAAAAAAATTAAAGTATCTAAATTGAGAATTCAGATTTAAATATAATCAACAACAAAGAAAGAGTACTTTACCCTAATTTTGATTAAATATCTCCTCTTGAATATAGGGGAATATCATCTTCTTTAAATTCTAGTATTATTTAAAAGTAATACTCAAAGGGAAGGGATAAGTTTTCTTTAAGAAGTGAAATTTAGTAAATTGGAAATATGTTTGTATACAAGTCTGAGCTCAGTTCTTCTAAGTTGCCATACTTGAAAGATTCATTTCATGAAATAGATAATAATGGATTAAGAAATAGTTTAATTGCCATAAGCAAATCAACCTTATAATAAACTTAAAAAAATCATAGAACTACTTCAATACGAAGGCAGTCGAATTTTGATTAAGAGTTCTTCTCTAATAGCCAAAAATAAATTAATTCTGCTTAGTCAAACGACTCAGATTAATTTAACATAATTCAAAAAAAACTAAACTGTTCAGATAGAAAATTAGCTGTGCTAAAGGTGCTAAAAAACAAAATAAAAAACCGATAAAATAGTTTACCAGCAACCCAATTAATGATTATAAATTCGAGAAACTCATAAAATGAGATATAAGATCAGTAAAACATGAATCAAAATAATTCTTAAATTTTTTAAACACAAATCGAATAATAAACTGATGAATAGCCTGAGAAGAAATATCAAAGCAGCTTGGCTTATTTAAAAGATAGCTTAATAGAAGATAAAAATTAACTCTCAAGATTGCTTATGAAGTAGTAGCCTTTGAAATTACACGAATTTAGGAATCAAAGTTAAATAATTTTTCAGCAAGTTTCTCCAAGCAAAAATAAACAAGAAAACGAGTATCAATCAAACTATCAAAGAAAACGAGTCAATACTTAGCATTCAAAATAAAATATATTGCAGAACTTAGAGAAGTAAATAGATAATAAATCATTAATAATCAAAAAAAGCTCGTTTGATTCCTAATTTATTTATCCAATAATAACTCAAAGACCATCTTAATAAAATACAAAGCAGAATAGCCCTTTTAAAAAAGAAAACTTGTCTCCTATACATTTTCTTAAAAATGATTATGATAAAGATGAGGGAATTTTATAAAGCTGCTAACAGTATATAGCAAAGCTTTTTAAAAAAAGAGAGCATAATTTAAAAAAGAAATCTGCATTAAAAAATATGGATTATCAAGTAGCTGAAAATAGCAATTTGTAATTAAAATAAAAGAAAGTAAAACAAGATAAAATTTTAAATGACCTGCAAAATCTAGAGAAAACTTATGAGGATAATTTTAACAAAGATTTTGAGTAACTATAGAAATATTATGATGAGAAATACTTATAAAATAGCTAAGCTGATAATTCCAAAGGAGTAAACGAATAAAAGTGTAAATCTCCCAAAATTAAAGAGAAATCGCCTGAAAGAAATAAGCTTCAATCAGTTTAATAAAGCTAAAATGAAGAGTTCCTCTATTAAAATATTAAAAAAGTCAAAATTAAGAAAAAGTCGACCTATCAAAACTGGGAATTAGATTCAGCTTAAAACTTTTAAGATTTAAAACCGTGGAATGATTTAGAACAAAACAAAACTTCCCTTTCATTTTTCCACAAAACAATATTTGACCCTGATTAAGAGAAAAATATTCGTAATAGTAAAAAACTACATTGAAATCTAATTAAAAGTAAATAATTATAATAAATTCGATGATGAAATATTAATCCTTATCTTAAAAATTATTTTAACAAATTTTATTAAATTACAAGTAAATTATAATAAATATTATTTTTATGATATATTAACGTAATTTTAAATTTTAATTTATCATTTTTTTAATAATTTTGTATCATTTTTGTTTTAATCAGACATCATTTTTACTAAATTTATCTGTAGAATTTACAATAGCATCTTATATTCCTAATTCTGAACCAGAATGACCAGCATCTGCTATTATAATAAGCTCTGATTTTGGCAGTCTTTTATGAAGATCGTAGGCTGATTTTGCTGGACAAACCATATCATATCTACCTTATATAATAATAGTAGGAATATGAGCAATTTTATCGCTATCTTCAAGTAATTAGTCTTTTTTATTAAAAAAACCTCCATTCACAAAATAATGCGCCTCAAGCCTTGAATGAGCTAAAGCAAATTTTTCATCTTTTCCTTTTTTAAGTTTTTCTTCATCTACAAAGAGCTTGCAAGTTGCCATCTCCCAAAGAGCCATAGCCTTAGCGAATTTAAGTTTTTCTTCTTCATCAGTTCCAGTTAATTTCAAATAGTAATTGTGAAGGATATTGCCCTACTGAGTCTCTGGGAGCAGTTATTTCATTTAATCATGGTATTCAGGGAAAAGCCAGCTACTACCTTCTTAGTAAAAGAAGTCAACTTCTTCTTTTCTAAGCATAAATACACCTATTACTATTATATGTGACACTCTTTCTGGATGTGTTTATGAATAGGCTAATGTTAAAGTTGAACCCCAGCTACCTCCAATAACAGTGTGCCATTTTTCAACATTCAATGTTTTTCTAATTTTCTCACAATCTTCGACCAAGTCCCAAGTCGTATTTTCTTCTAATGAAGCAAAGGGTATAGATTTCCCACTTCCCCTTTAGTCAAACTATACAATTTTATAAATTTCAGGATCGAAGAAACCTCTATACAAAGGATCTAAACCGCTTCCTGGACCTCCATGTAGAATAAGAGCAGGTTTACCATTAGGATTTCCACTTACTTCCCAATAAATAGTATGAATATCTGAAACTTTCAAAAAACCAGTTTCATAAGAGTCTTTGCCTTTATAAAGTCTTCTCCTTTCTTAATTTAATTCCATTATCTTAATTTTTATATATCAGCTAATAAATCTTCTAAATAATTAAATTGCTTTCAATTGAATTGAAATACTAATTAATTGTTCGCAATCAAATCTTATAAATAACAAAATATTTAGCAAGTACCTTTATCAGTGTTTGTAAAAGAAATTAAAAGTAAAAAGATGTCTTTCACTAAAAAATAATTATTCGCAAATAATTTTAAGTGGAATTCAAAACAAAATGCAAATAATAAACATTTATTTGAAGGTATAGAAAAATATTACCATAATAAATAAGTTAAAGATTGCTAAGATTAATTGTTTGATTGATCGATTTATTAGTAATATAATTTAGATTTTACATAAATCCGTAATAGATAGATTATAAATTAATAATTAACTCACGTATAATAAATATTTAATTAGATATATTAAAACTAAAGTAATACATAAATAATAACATATATAACCACACATTATTATGATTGAAAATCAAAATAATCCAAAGAATTTTTTTAATAATTAATTATTAGGCACTTTTAGTATCTATCTTGTTTATTAAAAAAGAAAAATTAATAGAAATACAAAATTTAAGCACCTATCTATCTTTTAACTATAAATAGAATTGTTCTACAAAATTTGAATGTCTACTTATCTTCCTCAGAATTATACGCCTATCCTGCCAAGAGCACAGCAAATTTAAAACGAAACTTTCTTTATCCAAGAGTTTTACAATACTTTTATAGAGAAAATTATCAATGAGTTCGATTTGAGTGGTGAAATTAGCCTTTATTGGCACTAATTAAAGTAGAAGATTAGCGAAGAAAAAAATTTTCAATAGCTCTACAAATACATACTCAATCTAGAGATAAAGAAAAGGTAGTAATCCAAGCAAGATCTTTTCGATTTTACTAAATATAATACAGAAAGCGCTCCTTAAATGTAAGCGATTTCCTCATAAAAGTTACCAAGAGAAGATGAACTGCTCATGAAGAAAACTCCTACTAATATAAGAACAGTTTCAATACAATTTGATATGCTGAGTAAAATGAATGGAATACAATCAAACGGTGCTACTTAGAAGGAAGCGCATTAAATAGAAACAAGTTCTCAATAGAACAGCCCAAAGTTTTCAGCCTAAAGATTACCTTCCTTAACTATCCTTAAGAATATTTCATGCGCAAGCTATAAATGCTTTAATGATTCTCCATATAATAACACATCTCCATAAAATGTAAATTCATCGTTTTCTAATAACAACTCGCCACAAATAGGAGGTAAGAATTGCTTTAAAATTTTAGAAAATATTAGGAAAAGAAATTCTTCTCCAAGCTATACTTAGTACATGTGCTTATCACCTCTATAATAAAAGAATTTATCATAAGGTCTGGAGTCTAGCTATAAAAGCTGTTCCAGCTAAAAATAATTGACCTTAGAAACTATTACTGATATAATTCAAGAAAAAAACCAAAAAGACTGTGAAAAATCATTTTAAAGTATTAATAATAAAGATAACAATAGTAAAAAAAATGAAAAACAAAAAAACTAGCTAAAGAGATTTACACCTTAATAAATTATTAGAATGGGTTCTATCAGAGAAGCAGAAGATGAAGTAATAGAAAACAATAAAGATAGTGAATAGAAAGAATCTGTTTCTAAGATGTTGGCACTAGTTATATCAGCGAAAAATACATTTAAACTTGACTCAGAGACAATTAATCTTATTCATGGAAAATTTTCTCTAGCTTACGCTTAAAACTGTAAGAATTCTATTGGTCATGAATAATTTAAAGCTCATAGTGAAGCAAGTAGTAAAATCACTTAAATAGGCATAGATTAATTAAAGAATCCTAATCATAAACTAAATAACAACGAATTAAACATAGAACTAAATATTAAAAATTAAAATAATAACACCTTCATAGCACCAATTTCTCCAAAAAAAAAAAAAAACCTTACTCCAGTAAGGGATAAATATTTTCCTAAGTGAAGATCATTTTACTAATATGTTATCTTGAAATAATATTTTCTTAATTTTCCATAAGCAATACATTTAAACTTAATAAAAGGAAACAATCACAACAAATAAACAAATACAAAATCATTCATTAATTATATTATCTATTTTAAAATTACTCAATATTTTCTATTTATATTTTTCCACTTTTGAAGACTGATAAATTAACTTAAAACTAATATATAAAATTTAATTATAGAGTATGATCAATCTTATTCTACCTAAATGTATTTAGTATTATTTGAATAAACTAATCAATCAATCTAAATTAAATTTCTACTTCAAAGCTAAAATTTATTGAAAATTTTTTTAATTAATTAAATAATTTAAAATATATACAAAACAAAATTTCTTTAAGCTCAAAATATTTTTTTATTTTTACAATAATTTGATATAAAATTTTAGATTTCTTAGTTATTTATATATTATTTGGTAAGAAAGGTATTATTCAAAAACATGTATCAAATTTCATTTTTGATTGCTTATTTAATTTATAAAAATATTTTCCTTTAAATAAAATTAGTAAAATAAATTTCACAAGATTAATTAGATGAATTATAAATAAATAAAAAATGTTTAAATATTAATTTATAACTTAGTTGTTAATTTTAAAAAGAACAATTAATTTTAACATTTTAAATTAAAAGAAATTATAAAATTCAATTTTAATAAAAAATAATTTAGCCACTATTTATTTTTAAGTGTAAAGATGGATAAAAGTTTCTAATTAAAAACAAATATAACCACATTTGCAAATTTAATTATTTATGAAGTACTTGTATGAATGTATGATGGTTGGAAGTTATCTGCTATTATAACGGTGAAAATAAAAGGTAAATGAAGGTGTATAATTAAAAATTTTTATAATACACCTTCATTTGGCATTTTAACTAGTTGTTTTAACAATTAAAAAAGAATATCACTAAATTTTCTAAAATTCATTTAGAAACACAAAATTTAATTCAAAATACTTAAAAATCAATAAAAGCATAATAAATTATTTGCTTAAAAATTAACAATAAAACTAATAAAACAATAGGTAAAAAAGTTCTTTAAGTTTTCAAACAAATTTTTTCAATAGGTTAGGAGCAAACATTAAGAGTATAATTAAAAATAAGATATTAATGAGTGGAAGCGGAGGCTATTGTAAATTATGCTAAAAACTGACAAATTAAAGGTGTTCAGGTTGCAAAGTAGCATATTATTGTTCACAAGAACATAGTAAACTAGATTGGTAAAATCACAAATAAGATTGCAAAAGAGCTCAATAAGTTAACTCAAGTTAGGTTACCGTCAATTCTAATGCTAATAAAGAATAAGTTATCATAAAGTAAATTCCATATTACTATTAATCATAATTATTGATATTTACTTATTTTAATAAAAGACATAAAATTTTTATTTTATTTTATTCTATTAAGTAGCGAGTAAAATGGCTTAATGAACAACAATTAATTTAGCTAAAAATAGGATTCAAATACACAAAATCTATCTATTACTTCTAATAATGCAACTAATTAACCAAATAATAATTTAAACTCCTCAAATTCTAATTAAAGCTAGCTGAATTAACCTGCTGTTATTTTAACTCCAGGAAATATCAAAACAAGATAATCTAATAATGCAACATTAGTAGATCAACAAAGTCCATAAGTTTAAAACAGTTATAACTACAATAATATTAATTAGAACAATTAAAATAATTAAATGATTAATATGACAATTAATGATAATATCGCTTAAAGGAATTATAAAGACAATGATAAACTTTAAAAAGATCGTGAATTGCATTAATTGATAAATGAGCGCTTAGCTTTTAGGTCAGATGTTGTTAAGCTTTTAGCAAAATTTAATTATAGTGATGCACTTATATCAGTGAGAAATTTATGCAAAATCAGTGATAAGATATACTCTAAAAGACCAGACCTAAATGAACTGTATGAACTATTAGCAGATTAACTTCTTGAAGTAAAAGTTATGATCAAAACTTAGTCAAGCAATGCTAATAAAGAAGCAGGAACAAAATTGCAAGATATTTTCCATAAAATTAAGTAAAAAATGAACGATAATGCTTTAAAGAATTATTATTAAGAATTATAAGTTGAAAAGAAAAATGAATTTATGAATGAAATTCGTAAAAGATGCAATTTGATTTCTCTTGTGGCAAATTTATTTTATTCGCTTGGACACCAAAATGAGTGCGAAGAAGCGTATGTTAGATACGTCAAGCTCATAGAAAATGTTATGGGTTAAGATGTAATTAACCTTAAATATGTTAATTTATAAATTTTATTTACTAAATTATTTTAATAGGCGTTAGAGACTAGTAATTGTTATTTCTTAATGGGAGTATACTATCTTTAGCATCGTTACTATATCAAGGCTTTAGCGTGTTTTAAACGAAGCATGAGTATTAGATCTTAAAGACTCACTGAAAGACACGAGTCTGTTACCGACTGCTAGTATAACATAGGCATAGCTTATAAGTAGTTAGGTAGAAAATAGAAAGCTTTGGACTAGCTCGAAAAAACTCTTTTTATCCGTAGATAAATTATTGGTTAGAGCAGTTTACCAGTTGCTCAAACATTGGAAATACTAGGTAGGCATTTATTCAATTAATTTTTATTCGAAAATTAAAAAAATATTGTGATTTCTAATTAATTAATTACATAACAATAGGAAAAATTTATATGGAATCTCCAAGCGATTATCCAATTGCTCTTGATAAATTCCAAGAGTGCTATTCAATAAGAAAATCAATAATTAAGGTAAATAAACATCCTGATATGGTAAGAATCTCCCTTCTTATTGTTCATCTATACAATTTAATTAAAGCTCAATTAGCTTAATAAGAGGCTTCTTAACCATCTAAATAAGCTTAATAGCTCAAAGAAATTGAATTGAAAATGTAAAAGAATGTAATAGACGGAAATATTTAGCAATATATTCAAACATAAAAAAACAATCCTGACAGGTTCTAAGAACTTTAAAATTAATATGGTTTATATAATAATGATATGCTACAAGGTGCTTTAAATTAAGCTAATGCAATTTAAAAGCAGTAAAATCAAGCTAGTTCATAAGTGCTTCTACCTGATAATAGTGTGGATGATTTACTTAAAAATTAGAATCAAGCTTAAAATAATTCTTCAAATCCTTCTGCTTTTAACAACAATAATAAAAGTAATTTAGCTAATGGTGCAATAAATTCTGTTATGAATAGCATGATTAAACCTAGCAGCGGAATCAGCGATAAAAACTATGGGTTTGGACAATAAAGAGGAAGTGTCGCAAATTCATTTTAATTAAGAGAAAGACAAGGTTCGAAGTAATCCACTGACTCTAACTCTCCTAGTAAAACTATTTAGGAAGAAGAACCTTATTAACCTTAGAAAAAGAATAATTCATCACGAAGAAATAAATCTAATAAAAAAGTTTCGGAAGAGATATCAGAAGATAGTGATAACTCTGATGAAGATCAATAAGAAAAAAATATCAAAAAGTACCTATTGAAACTGAGGGAAAAAACGATTTCTCGTATTACTCATTAGCAATTTTAGGAATTAGTTAATATCAATGAGAAGATAGCAACAGAAATGAAGAAAGACCCTAAATTCAATCCCAGGGACATGATTATAAATAGTGTATTTGTTTAAAATATGAAATAAATGGACTATAGAGATATCTGTCAAGATTTAATAGATATGAACCCTCAATATTTTAGTGGCTAAGAATTCTCAGATTTAAGATACACAGGAGCTGATATCAATTAATAGTCGCTAGGAAATAATTAGTTTGATTAAAAAATGAATAGCCAATATCAGTAACAGCCATCAGCATATGATTATTAGCAATAAAATATTTTCTAAAATTAAAGTAACCAAGGTTCTTTTGGTAAGCAGAGTCAATACTAATAATAAAATGGTTTTTATCAAATGTCTGATGAATATTCTTTCCCTTAAAGCTAATAAAAGCCTAGACCTGAATAAACTTCTTACAAAAAATACTATGAAGAAAGAACAGATATGCAAATGGATCCAAATGAAGACTTTATGGACATTCTAAACAAAAAACCAAGCAACAGAAGTCCTTCTAGAGACGGTAATTAAAAGTTTGGAGCGAGCAATAACTATGGTGTCTAAAATTCTAGTAATTAATATAATCAAGTGATAACAAAAAATGTTAGGATAGCAAGTTAAGAAGTTTACTAATATAACAATTAAAAACAAGATTTTGAGGTTGAAACAAGTGAATTACCACCAATGAGTAAATTGATGTCATAAGAAAATGCTTAGAAAATGCTTAATGGGCTCAGTAAATTCAAATAATGATTTTTATTATTGAAATTATTTAAAATAATTAACAAATCAAGTAGATAAACAATCAATCAAACAAACAAACAAACAAAAAACAATCAATTAAACACAATTAAAAAATAATTAACAAAATGAAAAAATAAATGAATGATTTAGTTAAAGTTAATAGAATTTACAGATTATTAAACAAACATTTTTATTTTATAATATTTTATTTCAAAACAAGATTTTATTTTAAGGTTGAAAAATTGTCTGCCTTTCATCAGCCATTCATTCATTCATTCATTCATTGAAATACAAATTTAACTTTTATTTGTATAAAACTATATAAATTGTAAACTATTCATATTAAATAAAATTTAAATATAAAATCTAATAAACAATCTCTTAAGAAATTTCTTTCAACTTCTTCGCTCACGATTCTCCCATTCCTAGCAGCCACTCGGTCCTACCCATCTCTCACTCACTTAAATGTATCTGCAAAATAAAATTTTATGATTGAAAAAGTAATTTAAAGGTTATATTAATTTGCCATTTTAACTTATTTCAAATTTAAGCTAGTAAGTAAGTAAGAAATCTCATTTTCTCAAGAAAAGAAAAAAAATTTTTTAATGATACTTCTTAAGAGTATTCTTATGTATAGTGAATGAGAGAGGACTTGAGTAGCTTATTATTTTTTTAAATTTTGAGAATGATTCATTGATTAATTTTTTTATTTGAAAGATTAAATTAACATTTCAAACTAATTAAAATAAAATACAAATTTAAAATAATTATTTGTCAAGTTAATAAATTTTTGAGTAAACTTTAGTGTTTGAATCTTTAAAATAGCATAGATATTAATTTCTGCTCACGTTTCTTGTAAGATTAAATAAAGCTTTTGATTTATCCTTTTATGCTTAAATGGTGAGAGATGTTTGTTGAAGGAGAGATGAGAGATTGTTATTAGAGTTTATGGGTTGATGATAAGATAGACAATTTTAAGCATAATAAAATAATTTTTATTTTCTTTGCAAAGTAGCAAAATTATTTAACATAGAACAAAAGTTGCTTGATGATTTGGTCTAAATAAATAAAATAATTAAAAATTATCTATCTATTTTATTTTTTTGAAAAATTTTATAATTATATGCAAACATAGGAATTTAGACTCCGACAAAGCCTGTTACTCTATCATAAGTAGGCTCTAATTAAAACCTCAATCAATCTCTCACAACTTCTCCACCTCAGTTGGCATAACCTGAAAAACTTGATCCAAACTATTAAGCTAATTAGTAAATGTTTCCTACATAGTTTAATACTTAGAATAGCTTGTAAAACTAGCTAATTTAAATTCAATAAGTTTAATATGACAATTATTAAAAAGAAAATAAAACTGATTTTGTGAGTAATAAAGATTTTAATTTAAACGAAAATAAATAAATAAAATAGCAACAGTAAAATCAATATACTAATTAAAATAGCCATACTTAGCAGATTCAAAATTAAAATCAGCCTGATTTGGTGAGAAAAAGTGAATTTAACTAAAATGAAAATAATAAATAGATTAAATAAGAACCATAAAATCAAATATAAAATAGTAATGCACAAAAAATTCCGAATTAAAATTAACCCTTGAACCAAGCATCAAATAGCAATATACAATAAATACCAAATTCAAATTAATCCTCACCAGATAGATAAAGAATGGAATAAGATAAAAAAATGTAACAAGAGTTGATAGATCTAAAGTAAGAATAAAATAGCATGCTTGAATCTCAGAAATCTGCAATTGCATAAGAGAAAGAAAAGCTACAAATAAGAAATAGCTAGTTAGAGAAAGAGAAAAAACAATAAATTTAAGAAATCAGTTAATTAAATGAACAACTTCGCTCTAAGTCTACCACTTAGACTCAACAAATAATCCTCGAAGAGTCTATTCGTAGAAAAACAAATCAACTATAGGAAATAAATTAATAAATTGAAATGCAAAATGATAAATAAAAATAATTAGATTATAAAGCTTAATAAGAAATTTAAGAACAAAACGAAAAATTAAAGCAATATGAATAAAAAATAAAAGAATTAGAAGAAAAATTAAAAAAGAAAGAGTTAGAATCTTAATTAATTTTAAAATAAAATAGCTCATTAAAATCAATTAATGAGTAGTAAAGTTTGTTATAAAACAGCCAAAAATAAACTGAATCTACTATTCCGCCTCCTCCTCCACCACCTATTAATTAGATTATTCCTCCCCCTCCTCCTCCACCTTTAAAAATACCATCTATTCTAAATCCTCCAGTAGCTCCTCCTTTAATGGGAATTCCACCAATTCCTAATATGGGAATACCTCAGGTACCACAGCTAGGTCCATAAATAACTGTACCAAAATCAAAAACCAAACCTTTACACTGTGAAGCAGTAGATTAAATTTAAAAAACATTTTGGGCTGATGTTAAAGAAATACAAGCGATTGAATTTGAGGGTTTAGAAGAAAAATTTTCAAATCAAAACAATCAGAATTAGTTTAAAAAGTAGATGACAGAAAAAACACCTTCTTAAAAATATTTAGAAACAATTAACAAAAACTAGACATAACTCAATAATAATAAAAAATCATTATTTCAGCCAGATAAAGAAAAAAATTTAAACATCGAATTTAAATAATTTTTGAAGAAAGGTTCTATAGAAGAGCTTTTAGAAGGATTCCAAAAGTTAAATGAAAAATTAATTAACGAAGAGGATTGTTAAAAATTATTAAAAATATTAAACAAAGATGATATCAAAAAGTACGAATAATTCAATGGAGATCGATAAACACTAGATAGTCTTTCACAATTAACATTAGGAATATTAGAAATAAGCTATTATAGAGAAAGGTTGATATATTTTACATTATAAAAAGAATTTAACTAAAGGTTATAAGAATTAACAGAGCACTTTAATATATTGCTAAAAACATCAAATGCTCTAATACAAAATAGCTCCATAAAAGAATTTCTTTTCTAAGCTTTAGCATTAAGTAAAAAAATGAACGAAGGAGGCCCTAAAGAAAAAATAAAAGGTATAAAGATATAATCAATAATCGAATTAAAATAGCAAAAAAGTACAGACAGGACTACAGATATTTTACAATTCCTTGTTACCCAAACATATAATTAAAAGCCGGAATATCTCAGCTTTGTAGATGAATTAACACCTTTGCTAAACTAAAGTAAACACTATGATATTGATGAAGATTCTTTATAATCAAAATAACTTATAGATAAATTTGAAAAACTAGGGAATTTATTATCAAAAGAATTATATGTTGATGGATAAATACAAGATTTAGATTTCTACAATTTTTTCTAACCATTTTATGAATAAAACTATAATTAAATTATTGAGTTCAATCAGTTAGTCAGTTAAACAAACCAATAATATAAAAATTGCTATGAGCGTTTTGGTGAAACTAAAATAAAATCAAATGAATTCTTTAAAACATTGTTAACAATATGTGATATGGTTAAAAATGAAATACCTAATAAAATGTTTAAATCAGTCAGGTAAAATTGACAAAAATCAGTTAATTATATACATATTATTTATCTATGAGTGAACGAATCTATCTATTCATCTTTCAAAATCTTTTAATTATCCTATTTCTTTATTTTTCTTTTTTGCTTAATGCTAAATGCAGTTTTTTAATAAATTTATTTTAAATTCCTTCAACATAAACATTTTTATTTATTATTGAGTCTTTATTTTTATGAAAGTTTTAAACGACAAATCCAATTTATTAGCTAAAATAAATCATAAAAATATTTGCATCTGAACATGAATTTTAAGTGATTAAAATAGCTATAATTTAATTTTCAAGAATATCGTAATGATTAAACTCTAAATAAAAAAAGTATAACATTATTAATTAACTTAAATCGGTAAACTAAATATGCAGTCAGTCATTCTAAATTAATTATTTAGAAATCCTTTTATTCATTTTAAGTAACTAACTACTGTTAATCATTTTAATTTGAAGTTACTTCATTTTCTTTAACCTCTGGATCATTATTATTTTTTTTGTCATCATTTGCCAAATTAAAGTCATCTAATACCTATTCTTGCTAAAGATTAAGTGTATCAGGAATAAGGCTGGGAGTTTATAGCGTTTGTATGAATGGTTCTAAATTTAATTTTTATAAAATTAAAATTGAATATTTTTAATTTTGAATTTCTTAATCTTAATTTTATTTAATAAAATTTATGTTAGTAATACTTTGAGTATCAGGTGAATCTTATACAAATTTATGTTTATTTACTTGTAAGCCTTAATCTTTCTTGCTGAATCCTTTTAAAAATGTTTACTTTAATAAATTAATTAAACATTTAATTTAATATTTACTATTCTTAATCAGAACTTTTTCAGCTTCTACTGGATTTAATTAGTTGTTTTATAGCAGATTGGAGGTTTGATTACTGAATAGAGAATTTTTAGATTAAAATTCTTCTTCTTCTTTTACTTATTTTTTCACATTATCTTAATTTAATTTATTTTTTGGTTTCAATATGCTTGCTTTAGTGTAGATTCTCAAAACCTTCCATAAATATGTTATTCTATCTCTTGGGATTTTTGGCATCTTTTTATTTAAAATTTGATTAAATTTATATTTTTTAAATAATTAATTTACATTTAAGTATTTAGCTATTTTGGGATGCTATATCGAAAATTAAATTAGTTTATCACCTATTTTTGCTTCTAATTTTTATGTATAACCAGCTATTAATATTCTAATTAGTTTGACAATTAAAACGAAATTTATTCCAAATAAAATTATGTATCCAAACCAGACTAGATAAGCGAAAGGATTACTTAATATAAACATCGATATAATTATAGAAGCCATAACTGTTAGGTTCAAATTCTAATCTAAATCATTAAATCTTTTTTCTAAGTAAGGCTAATACTTTATTTGCAGTTTAATGTATATGAAAAGCACAAAAATAACAAAGAATCCTTTTATTATATTGTAGCTATCATAAATATTGATAAAGAAAGTTACAAAAGTCTTTTGATATACTTTTACTAATTCCCAAAAGTAAGAATTCTTTTTATATTCAGTATAAAGAAATCCAAATTTATACTACATACCAATTTTATTAAGCTATAAAAAATAAATTTAGATATTAAAATTATAAAATTTATAAAATTACATTTTCTCTGTTTTTGTACATGCTTCTAAATAAATACAAAGGTATTAAAAATACCCATACGGCTAAAGTAGGAAGAATCAACAGTACAATATATTTAATATGTTATGCTGTGTAACATACTTCTGATACATTCGATTTTATATACAATATTCCAGATATCGATCTTTATTAAATAAACAAAAGAAAATTAAAAGTTTTTTAAAATATAAAATTAATTGTAAATGCCTCTTTTTTTGATAAAATATAAATTTTTTTTTTGCTACCAATAATTAATGACTTAATTTATGTTTTTAATTTAAATTTTAAAAAAGGGTGTACTTTAAAATTATTTATTTTTTTCTCAAGCATCAATTTATTTTGAAAAATTAAAGCAAAAATTAGGAAAATAGTTTTTCTTAAAGTAATCTATAATCATTAATGAAAGAGTAAATGAAGAGATTGATCAATAGAAATATCTTTAAAGTGGTATTAAATATTGATTATTTATTAAAAATGAATTAATTTCTTACCTACAAGACATTGTTTGAATATTTTGCTTTACTATTGAAGGTTGCATAGAGATGTAAATGTAAATAAAGGCAATCCAAGCAATTACTGCTCTGCTTTTAATTTTACTAACCTTTTAGTATATGTAATGCCCTATTAAATAAGAAATAACATAAAAAAGGGGCATTAACTATGACCACATCAATCTAAAATATGTCATTGGTACATTTCCAGATATCTTATAAAGACCACAGTCCATGCTAAAGCTCATCTGTTACACTGGATCTCCAACATTAACAGTAATATCGCTGATACCTGGTGGTAATTGAAGGTTAAAGGTGGTTATAACTACTATCAGTTGTAGATATGTAGTAAATAGTTTGATAATTATTCCTACAGATTCTGTGCTTAGCTTTGCACTTTTTTGAATAAAGCCAATCTGCTAAAAATAAAAAGTAATTATGTAAGAGTCTAAAAGAGCCTTTGTACTTTTGACTGAAAAGAAAATGGCGATTAAGGTATAAATAGTTAAACCTATCATCTTTAATGTGTTATTTGAAGTGTCCCTACATTTACCACAGCTAAACTGATCACTATTAGAGTAGCTCTCAAGCCAAAATCTTGCACTTATATCACAGACTTCACAAAGAGCTCCTATATGACCCTCTTAGCATAGCTAATCACCTGCTCCTTTTCCACCAACGCAATTAGATTGCTAATTTGAGCACTCTGTTATAAAATCAGTATCTTTTGATGGGCGCCAATATCCAGATTACAAATCTAATACACTTCCACCAGGACAGCTTTTTACTCCTGTTTTGGGACAATCTAAACAACTTGTTGAATTTTATACTATACTATAAGTAGTATTTGCGCATAAAAAGCACTATCCACTAGTTGCTATATATGATTCACCAATTACACAGCTCCTCATATTAATAATTAGGGGGAGGTAATAACTACTATCTATACCAGTTAGCTAACCAATAGCATCAAATATAGGGATTTATATGATTGATGACTACATTTTTACAAGTAATTAAGATAAGGGTTCTTATTAAAATAAAACATCTTTAAGATAAAATCCTCCTATTAACTTGTCATAATTCACTGTTGTAGTTCCAGAAATCTATGCAGTTGAAGGCGCACTAGAAGAAGAGCCATAATTTAATGATACTGTTAGAGTGGCAGTTTAACCAGTATCTAATTTCTAAATATTTCCATCTTTACCTGTTAAGTAAACAAAAAGTTCCTAATCTGTTGAAACACCAGGAGACCAAGAATTTAACACAACTGCATTTTAAGAATTATCATATGGTTTATATGTTCTATTTTAATATACTTTCAGACCTACAGGATAGCTAGTTTCGTCATTACCAGACTTTGTGGCTGTATTTCCACTTATCACAGAGTTTTACTATAATTATGGGAATGCTTATTTTTTTTAATTAAAATTTGTTATGAACAAAATTATGATAAAAATTATTTTAAATAAATAAATAAATTACTTCCTATGATCTTTACGCCTCCTCCATATTGAGCTTGATTGAGCTTAATTGTAGATTTTTACAATACTAAAGTATTAGGGTTGCTTTCACTTGTATAAAAATAAATTGCTCCACCTTATACTGCTGTATTTTACTCTAGATCACATTAAACTAATTCTAAGTTATTGTATTACACTTATATTGCACCTCCTAAAATTGCATTATTTCCTTTAAACGTAATACCTGTAAGAGTAAATTAAGTACCAGCAGTAGTTTTTACTGCACTTAAAATTCTAGAACTAGTTAAAGCAGATCCTCCTATAAATAAAACTCCTTAGTTAGACGTGTTATCTGTAAAAATCCCTTACTAAAATTAAACAGGTTTAGTACTAGATTGTATACCAATAATACCTTGTAGGCATTAGGAACAAATAACATTTTCCACATCAATATTATTTATTTAAAGGTTTACTTAAGGGTCCTCCACCAAAAAAAAATTATTTAAGGCTGTATAATTTGTTAGAAATACTAATTTTTAATTAGATATCTAGCAATCAGTACATTCACTCAAGTTATTTATTTTAAGACTACCAATAGAAGTAATTTATTACTTATAGATATAAACTAAGGGTGTGAAACGAAAGTTTGAATCAGAAAAAGTATTAGAATCAAATGAGAGTGATCCTCCAGTGATATAGATAAGTCCTTATAAATAATTAATCTGCTAAAAGAAATTTTATTAAATTTAAACAAAGCCTCCTTAAATGTAGATAATGTAAAACTGCTAGAGGAGTTATTAAATATCTGAATCTGCACCTTAGAAATAATTATATGCAGAAATCATATCTTACACTTATAACGAAGATGTATAAGTATTTTGATTGAAGGTAAACGTTTAACTCTATTTGTTAAGTTTGACTAAGCAAGTTTTAAAAAAAATAATTTTTTGATTTATTGAAAAAAGTAATATAAATAAATAAATAAATAAATAAATAAATAAGAAATTTACTGTTTAGAATACTTCCAGTCGGAGCAAAAACATTGCTAATTTAACTATTCATTATTGAATTAGAACAAGTTCCCTAGCCACATGTTAATTGTAATACAGCTCCTTATTTATAAGCAAATATATTTTTAAAAGTACATTAATATATTGTTAATGAGATAGAGGTAGTGCCATCAATAGCAATAGCTCCACCTAATCCAGTAGAATATTGATACATAGAAGTAGTTATATCATGAAATTAAGTAAACTGGATATTCACAATTGCACTTGAAGAGAACACTTTAATATAGATTGCTCCTCCTTAATCAGAAACAGAGTTAGAAAATGAACTTTAGGTAATTATAACTTGTTTAGCTTAGAGGTTTAAAAAGCCTCCATTATACTAAAACATATTTTATTATTAGCCTTAATTTGCTTAATCATATGTGGAGTATGCAGTAGCAAAAGTTTAGCCATTAAATAATATTCCATTTTGAATCTATGGCTAGGAATTACAGTTTATTAAAGTGTTTCTAATTAAAACTAAAGAAGAGAGATTAGAATCTTAATTTAAAAATGCAGATGATTGTTATAGTAGCTAATATTAATATGTAAATATTCTAATATTTTGTGCCTTTACATCTACCAATAAATTTCTGTATCTAATATTAGTATTAAAATAAAATAGGGTAGATACAATGTTTGAATCTACAACATAAGTATTCATATCACTAAAAGTGCATAAGTTAAAAACAACTGTTGTTTAAGATTTTCCATCCAACTGATCATATGTATTAGCATTTGATGTTATAAATTAAGATATATTGTCATTTATTTGTTCAGGTTGTAAACTGGGGTCTCTTTAGTCATGCTAAAACCAGAAAAGTGCCTTAATTATAAAATAATTTAATATAAATATTTGTTAAAATATATATTATATTTTGAATTAGCCAATTTAAATTAAATGATAAAAATTGGCTTATTGTAAATGATTTGTTATTATTGGGACAATTTTTAAATTTGATCTTTTAATAACTGTTTTTATAAAGCAAATTTAAAATAATAATTTAATAAATTTTTTTGTTTAATCAAGTTCTCTAATCACAATATTTTTTATCATTTTATTTTATTAATATTAAAAAATGTAATTTTTGATTTAACATATTTATGCTTTCTATTTAAGCTTTATAATTATTTTGTTAAAATAATTTCAAAAGAATTTAATATGTTTAAATTACTCTATCTAGGATGCACTAATACTAGAATTACCAATTAGAAACATAAAGTCTTGTCCTTAAGTTTTTTATGTAAAGAATAGTTCCGTGATATTAATTTAGATTTAAATTTTAATTATTTATATTTTAATCCATTTAACAAATAGTCGGAAGTTATGTGTTTAGAATACTTCCTTAAATAAGAGATATTTAATCAGTATATTGAGCAAACATAAAGCCTAGACCAAGATAATTTTGAACTGCAATAATATTAAAACTAATTTGTTTAAGATTATTAAAGTAAAATAGATAGTTTGATGGACTATCTCCTATACAATCTAATTTTAATATATAAATAAATATAATTAGTAATTTTTAAAATTTAGGAAATAAATTAATTACTGGTTATTTGTGTGTTTGATAATTGCACAATTCCTCTCACATTATAACTGTTTTAATAGCTGCTTAGATTCATAACAATACCATTAGCTCCAATAAATGATAGGTCAGAAACAGTAAACTGATCAATCACTATAGTTGGAGCTGTTGAGGAAGAGCTTGAAGATGGATAAGAAAATATATTTATATTAGTAAAAATAATTTATTAAGGCGACAAGCTGCTAATTATTTTCATTTGAGAAATGTTGACGGCGTTACTTGTAATTAGAGAGCAGGTAGAGGTACATTATATGTTAGAATTTAATTGTAAAGTAAAGATTGTAACTTTAAATTCAAGCATATTGTAAGCAGAAAGAATTAAGCTATTAGCAAATTAGTTATTTTATAATACTAAGTTGGTAATTTCTATGGAATGCTGAGATTATGCAAAGTTATGACCGGGTAATTATTTAAAAAGTATACTTTTAGTAAATGCACTGTTACTTATTGTTATTTATTGCATTATAATGGATTGTGTATTAAAATAAAGTTAAAAAAGATAAGCATTAGTAAATTAACATTGATTTACTAACAAACTGTACATCACAAGCTTAAAAACTTAAACTTGATTTGCATATATTTAATTAAATTACAAAAAGCTTGTTGCAGATTAATAAACAAAATTATTTATTTAAATGTTATCTAGTTCTAGATAATAAATATTAAAAGTATCTATTACTGGACTAAAAATAGTTTAGGCAGATTTTAGCAATTTTTGCTATTTTGTTATATCATAGCCACTTGTGAAGGTAATACCCCTCATATTTAATTTGCTAGAAAAAAGGTTACCAGAAAAATCAAAAAGCATGTTTTTTAATTGAACAGTAGGCTTTATACAGTATGTGGGAAAGAAATTTATATACTAAAATGTAAATTAGTTCCATCCTTAGAAACTAAATGAAGTAACAAAGAAGTCAAGGGGATCTTGTCCTATTAAGCCTGTTTAAGGATTAACTGTTTTAAATGTTAACGATAAAATATTAATATTTGCTATATGTTATGCAAGTTGCAATGAAAAGTTAACATCATTAGGAAATATGCAAACATTTGCATTTTATTTGCTCGTTCCATCGCTTGTTTAGTAATTTTGAACATTAGGCACAAATAAAATCTCAAATTCTATTTATGAAACATTCTCTTCATTTAAGGCTAAGTAAAGATTCCTTTTAAATTAAAATATTATAAAATTTTCTTTACAAAAAAATGCTGGAAATTTAAATATTTTATCATCACAATAGTGCAATTGATGATCAATCAATATTTTTTAAATTTAAAATCTAAGGAAATAAGACTGATTTCAAAAAAAGTAAATTAAAAATTAAAAAAAAATAAATAAATAATAGAAAGAGTTTGTGTTAAAAAAAATTAATATTGAATTTTTTACAAATTTGAATAGTCTAAATTGGCAAAAGATTTAAAATCGATGTTTAAAGGAGTAGTAGGATTCCAATTATCTAAAAATATCACGTTTACTCCAGTAAAAATGTGGCTTAAAGTATTTGATCCTCCGCCAAGTCTTTGCTAGTAATAATCATTTTAATCTGTTCCTAAATTAATATCAGCACTAGATATATTTGACCTACAATCTACTAATTACTAAATCTTTAACACTCTATTACAAGTAGGTTAAGATTTCAAGCAGGGAGTACATTAGTTTATGCTTGGATCATAGTACATTACATAACTACTTTATTAAGAACAGTCTAGCTAAAACCCTTGATATTACTATGTATGATCTATAAAATCCGAACAAATATCAGCAATAGATCTGCAACTTATACATTGGTTTTAGTATTTTTAAAAATCATAAAATCCAATTGCACTAAAATAAGGATTTATTTAATTCATTTAATAGCTAGATCTGTTTTCACAACTTTGACAATATCTTTAGCATTAGATACACTAACTGTCATCAGATGACACTCCTTAATTAAGGTTCCAACTTACAGATTATACATTTCCACATGCTGAGCAACTGGCAGTTAGTGAGATAGGATCTGTTATGCATGCGTTATAATTCATATCTTGATAGCAACTAAAAATTATAACAATAATAAAATATATAAAGTTAACTCAAGTATATGCTTAATTAATACCCATAAAAGCAGGATAGTGGACATGTTCCATAAACTTTATTGTTGTAACAATATTAGCAAAACGGCTGATTTGGTAAATTATACTGGCTTTCAACTTGTATTGCTTTTTCTGTTAATTAATATATTTAGTATGTTAAATAATTAACTATGAAATTATATTACATGCAGTAGTCCCTAATTAATTAGAAACTAAAAAGTAAGTATAATTGAATCCTGTTGAAGTTATAAAGCTACAACCTCTGCAAGTATTTGCTTAGTATTAACTTTAAGTATAAGATGCTGATATTCCACTAGAACATGATACACAGCCTCTTTATGCTGAAGCTGTGTAGCCTTTTATTTATAAAGTAGGTAAGTTAAAAAATAATCAAATATTAATCAACAATTATTAAAAATATATATTAATTAATATTTGTAGACAAAATAATTAAGGTTTCTTAAATTTAAAGAAATTTATTTGTACAAAATTATTTATTTGCTTTAAGTTATTTAATAGAAATATTTTGGGAACCAACCATGTTAGTTTAGAGATTTTTTTTTACTTCAAAAATTTACATTTTGTGATAAAAAATAAACAAAACATTTATTTACACTTTAGTAAGATTTGAGCAATTTTAGTTGGTCAAAATATAATGGAATTTATAATTATTTGAATTGAATTAAAAAATTAAATTATTTTAATATACCTGAAGAGCACTTTATGCAGTTAATTGGCTAAGGAATGTTATTAACAAGACTATAATAATAGCTAAGACAAAATGGTACATTCATAACTGAAGGAGGTTAATCACAGATCCTAGTTTTTAAATAAAATTAATAAAATTATTATTTTTTCATAATCAATATGGATACCTATTTTAAGGATTTTTACCCACATCATAACCATACCCGTTAGAGCATTCAATGCACTTAAAATAAGAAGCATCTAACGTCGCTCCAGATGGTAAAGGTTTCCATTAAGCCCATTTCGCACAGTTTTAGTCATTAGCAATCAGAAAACCTAAACCAGTTTAACAAGTACCATCAAGCATTAAAGCAGCTTAGTTAGTGTTGTAAATACAAAAAGCGCATTTAAGGATCAAGTTACCTTATTAAGAAGTGTAAGGAAAATTATTTTGTAATGTAAAAGAACTATCACTACCAGAAGAAGTTCCGTAATAACACAATTCACAATTTTAATCAACACACTATTCACAAATTCCATTGTAGTTGACAAAATAAGGATCATTACAAAACAAACAATACAAGCTGTAATTACTTTAATCTGATTAACTCACAATAAAAGGGTTATTTGAGTGATCTAAAACTTCTCCTTAAATTATAGTTGCATATCTACAACCTAAACAATTACTTTTTGAAGAACAATCAACACATTATGTCAAATCTAGGCTTGGGATCAAGAAGTTTCTTATTAATTTAATAAATTTGAATAAATTTTATTTATTTAATCTTATTTAAGTTAATTATTTTTATTATTAAAGAGATACAAAGAAAAATATTAATTTTTATTCAAAGTGTCTTTCATAAGTATGAAGTTAATCAAAACCATAAAAATAAATTAATTCAAATTTTAGAAGACAGTATTTATTCTTAATCATATTCTAAAAATTATGAATTAAAATTTTTTTAAACTCTGATAATCAAATTTTAAAAATAATATATGTGTAATCTGTATTCTTAAGTAAATAATTCAAAATAAAATTTTTGCAGATTATTTTTGTTTATTAGTTTAGCAAGCTAACTAACTAACTAACTAACTAACTAACTAATCAATCTTACGAAAATTAAATTTAATGAGCTCAACTTAAAAAAATATTGCCAATTAGCAAAATCATAGAAATAAAATAATCAGATAATTTTTTAGATTAATAAATGTAATCAAATAAAATATTTACGGATATTATGAGCATTAATTGCATCTCATTAGAAATCCTGAAGCAATTAGTTATTATTAGGTTTGAAAATTTGCTGAAAGATACTAATTTGCTTATATGCTATCTCCTTAGGATGTTCCAAAATAGCAACTCAAGCAATTATTTATTAAGCTACTGCATTAAACACATTAGAACTATGCACCTAATGTATACCCATTTGAGCATATTTAGCATTATTAGCTTGAATAACACTAATCGCAATTAGATGGACAAGGATCGCAACTTAAATTACCTTAATTAAAAACGAAACCTACTCTACAATACACTGCTGTCTAAGAAGCATCTACAGGATTTTGATTTTATATATAGTTGCAACCTGAAGGAGGTATTGGCTACATATATTGATATCCACACCATGAAAGTCCTCCAACTAATTCAACTACTTGAGTATTTTAGCTTGTAGAATCAGGAGAGAATATCTAGTAAAGCTTATATTCTGAATGTAAACTTACTTACTAATATCTAATCATGTTTTATATTTAGCTGATTCTTGTAAACTTGTAAGAACATATTTTCGTTGTTGCCCTTTAGTAGAATTTTAATTTTAATATTAAGAAAACAATAATTATTAATTTTACCATGTTAATGGGTTGATAACGCAATCTGCACAAAGGATATTATTTTATATATCATTAATATTAAATAGAGGGCTTTTTATTTATTGTTTTAATTTAAAAAAAGTATTAAGCTTCATTTTATTTAAAAACTGATATTTATAATTCTACCATTAAATGCAATAAAGATTATTATTTTAAACAGGAGACCATTAAAAATAACCATATTAGCAAGAAGTGCATGAATTTGGATCATCACATGATCCACAATTAGCAGGACAGTTTACATATTAATTTATTTCTAAACTATAAAACTAGCTTGTTGAAGATATCGTAAGCCTATTATAAAAATAATTAAATTCTTTAAATATAATTCAATCATTATGATTATTTTACCCAGTTATATCTAAGTTATATCCAGGAATGTATGTATAAAAATTCGTCCCTTTTACCTATTTAAAAATAGAAGATACACAAATAAAAGTAAATAGCCTGATTAGCTATGACATAAACTAAAGCAATTTTTAAATTTTAATCTTTTTAATTTGTTGTTTATGTTTTTTTTGTTTTAATTATTGTTTGGTAAATAGTAAAAAGATGACAATTTGTGAGCTCAAAAAACTTTAATAATGTTTGTAATTAATAATAATATTGATAGATAAATTAAAGGATCTTAAAAATCATTAATTAATTTCCTTCAACTTTTGACTTTTAAAAAAATTGTAAATTTTAAAAAATACGTTATTAAAATTGAAACATTAGAAGTAACTTTAGAAACGAAGAGAAGAAAGAGATCATATTCAAAATAAATCAAGCTAAATAGATTGCAAATTTTTTTATTAACTTCAAATCTCGAAATTAATTTTAAGAATGCCTACAAAAAATTTTCAATATATTCTTAAGAATTATTAATTCAGGCTAAAATTGCTTTGCTGGTATATCAATTTTTTTTAAGTTATAATTTTCTTCTGTGAATAAAAACAACATTATGATCTAAATTTGTCAAAAATGGAATTATATTCTGAATTCTCCATTTTATGTAATAGCTTAAACATTTTATTATAGACTATTTTTTATTGTTTAATGTAAAATTTAATTTATTTTCCATATCTATTGAAGTAAATTATCGATTAAAAAAAAAACTTAACCTTTTAATCCAAACATCATTCATTTATAGTTATAAAAAATCTTGATTCTAAATTAAAAAATGTTAATTCGTTTACTGAGCTTTTAAAATAAGTAAATAAAAATAAAATTTATTTTTATTTGGTCACTGCTAATTTAATAAATATTGTATATAATTAATTATCTATTTATTTATATATAAATTTGAAACTATTGAATGAAAATAGATAAATCTTTTATAAAAATATATTGAATAATATAAATTTAATAATAAAATTAAAAAATTATATTATAAATCTTTATAACAAAAATATAAATATTATAATTTATTTACTGATAGTATAAACATGCAAATCCAGGGGGAAAAATTATGTATTGCCACATTCACTAGAATTTAAAACCTGAAAATGGTATAATTAACAATTTTGGGTAATTATATACTCAAAAATCTAAATAATTGAGCATAGAAATTAAGATTTTATTTTACAAAAAGTAAGAATAGTTTTTAATTTGATATTTTAATTAGGATTTCTTACTAAACCAATTTTGATTTTGATTTAAGATATTAAGAGCTATTTTAAAATAAATAATATAAATAAATATGAGTATTAAATATTTTGGATATATAAGTTTGAATAAAAATATTTTATAAATTTTATGAAATCATTTGAAATACTTGTTAAAAATAAAGATTAACATTTTAAAATATCTGATTATATTTATTTTAATTTTTATTAAAATTAATAGCTTTAAAATATTATTTTTTTATGAAAACATAAATATTAAAAAAAATCTATTTGAATAGTTAAATTAAGTTACTTGAAAAATATATTTAAGTAATAGCTTTAAATATTAAAATTTAAGTTAAAAATTAAAAATTAATTGAAAGTATTTTGTGAAATATCATCATTTAACACAAATTTAAAAAAATCAAAAAATAAATTTTAAAAAAATGTTCCTATTTCAATTAATATTAATAACTTCCATTTAATTTGTTTATTCATTTTTCTATTAATTTTGCTAAGTAAATTATGTTTGTTGATTAGGATCTAAGACAATTTTAGTTTGAACTTCATTCAACAGATTAAAATCATCTTGATTATTATCAATAGGGGAATCAAAGTAATTAGGAGTCTACTAAACCTGCATTAACAGCTCTTTGTTACAAAAAATTAGTTTTATTCAAAATAAAGTAACTTTAAGAAATTTTTATTTACTGCTTGAAACAGGCCTATTAATTCTTTAATGGCTTTCTAAATTATATCCAGTTTTTAAGGCACCAATCTAAACATTAGTGTCTAAATTTTAATCTATTTGTTCAAATGTTCCTAAATTTTATTCTTTTTAAATTTAAAATAACTTTTTTGATAAAATACAAAAAGTCTTACTTGGTTTTATCTTAACTTAATCCATCTTTTGATTAGGTTTTTAGGAACTATTTTCTTCAATAATGCTATTTTAAATTAATTTATTTTTAGACTCAATATCAAAATTCTTTAAATCATCAGTTTCAGGTATTTATTTTTGATTATTTTGAAGTTTTGGCTTAATAAAAGCAAATTTAACATGCATCCTAAATTTACTCCATAATGATTTAATTCTTTCTTATGGGACTAAAGGTAACTATATAAAAAAATAGATTAATATATTTCTAATTAAATTTTCATACATTCAAATATTTGGCTATCTTAGGGTGACGAATTGAGAATTTGACTATTTTATCTCCGATTTAAGCTTCAAATTTATAAGTGTAACCAGATACTAAAATTCTTATTAGCTTTGTGATAATAAATGTATTAATTAAAACCATGATGATATAACCAAACCAAATTAAATAGGAAAATGGATTGCCTAGGATAAACATAGAAATAATAATAGATGCAATAACTGTTAAATTTAACTAAAAGTCTAAATCGTTAAACCTTTTTTCCAAATAAGGTTAATATTGTTGTTATAATCTTAGGTAAATAACGAGTACAAGTATAACAAGGACTCCCTTAACAGTATTGTAGCTATCATAAATGTTGATGAAAAAAGTGATAAAAGTTTTTTGGTAAACTTTGACTAACTCCCAAAAGTAAGAAGTCTTTTTATACTCAGTATATAAGAACCCAAACCTGTACTGCATATTAATTTTATCCAACTTATTAATTTAAAATTTTAGTTAAATCAACATAATACTTTAAAATTTGTAATAAATTAATTACCTAATCTCTTCCGTCATACATTTTTTTAAAAAAGAAAATAGGTATTAAAAATACCCAAAGTATTAAGGTTGGTAATATCAAGAGAAGCATATATTCTATATGCTGAGATGTATAACACTATTCAGAAACATTTGCTTTAATGTATTAAATTCCAGATATTTATCTATTATGTTTTAAATTTTTTTATTTAAGTGTACTTTATCTCAAAATTAATCAAATTAACATTAAAAACATAAATAAATTTTGTAATAATCAAAGAATTTTTCTTTTCATATTTAATAAATTTTACCTGCAAGATATTGTTTAAATATTTTGCTTTACTATTGAAGGTTGCATAGAGATATATATATAAATAAATGCAATCCAAGCGATTACAGCTCTACTTTTTATCTTTTTAACTTTCTAGTATAAATAGTGTCCTAATAAGTAAGTAGTTACATACAAGAAGGGCATCAATTATGACCACATCAATCTGAAGTATGTCATTGGAATTTTACCAGATATCTTATATAGACCACAGTCCATACTGAAGCTCATTTATTTTACTGGATCTCCTACATTTACAGTTATATCACTCAAGCCAGGAGGTAATTACAAATTAAAAGTAGTAATAACTACTATTAACTGGAGGTATGTTGTAAAAAGCTTAATTATGATTCCTACTGACTCTGTACTTTACTTAGCACTTTTTTAAATAAGACCAATTTTTTAAAAGTAGAATGTTATTATGTACGAGTCTAAAAGAGCTTTAGTGCTTTTGACAGAGAAGAAAATGGCTATCAAAGTGTAAATGGTTAAGCCTATCATTTTTAGCGTATTATTTGAAGTATCCTTACATTTTCCACAGGAATATTAATCACTGTTAGAGTAGCTTTCTAACCAAAATCTAGCACTTATATCACAAACTTCGCAAAGGGCCCCAATGTGCCCCTCAGAACATAGTTAATCACCTGTTCCTTTACCACCTGCACAGTTAGAAAGCTAATTAGAGCATTGTTCTATATAATCACTATCTGCTGATGGACGCCAAAAACCTGGATCTAATTTCAGAACACTTCCTCCAGGACAGCTATTTACACCTATCTTAGGACAGTCAAGGCATGATGTTGAATTTTAGACTATGCTGTATGTGCTACTTGCACAATAAAGACATTGACCAGTAGTGGATTAGAAAGCTTCGCCAACTACACAAGATCTAGTGTTAAAAATTAATGGAAGATAATAATTGTTATTTGTTGAAACTAATGCTCCTGTTTAATCAAATGTCGGGATTTATATAATGGAAGATTACAATTTTGCAAGAAGCTATGTTAGAGGCTGCTATTAAAACTAAACTTAATTCATATAAAACCCACCAATTAAAGCATCATAATTGACTGTAGTAGTCCCAGATATTTTAGCAGTAGAAGGAATTTAGGAAGCAGATTAATAGTTTAGAGAAACTGTTAAAGTTGCTGATATTCCTTAATCTAATTTTTAAATTTTGCCATCTTCTCCAGTTAGATACACAAAAAGCTCCTAATCAGTTGAGACTCCTGGAGACCACTAATTAAAAACAACTGCTTCTTATGAATCGTTATAAGGGATATATTTTTTATTCTGGTATACCTTCAATCTTGTAGGATAACTAGTAACATCGCTTCCTGATTGTGTTGCTGTATTTCCGCTTACTGTAGAGCCAAGCATCAGCTATGGGAAAGCTATTTAAAAATAATTTAATTATCAATTTTATTTACTAAAAAAAATTTACTTCCTATGATTTTTATACCTCCTCCTATTTAAGCTGTATTTTAGCTGATAGTTGATTATTACAAAATAAATGTGTTTGGATTAGAATCAGAAGTAAGAAAATATATTCCTCCTCCTTAATTTGCAGTGTTTTAATAAAACTAAACTGTTTGAAGTTAAAGATTATTGTATGATATGTATACTCCTCCACCTAGAGTTGCGCTATTCCCTGAAAAAAATAAATTGCTTAGTATAATTTAGGTACCAGCTGGAGTCAATTAAGATCCTAACATTCTTTAAGCAGAAACAGAATTACCTCCAATAAACAAAGAGCCTTAGTTAGAAGTATTATCTTTAAAATCGCCACCTGAAATTGTTATTGGCTTGAGTGTAGATTGTATTCCAAGAATACCTTATGTACATTTTGAACAAACTACTTTTTAAATATCTACATTTACTATCGAGAGACTTTAAGAAGGACTTTCAATCAAAAAGAAATTATTATATGATGTCAAGGTGTAGTTTGTTAAGAAATTCAGTTGGCCATTTTCTAAACAGTCGCTACATTCATTCATTTTGGATATTGTTAATTAATTTAGTTATGTAATACCTAATTTATAAAACTGAACTAATGGAGTAAACCTAAAATTTGAGTTTAAAATGCTATTCTTATTAAATTAAATTGTTCCTCCTGTTACATATAGAAGGCCTTACAGATAATCAACTTAATCAAAAGTGTTTTCCTCAAAATCTATGGTTCCTCCTTAGATGTAGATGATATAAAACTAAAAAATTGATTGCAAAATATCAGTGTTTGGTTCTTAGAAATATTAATATAGGCCAATCATATCAGAGACTGATAAAGATGATGAGTATGTGTTTTTATTGAAAGCCAAAGTTTAACTTATTTTATTGAATTTTACTAATAATTTTTAAATAAATAATGTGCTATTTGAAGCTAAATTTAATTTTTTCTAAGATTAAAAAGGATTTATAAAAAATTCATTTACCATTGAAGATGCTACCTGTTGGTGCAAAGACATTAGAAATAGTATTACTTAAAAAATAAATAGAGCACATGGCTTAGCCACAAGTTAAATCTAGGACAGCTCCTTTTTTGTAAGAAAAGATACTATCAAATGTGCATCCAATTACAGTTAAATTTAAAGAAGTAGTCCCATCTATTGATATTGCTCCTCCTATACCAGTTCCCTAATTGCTAAAAGATGTTGATAATTTCTTAAAATTACTTTAGAGGATAGTAACATTTGCTGCTGTTGAAAATGTTTTCAAGTAAATAGCTCCACCTTAATCTGAAATAGAATTAGCAAAGTTAGAAGATATAATTGTAATATTTTTTGATTAAATATTTAGAAAACCTCCTTAATAACCATACTAGTTATATTATAATCCAGCATTAGCAGTATCATATTCTGAAGACTCCGTTGCAAAGCTAATACCATTAAAAAGAATACCATTTTAAATTTGAAGATTTGAATTGCAACTTTTTAAAATAAGTCTAACCAAGATTAGAGATGAAGGATTCGAATCTTAATTTATGAATGTAGACGAAGATTTAAACATTGTATCTTATTAAGTTGTTATTTAAATGTTACTAACCGTTACATCTACTAATAAGTTTCTATACTAAATGTTTGTGTTAAAATAAAATACTGAAGAGACTATATTCGAGTCTTAAACATAAGTTGTAATACTGTTGAAAGTTATTGTGTTAAATGCTACATTTGTATTAGTACTTTTGATATCAAACTGATCATATTAATTAGCATTTTTAGAAATGAAATCTGCAGTTATACCAGAAAGTTTTTCTGGAGGAAATTGAGGATCTCTTTAATCATGAATAAACGAGAAAAACGCCTTTATAATTTAATATAAATTTTATTATTTTAAGATTGAAAAGCATTAATGAATTTCACTTAAAATTTAAACTAATAAAAAAATTATACCCTGTCGATTGTGCATAAATTTTGAAAGGAGAAATTTTCCATATAGAGCTAAGACCTTAGATTTTTAACGGATAGAATAGAACCGTGAACTTAATTTATTGTAGGCATCTAGTCTAAATTCAAACACATTTATGGTAATTATGTATTTTAAATGCTACCTTACAATAAAAATATCTAATCTGAGTATTCTGCATATATAAAGCTAAGGCCAATTGTGTCTTAGACAGTGATTTTTTAAAATGTTACCAGCCTAATAGAACTAAAATAAAATAAAAAGTATTAAGGATTATCTGCTGCACAACCTAATTTATAAAATTTAACAATATTTATTAAATTAAATCTATTTAATAATATTTAAATTTACTCAAGATTTGTAAATTAGATACTTATACTTCTCCTCTCACTTAATATATGTTTTGGTAGCTTGCTAAATTCATGATGAAGCCATTAGATGCTTAAAACGTTAATTGTTAAACAGTCAGCTAATCTAAAGTTATTTTAGGAGCTGCCTTTGCATAGCTTGAGGCTGGAAACTAGAAAAGTGTTATGTTCTAAACAAACAAGTTTATCACAGGTGTCTAACCAGTTTATCCATTTAATAACTTCATTTAGCTAATAGATGCTATATTTGTAATAATTAGAGCAGTATTTACTTAATATTAGATACTAGTCATTAAATTCAAAGTAAGAGAGGTGACTTTAAATATAAGTAAGTTATATGCTTTTAAAATAGTGGTTTATGATAATTAAGTGTTATCTATCAATATATTTACCAAAGTTAAAGAATGTTAAGATTGAGCAAAATTATGTCCAGGAAGCTAGTTGATAAAATTCACATTCGTTAAAATGCTATTTGTCATTGAAAATTCATTTATACTAACAGTAGTTGTGTTAAAATAGAGCTAGATAAAATCAATATTAGAAAATTAGCACTAAACTATAGATAATTGATTTATGTTCATTATAAATATCGGTGTTTAATAAGCTAACTCTTATTTAAATCTAAAAAGGTTTACTGATTTTTAATAAACAAAATTTGATACTTTAACATTTTATAATTATATGTAATTTATATTATATAAATCTATCACAGGACAGAATATTGTTTTTGCTGAGTTTAAAAGCGTTTATTGCTTTGCCATATCATAACCGCTGCTGAAAGTTACATCAGTTAAAAATAATTAGCTTGAAAATAAATTATTTGAAAAATCAAGCAACATATTCTTCAAAGGAACTGTAGATTTAAGTGAATACATAGGAAGAAAATTTATATTTTCAAATTCAAAAAAGTTCCAACCTGAAAAACTGAATTGAGTAATAAATAAATCCATTGGATCCGAACCTATATTTCCTGTTTAAGGATCAACTGTTTTAAAAGTGAGCGACAAGACATTTATGTTTGCTATATGCTAAGCAATCTATAAAGAAAAGTTAACATCGTTTGGAAATAAGCAAGTATTTGCTGATTTGGTAGTTTTATCACTTGTAGTGTATTACTAATAATATGGTACAAATAGTAATTCAAATTCTATATTAGATACGTTTTCTTCGTTTAGAGCAAGATATGTTTATCTATATTAAATTAATTTAAATATTTTTTATTAGCTTTTTTCTATAATAATCTATTTTCTAAAGAAAAAATTATTTGAAAGATTTTTTTGGTTTTTTTTCCAAATAAAACAACTTTTTATTTTGAGATTAAATCATTTTTAACAATGTTAGTATTCAATATAACTGAAAAAATAATAAAATATACCCCTTTTCGTTTTTTATGTTAGTATTTATTTTATTCTTTTTGAAAATTCAGAAGAATTTATTTTTTAATTTATAAAAATAAGATAAAATAATCGGAAAATAAATAGAAGAATAAGTTAATTTTTACAGATTATTATAATCAATGTTAGTAAAGTCTTAAAAGTTTATTGACAAGGTGGTTGTTGGATTCCATGAATCTAAAAACACGACACTTACCCCTGTAAAAATGTGACTCAGATTATTTGTCCCTGAAAGCTTATTACGATAGTAATCGTTTTAATCATTCCCTAAATTTAAATCATTTGCTGATATATCAGGTCGACACTCTACAAGTTATTGTATTTTCAATGTTCTAGAACAAGATGGGTCCTCAATTAGACATGGTGTACATTAGTTAATGTTAGGGTCATAATTCATTAAATAATGAGTTTATTTACTGCAATCTAGTTGATAACCAAAATATTACTATGATGTGTCTTTGAAATTCGAGCAAACATCTTAAATTGTTTTACACTTTATACATTAGTTTGAATATTTTTGTAGATCTTAAAAATATCCTTCACTAAAATATGGGTTAATCTAGTTCATTTGAGATGTAGTTCTTTATTAGCACATACCACAATATCTTTAACATTGAATACACTAAGTAGAATCCGATGATATTGATTAAGATAAGGTCCAATTACTATATTAGAAATTATCACAAGCTACACACTAAGAGCTAAATGTAGCTTGGTCCTAAATACATGCATTATAAGTTGACTCTGAATAGCAACTAAAATAAATAATTTTTATACTTCTATTGAATTACTTAATTCAAAAAATAATTTACCCATAAAAACAAGATACTGGACAAAACCCATAAACACTTGTTTGACCGCATTAGATACATAGTGGAATTTAGGGTAAATTATATTATAGCTCTATTTAAGCAGTTTTAGCTAAAATTAAATATTAAATAAACAAATTATATTTTATTTATAAAAATTAATTACCTGCATTTAAATTTTATTGTGATGTGATCAAATAATATGTGTAATTAAATCCAGTTGGAGAAATAAAACTACATCTAGAGCAAGTACTTTATGTCTGAAAATTCATTGTATTTTGACCAACTAAACCGCTAGAACAAGAGACGCATCCTCTTGCTGCAGAAGCAGTAAATCCTATTAATTATTTTTTATAAAATTATTTTAAAATAATATTATTCTATCAAATAATGGTTGTTAATCATTTATTTGATGTTAATTTTAAATATTTGCTTATTATTGTAAATATTTTTTGAAAAATACCTGTTTAACATCTCATACAAGTCACTGCTTAAGGAACATTGTTTACAGTAGTATAATAAAAACTAGTACAGAACGGTACATTCATAAGTGTAGATTACTAATCGCAAATCCTTTTGTTATCCAATAAATTAATTAAATATTTCTTATTTTTTATTTTTATTTTAGATATTACCTATTTTGTGGTTGTTTGCTCACATCAAACCCAAAGCCATTTAGGCACTCTACACATTAAAAGTATGTTCCATCTAAGCTTGCACCATTTTGTACTACTTTAAATTAATTCCATTTTCCGCAATTAGGATCTTTAGTCTGTAAAAATGCTAACCCTGTTTAGCAAGTTCCATCTAGCATTAGGGCTGCTTAATTTAAACTATAAACACAAAAAGCGCATTTTAAAATCAGATTATCCTAAGTTTGTTTATAGAGAAAGTTTAGCTGTAAAGTATAGCTGCTATCACTACCAGAAGGAGAGCCATAATAGCATTGCTCGCAGTTTACATCACTGCAAATTTAACATTAACCACTATAATTTACGAAGTAGGGGTCAGAGCAAAATAAACAATATTTACTGTAATTAGGTATATCAGTTTAATCAACTAAAAAAGGGCTGTTAGAATGATCTATAACCTATCCTTAATCTATGGTTGCATATCTGCAGCTAATACAGCTAGAGATAGAACTACAGTCATCACACTTAGTTAAATCTAAGCTTGGAATAAGATAAACCCTGTTATGTTATAATATGCAGAATTAAATATTAGCGTGAATATAATTAAAATATGTATTATCAATGTTAATTAGTAATTGATTTAACTTAAGTTTATTGAAAAATGAAAAAAGCATCCCTAATATTTTTGAAAATTTAATTTACTTTACGAAAAATTTACTAAGTCGTGAGGGAAAAATAAATTCTGGTTTATATTTAATTTAAAATGATGTATTTTTATAAAAAAATCAATTAATTATTAATCAAAAACAATTTCTTCCTCAATCTTTATTTCTAGTGTTGTTGCTTCGAATTTAAGTATTTAATTCCAAATAAATTATAATGAATTTACGGATTTTAAGAGCATGAGATGCATCTCATAATGAAACCAGCTGCTTATAAGCTTTAAATATCAGGATAATTTCCAGAAATATAAGAATTAGTTATTAGGTTACTTCCTTAGGAGTTTTAAAAAAAGCAGCTATTACAATTTGCTATGTAAACCGTGCATTGTTCACATAGATATTATGCTCCTAATGTATACCCATTCGAACAAATATTACATTAAGTACTAGATTAGCATTAATCACAGTTGTGGGGACATTTATCACATTAGTTGGTATTCCAATTATAAACGAATCCTAATCTACATATCACAGCAGTTTAGGATTAATCTACTGGGTTTTAAGTGTTTATATTGTAACACTACAGACCTTATATTTAATTTTGCAATTAATATCCACACCACTAATCACCACCAGGAAACTCAACAACTTATACATTGCTTCCTGTATTGTCATTAGTATAAACTTGGTACAGATGCTATGTAGTGGTATCAGATACATTTTTATATCTTGTAACAGTTTTATTTTAAATTTCTTAAATCCTTGTGAATTCATAACTGCATCTTTTTGTATTTTGCCTAAAATAATCAAGCAAATAGATTAAAAATGAATTTCAAGTAATTTAATTACCAATTTAAAGGATTCAATACACAATCAGCACAAGGAATAATATCCTAAATATTGTCCTGACTAAACATAGGGCTATTTAAATAAAAAGTAAATTAACTTAATACTTTTATGAAAGTGAAGTAAACAAGATATAAATACCACTGAATACAGTATAAATTATTATTAAAGACAGGTGACCATTAAAAGTATCCGAATTTACAGCTTGTGCAGGTATTTTAATCATTGCATGCCCCGCAACTGTCAGGACAAGTTTACATATTATCTGAAGTATTATCATAATACTGGTTAGTGATAGTAACCGATAACCTTTAGAAAATAATCATGTAATAAAATTCATAAATGTTTTAAAAAGTATTACCCATTGATATCTATGTTGTAACCTGGTATATACGTATCTATATTAACAGATAGCATTTATGATAATTATAAATATATAATTGTGATTAATAGTATCAGCTTATAGAAACTCATTACTCTATATAATCTTCTTTTTTTTCACTTAATTATTTATTTATTCAATTTTTAATGATATAATTTGTTCTTAAATATGATTTATCTTACTCCCAATATATTTGCATTGAATTATCATTATATATATTTTTTTGGTAATTCATCACATCACTTCGAAACTAAAAAAATTGATATTGTAGATATTATATTTATTATTCTTTTTATTTTTTATCTAAATAAGTTTTCCATTCACAAACATCAAATAAAAAATTTTAAAATAAAAAAGCTTTCCGAAATAGTAATTATAGAAAATATTTGTTTTAAGAATATGAATTTATTTGTTCATTCATTTTAAGCATCTTTTAAAATATTCGGTTTTAAATAAATTGTAATTTCTTCTGTTTAAATTTTTTTAAAAATATTTTGTGTAAAATGATCTATTATCATTTAGGATAATATTTAAAATATTATAATTTGTTAAATTAATCTATATTTAAATAAATTACAGATATTATTTGTAGAATTAAATATATTTTATTTTTTGTTTATTTGTTAATAATTATTTTAATTAAAAGATTATAAATTCTAAATAAAAACATTTTAAATTAATAAATTTTAATTTATTTGTTTAGGTTTTTAAAAATATTTTTTGAGGTTTATCAAATATCTATTTATTTTATATTTAGATATGTAGAAGGTTAGTCTTGTTAATCAAGTTTAATACATCAAACTAGGACACTTTAAAAAGAATATTGCATGCTGGTGGATTAACATATTAAATAAATTTTAAGATTATACCACTGACATTATTATTTAATTTTATTATTAAATATACATAGTTTTTTTCTTTTTAATTAATTTATTAAATTTACATAATTGCAATATTAATTTTGAGAATAAAAAGTTGAAATAATTATTTTTAATTAAATTTATTTTACAATAATATCAAGTTGTAAATTTAACATTTTATGAAATAATTTAGAGAGGAAATTTTATTATTGAAACCTTCACATTTATTTAGCATCTTATAAATTATATATAATTAACACATACTTTCAAACATATTACTTTCATAGTATTTAAAATAATTTTGTTCACCTCTTTTCTTTTACGTAGTGAGACTTTTCATGGGCAGATAGGTTTGAAGATTAAGTAAAGCGTTTATCACATCCAGGGAATTTACAAACATATGGTTTTTCACCTGTATGAGTTCTCAAGTGAGTCTTCAAATTAAAGTCAAGTGAAAAACTTTTACCACAAATTTCACATCTAAATGGCCTTTCACCTGTGTGTACGAGTTAATGTCTTCTTAATTTTGAATTGTCTACAAACCTCTTACCACAACCTTCTACTTAGCAAACATACATTTTAGCACCATGTGTTAGCATGTGCTTTTTTAAAGCAGATGAATCTAAAAATACTTTACCACAGTCTTCTTGCTTACATTTGTATTCTTTTTAAACTGCAGCTTAAGTTTTTTCTTTGCTTTTAGGAGTTGTTCTTGGTTTTAAATTTCCTCCTTATCCATTGCTTCCAGCACCTGCACCTTACTAAGCCGAGTTTTCGCCTTTCGATGAACCAGTAACAGCTGCTGCTTTATCTGGATTAGCAGAAGATCCATTACTTCCTTGGGGATTGTTGGCTGAAGATGTGTTTTATTTAGTGCTTTCTTTGAGCTAAGGATGTGCTTATACAGCTATTCCATTAGTTTCGGAGTTATCATCATCCTTTTTATTAGAGCAAATCCATTTACGGATATACATATCTGAATGAAAATCCCAAACATTTTAAACTCTTACCTATGTTTATTTGTAAATAAAATATTATTTTTTTCATAAAATTAAAATTTTTTTTATTTCTGTTGAGAATTTTAAAATATTTTTAAAAGATTTTTGAATCAAATGATTTTCTGATATCTTTTTTATTAATTTAAATTAAATAAATTCCTAAAATTTTAATTGCTTTCTTCATAAAAATTAATGGCAATAGATACATTTTATTTTTGAGCTATTAATTTGCTGAAGAAAGCAATTTTATCTAAAAGGCTATATTTAAACGAAAATTTCAATGTTTATTTGAAATATTTGCTATTTGTAAATGATAATTTACCCAAACTAACTCCCATTTTTTAACCTTTTTTGGAATCATTGCCACTGCATCTTCACTCATTTGATTTTCTAGTTGATTAGATGTTTAACCTTAAGTTTTTTCAAAGTTTGATCTATCGAATTCACTCTCTCCATTTGTTTAATCGTTCCTTAAGATAATATTTAAAAGAAATTATATTTTGATTGAGATATACTTAATGATTTTGTAATTTTATAATTTAAAAACGCTAGAAATATTAAAATATATTAAATTGTTATAATGAAATAAATACATTTTAGACATCTTTTTTTGACTCTAACTGTTTTATTAACCGTCTTAATTGTCTAAATCTCCTTCGTTATCATCTTCATCGTCTTCTTCATCAATTTACATTTCTTATTTTGAATCTTCATCAATTTCTTCTTCGTCTTCAGACTAGTCACTATTTTAATTTTCATCATAATTCTATTCCCTTTCATTATCATCTGCTTCATCGTCTATTTGTTCAGGTTAGTTAGATTGATTTTAAGATTCTAATTCCATTTCGCTTGGTGTACTTTTTAATATTGTATTTTAGCTTTATTTATTTAATTCTTCTTTCTCTTCCTGTTAGAAGTATTGACTTTTTTATTTTCTTCCCTCCTTTTTCACAAATTTTTTTGCTATTAATTCTTTAATATATTTTCCATTTTAATAAATTATCTAATAATATCTTAATAAACAAATTTTAATTTAATTAATTTTTGCTTGTTTGCATTCTTTCTTTCAATTTATTCATGTCAAAAACTAACATTCATTAATTTATTAATTAACTAATTAATTATTTCCGCCATCATAAGAATTTTTATTTCACAATAAATCTATTTATATTTATTTATCTAAAATATAATACAATATCATCTCTCAAACACCAAATAAACATACATACATAAATACCTATATATATGTTTTGATTTAAATATACAAAAATTATATTAATTTTATGAATCTAAGTTTTATAATTTAAATATTTTTTAAGGAAAAGCTAACAATTTTTTAGAAAAAATTCTAAAAAATAATAAATTTAAAGTGGTTTTTTAAATATTCTTCATAAAAAATTAACAAATTAAGCTCTAAATGACAATAAATTAGATTGACTGTTCAATTTAATTACAACCATTATCTAAATTAAAAACTAAGATTGAACCAATTATATGTGTAATTAAAAAATTATAAAAATAAGTTAATGACATTATTATAAATTTATTATTTTAATTAAAATAGTATAATAAATATATTTTGAATTCTATCTAAGTAAATTTTAGTTTATTTTTTCAAAATCGCAAAATATAATGGATTAAAATTCTATTATATCTTTGATGAATGTTGAAAGCTTTATCAAACTTGAAAAATAATTGGTTATAAAATTGAAGAATGAAAAGCAAGTAGTCAGTCTTCATAATTTTAGAAAACTAATTTTAAAATTAATTAGTTAATTAATTAATTAGATTAGTATTAAATACTAGTAAAGAGATGACTGAAGAATAAACAAAATTTTTTAATGTAAATAATACAAAAGCTGATGGGTTGCTCAAGTAAAACTAGCATTAAACTAGTTAAAAGAACTTCCTGATAGATAAAAAGCCAAGCAGAATTTAATTATTACCATAACTTAATAGTTAAATTCATCGTAGGGCTTCTGCTTTTATAACTCCTTAAGAAGTGCTGCTTAATAAATAGGCGAAAAAGCTTTTTGATATTGGATAAGGTGGTATCTCTTTACCTGGATTAAGCTATATCAACTCTAAGATTCATTCTCCTTCATAAAGGATTGATAATTCTAAAATATTGGCATAAAAAATATCAAATTAAAAACCTTTAAATGAATAAAGTTAAGAGTTATTGAATAAATAATTTCCTTTTTTTGAGGTTACTAATGTAAATGAGTTAGATAATAAGATAGATTTTTTTTCTTAAGATGAGGCTGAAAGAGGTTTAAAAAGCAACTAAGACTAATAAAAGAACATGATGAAAATAAATTTCTCTAATAAAAGAAAAAGAAACAGCATAATTTTAGATTTAATTTAACTTTAAAATAAAAATACATTTGTGCAACCTTAGTTTATGTAAGAAAGAGGAACGATGTGTATTACTGAGCTCTGGCCAGAGAGCATGAAAAAAGAATTAGCTAAATCGCATCAGCTTAGCCAAAAAAAAATTTTAAATGCTTAAAATCTCAGAGTAAACAACTCTGATAAAAGCTTTATGTCAGTGTTTAGACCTGAAAGATAGAGATAATTGGTGGATATCTAGTAAAATCAAAGAGATGAAAATAGCTAAATGGTTCTCACTAAATTTTCTGAAAAAAATGTAATCGAAGTTTTTGGTTTAATGAATGAAAGTAGAAACAATAAAATAATTGTCAAACAAAGATCTTTCACGTAATACAAATAATTGAATAAAAACAAACAATAAATTATAATTATTTTTAAGTTGTCATAAATTCTTTGAATTTATGTTTTCTTACTTTTTTTTAATATAGTATATGCATAAAAAAATAGATTGAATTAGTCATCATAATCAACAAAGTCAAGATAGCACACAGCAATTCAAGAGGATGAAATCCACGAAAACGAAAACGTTTCTAACCATTCTCTTTTCGGAAGATAAATGCAGTAAATGAATCCAAAAAATAAATTTATTTTTTCGTCTACACCTAAAATTAACAACAATAATAAATCTTACAATTTTGATATAAGTAAAAGTTCTAGTAAATTAAATTCTAAACCTAATTTAGTTAATAGCAAATTCTTTACTTAAACTCCTAAAAAGCTTAATTAATCAAATAACATGAATTTATCACAATTTAAAAATATTCAAAATATTGACCTCAACAATAATAGTCTCTACTAATAATAACTTAAACAACATCAAGATATACTTGAATCTAATAATAAGTTTGATTTTCTAAAGAGCTAGTGTGAATAAGAACTAGAACATAATTTGGATTTAGAAAAATCAATTAATAATAACCTTAAAGACATAAGTACAAAATTATCTAGTCTTCTCTCAAAACTCAAATGAAAAAAATAGTTGATTCCTTTATTAAAATTATAATCTCACATTTGCACAATAGGAAAACATTTATAAAATTTTAATAATCATTTTTTTAATAAATTCACATAATTTCATACATTAATTTAATTGTAAACTTTATACTTTTTGTAATAAATCAAATATCTGTATAAAAAATATTAAACCTAAAAATTTACTTTGTAGAAAGTACTTGATTAAATATCTAAAAATGAAATCAAATAAATAAATAAATGTCAATCTAACTATATCAAATATGTAATTTTAATATGACTAAAACCTAAAAACAAAAATTTATTAATAATTAATAAATGGTGAAATATTTAATCATTATCTATTAATAATTAGTTTTGTATTTTTTTATATCCATTCATGTGTTTGCTTATAGGTAGTTAGGATAATTGAAGAAATAAGATAGACCAACAAAATTTTACTTCAATCTATTAGCAAAAGGAACTTTGCATGGTATTTATTAACTAAATGTTACAGCACTGAAAATAAATATTAATAAATTGTTTGTACAATTATTAAAATAATAAGAAGGGTTTGATATCTTTTACAAATAGCTAATTAATAAAATATATATTTACTTACAGCCAAGCAAAATTTAAATAAATTAGTTTAGATGAGTGACAATTATTCTATGGAAACTATCAGCATACTCTAATAAAGATGTGAAAGTTTATATAAAAGTGTAATAATTAAATATAATTAATCAATCATCATACTTGCTAAACGTTATCAAAACATCATTTTAATTCCAAAAGGCTAAATATAACGAATGTATTGAAAGTATGGAAGAATTAGTTAGTGCAAAAAAATCTTATTATGGAGAGGACAGTTCTGAGGTAAATATTTCTTTTATTTTTTAAATGCTATTTAATTGCTATTTATTTAACATTCTATTTCATTTTTTATCGTTAAATAATATTTCAAATAAAGTATGCAAAAAGCTCTGAAAGACTCTGTGAAGTCTTGAATCTTTCAGCTATGATCAATTTGCAAAAAGAAAAATTTGATTTGACTATTGAGCAGCTGAGAAAGGCAGAGATGCTTTGCCACACTTCCTTAAGATTTAAGGCTACCACTTATAATAATTTAGCTTGCTTTTATCGTAGAACTGGGAAACTTAGAACTGCTTACAATTATTTGTAAATGGCTCTAGAAATAGAATTAAAAATGGGAAATATGCCCTCACTTGCAGATACTCATCTCAATTTATGTGCAGTTTTGAGCTAATTAGGTAATTTATTGAATAAAAATAATGTCTTTGCAAAAAATGTAGAAGATTTTATATTACTGATAAAAAGATTGAATAAACTAGCAATAAATAAATATGAAAGTTAAAAAATATTATATGCTCATTATTATATAAATGAATGAATTTATAAATATCTAAATACAAAATTTATTAGATAATTTAATGTTTAATTTAAAGATAGGCACACTTAAGCTTTAGAGCACTCTCTATTAAGCATAGTTATTTTGTAAGATGAATTTCTCTAAATAACTCTTAAGTAGCATAGAGATTAGTAAGGATTAAGTAAAAGTAACGATAGTAATGGTACTAAATTAAGCGATATTGATAATAAAGTTAAAATAACAGATGACCGTCTTGCTGTATTAGCTATAGCTTATCATAATTTAGGAGTAGAACTTGAACATCTAAAAAGAGTAAAATAATATATGTGCTTAAAGTTGATATTTAAATGAGCAATATTTTTGTTGAAAATAAATAAAGTATGATGAAAGTATGAAGATATACAACAGAGCGCTTAATTTTGCATCTGATAATTTAGGATAAAATCACTCATTAGTTTAAAATCTCACCAGAGTTCTACAATAAGCTTTTAGCTAAGTAACTATTAAATAATATTTGTAAAAGAAAAAATAACTTATATATTAAAAGCTTGAAGGAAATAAAGCAGCGTCTCGATGCCATGTTAATGGAACTAAAAAGTAATTTAAAGATATTTATAGGGAGAGAGTATAGTCAGCAAATGTTTAGCATGATATGAATAGCACTATTGGTGGTACTCCAAGTGCATCAAATGCAACTTAAAAAAATCTGCCTAAATTGACAAAGCCAGAAAAGCTAAACACATGTATTTCAACAAATTATTACAAGCCAGACAATTAAGATAGTACAAAAGGGATTTTAATTAATAATGGAAGCACTCCATTAAATAATAAATTTATAAAAAGAACTATGTCTGGAAATGATAGCATCTAAAATGATCAAACCAGATGTACTTACTAATTTCCTTTTTTATTTTAAAACATTTTTCAATAAAAACTACAGAAATTAATTTATTGTTTTTTTTACTCTTATTTAAATTAAATTAAAAAATCTTCCAAAATTGATAATTCATTTGTTGAATTTGCTATTTTTTAAAATTGATAGAAATTAATTCAATGAAAAAACCATTCTTTGAAATAATATATTTGATCTAAAGATAAAACTACTTTTTTTTTTACAAACTTATTTAGTAATTTTTATAAAATTAGAATAAATTATTCTAGCTAAATAGATTGCTTCATATTTATTTTATTATAAAAACAAATAATTTAATTTAAAATATTATTTTAAAAATAGTAAATTCTACAGTAAGAAAGAAAAACTAATATTTTATGACAGGTTCAAATAGGTAGACTCCAACTTAGGCATATAAGCCAAATCCTCAAAGCTTTGACTTTTCTAACGGAAATATAGGTTTTTAGTAACATCAGAGAAATATGAGCGCAAATACCTATCATAATACTAATAATTCAAGGCCTACGAGCATCAACGATAGCTAATAGCTTAACTTGAGTTACGTAAATAAGTCCAATACACCAAGTAATAACAATTTTTTGGGAACTTATTAAAATAATAATAACTACAGCTTTGATGCAAGCTTATAAAATGATATCGTTTATAATAGCTATAATATTAATAAAAATTAAAATAATTAGCAAAACGTTATAAAACTTACTCCAAATTAGATAGGCCTCAATAGCAGTGTTAATTAATCAATTAATAATTTTAACAATACAAACTATCAAAACAGCATATCATCTAATTCTCCTTAAATATAGCAATCAATTAGTTTTAATCAAAGAAATGCATAATTAATAGATAATCATTAGTAGCCCACTTACCCTATTGATTCGTAGATATAATATATGAATTGAAATATAATTTAACAGATTTATTCTTAAATTTATAATAAACTTTATTAAAAATAAATATTCAATATTAAAATAATTTTATGTAAATTAGTTGTTAATCATTTTATTATCAAAAAACACTTTTTATTTAAATAAAATTAATAAAAATTAAATTATTTGAAAAATATTTTTCATTTAAAAAATATTATTTTTTGAAATGTAATTTTTAAAAAATTAAATGGATAAATTATTAAATAGATATTGATAATATATAATAAAAAGTTTTTGGCACATTTTCATTAGTAAAAATAAAGATAAATTAAATAAAATAAGCGAAAAATATTAATCAAAACAAAAAAAAAGACAACTCTTTGATAGAATAATGAATTAAAAAAATGAATTGAAATCAAAGTCTTTTAAAGTTAATGTCAAACACTAAAATGCGCCAAAATTAGAAGTTAAACAAATCCAGTTTGAAAAATAAATGTTAATGCTTTTTTTATAACTAATAAATGAATTAAATAATTTTAAAAATTATAAAAATGTTAAAATGAAATAAAAAATAATTTTGAAAAAAATAAATGTAAAATGAAATAAATTTATTAATTTATTAAAGGATTTATAAATATTAAGAAAATATTACAATTTAAATTATATTGTTAAAAATAAAGAAAGAAAGAATAATGATAGATATATACACAAAATATATATAATTGTATTCATTTACTAAGCTAAAATGAATAAGAATAATTAATTGAATTTTTGAAAAGGAATCTTTGCAGAGATAACAAAAAATATAAATAAATATCTAAGAAAAATAAATAAATAAATAATAAAAAATAAATATTTGACTTAGAAAGATAATTGAAGTTTTTAAATTTGTTTGTTTATTTGTTTATTTTCAAAAATACAAAAAAATTTAAAAAATAAATCGCGATAATAATGTTAATTAATTAATAGAATGGAAAAATATCACACAAAAAAAAGGGAATATCTTTTTGGGAGATGAAAACCAAAAAATTAAAATAAAAAAATAAATAAATTAAAAAATCAAAGAAAAACAAAAATAATCAAATAAATTATATAATTTTCAAGCAAAACAAAATATTATCAAAATGTTCTAAGGCGGTCACCAACCAATTATGGTTTTAAACCAAAACACTAAGAGAGAAAGTGGTAAGAAGGCTCAATTAGCTAACATTAGCGCTTCCAAAGTAATCAATTTGATTCAGTTATTTTACATGATACAAACAAAATTGCTTCGATCTCACCATTTTAACTAGTCTAAACTCAATATTTCATCCTTTTATTTGCAAGCATTTTTGATAATCATTAAATTTGTCATTATAAAAAATTCAAAAAAAGCAAATTCGTGATTTCTAAAATATGCTAAAAAGGAAATTAATTTAAAACACATTACTTGCTTGTCTCACATTTAACATTTTTGCATTCTTTAACCTTTCATTTTATTTAATTAGGCTGTCTCTGAAATCGTAACTTCTACTTTAGGTCCTCGTTCTATGCTTAAGATGTTACTTGACCCTATGGTAATTAATAATTTTTGACTAAAATATTTAAAAGCAAACAAGATAATCTGCTATTCTTCTATTCAACTCAAATAAGTAAAAATATGAAACGCATTAAAGCAAATTGGATGCGGGAAGATAAAATGAAAATTTAAAAGCAAAAGGTTATTAATTGTAATCTAAAATAGATATCTTACAAGCAAAAAGTAAGTAAAACTTATTTATCAGATAGCCTTATGAGATGTCTAAGTGACTTCTTGGTCTATTCAATAAGAATTTTTAAGTTTTAAGTTATACATAAGAAGAGCAGAATATCATAATTAATTAATAAGCTATAAATAACTGCCTTAGACTTTAAGTTTTATCATTTTATTTATAATATTAGGGAGGTATTGTTATGACTAACGACGGTAACGCTATCTTGAGAGAAATCGATGTTAATCACCCTGCTGCCAAGTCTATGATTGAATTAGCTAGAGTTCAAGATGAAGAAGTTGGTGATGGTACTACTTCCGTTATCATCATGGCTGGTGAAATGATGTCTGCTGCCAAGCCCTTCATCGAAAGAGATATCCACCCTTCCATTATTGTCTCTGCTTACTACAGAGCTTTGGAAGAATCTATTAAAAAAATCGAAGAACTCGCTGTTCCCATCGATATCAATGATGACGATAAGGTCAACAAGGTAAAAACAAAAAAATTTTCATAAAATTGATGCTTCATAGAAAGAAAATATTTCAAAGAAGATTTAGAGAACTTTAATATAAAACTCAAGGATTATACTAGTTAGAATAGAAAATGATAAATGTTTATTGCAAAGATGACATTAATATACTATCTATGAAGCAAAAAAAAAAATTTATATCAAACTAAACATTTTTGCAAGCATATTTTTAATTATATTCTTTTTAAAAAGGCTTTATCTTGCTGCATTGGTACCAAATTTACTTCAAGATGGGGTAAGTTGATTACTGATTTGGCTCTCAAGGCTGTTAAAACCATCATGAGAGGTGGTAATCTCTAAAAACTTAATCTCGAAATCAAGAGATACGCTAAGGTTGAAAAGATTCCAGGTGGTACCTTGGAAGATAGTACCGTTTTGGATGGTGTTATGTTCAACAAGGATATTACTCACCCCAAGATGAGAAGATATATTAAAAATCCCAGAGTCATTTTACTTGATTGCCCTCTCGAATATAAGAAAGGTGAATCCATGACCAACCTTGAAATGATGAAGGAAACTGATATGTAAATATTTATAAATAGACATTTTCATTATTTAAATCAATCATAATAAAATTAGGACCGATGCCTTACAATAAGAAATGGAAGAATTAGCTTTAATGTGTAATGATATTTTAAAACACAAGCCCGACGTCGTTATTACTGAAAAGGGTGTTAGTGACTTAGCTCAACATTATTTATTAAAGTAAAACGTCTCAGTTATTAGAAGAGTCAGAAAGACCGATAATAATAGAATTTCCAGAGTTTCTGGTGCTACTATTGTCAACAGACCTGAAGAAATTCAAGAATCTGATGTCGGTAAAAAGTGTGGTTTGTTCGAAGTTAAGTTAATTGGTGATGAATATTTCACTTTTATGACTGAATGCGAAAATCCTGAAGCTTGCTCTATTCTTTTAAGAGGTGCTTCTAAGGATGTCCTCAATGAAATGGAAAGAAATCTCCACGATTGCTTGGCTGTCGCTAAGAACATTTTTGTTAACCCTAAGCTCGTTCCCGGTGGTGGTGCCATTGAAATGGAAGTCTCTTCTCACTTAGAAAAGATCTCTTCTTCTATTGAAGGTCTTAGCCAACTTCCTTTCAGAGCTGGTAATTTTACTTTAAAATGCATAAAAGAAATTAAAACATCATTTGATTTTTATTAATTTATTTTTATTTGTGCCTTCATCATCATAATTAAATTTTTCTTCTAAAATATAGTTGCTTACGGTTTGGAAGCTATTCCTAAGACTTTAGCTCAAAACTGTGGTGTTGATGTTGTTAGAACCATCACTGAATTGAGATCTAAGCATAATTAAGAAGGAAATAAATTTATTGGTATTGAAGGTAATACTGGTAAAATCACTGATATGGCTGAAGCTAATGTCTGGGAACCCGTTTCCGTCAAGCTCTAAGTTTATAAGACTGCCATTGAATCTGCTTGTATGCTTCTCCGTATAGATGATGTTGTCTCTGGTCTTAAGAAGCAAAAGGTTGGCAAGGGTGGTGCCACAGTTACTGATGGTTAAGGTCAAGAAATCCCTGAAACCGTAATTTATTTAAATAGAAAAATAATATATTAAATTAATTAAAATAATAAATAAAATAGTTCGGTGATGCCAGAGATGGTTGAGTAATGTAATAATAATGAATTGCAAAATTAAAATAAAACCAAAAAAATTAACTCATATATTTCCAATAAAAAATTAATATATAATTTTCACATTAAAAGTTTTAATTGTATGATTTAAGTATTATTAATTATATAGTATGGTTAAAAATATTTTAATTCTATTACATCCTATTATAATTTATTCCATTTTCGTTGTTGAGATAAATGCTAATATATTATTTTTTATCATAGAAAATAATTTTTACTTATAATATATCTTCACTTCACATTCTTACAAAAACTCATATTTTGCTTCACATAAAAAAAAACATATTTTTTATTTAAAAATTGTAAATTTAGATATTAAAATCAACTTTTTGTTTAATTTGTAAAAAAGATATACCTAATAGCTGATGGTATTACCTAAATTATTAATTATCTAAAATTAATTTAAATTAAATATTTGAAATACATTTTATTAGTTAGTTACTTACTTAGTATGCTTAGTATAATTTATAAGAATATGATTTAACTAACTGGCTGATAAAATGCCATAAAATAATTAATCTAATGTTAATTTTAATTAAAAATTTGAAATATATTTAGTTTATTATCTATTGATGCAATGATAGTGGCTAAAATTTAATTTTATAATTATTAAAATAAGAAATATTTTTTTAATTCTTTAATACAATCATAAGCAAATGTTATTAAATATCACTAATTTAAAATTATTTGATTGAGTTAAATTAAAAACTAAAAAGAAATAATAATTATGTATCTTTTAATATTTAACTAAAATTTATTGTAAAGTAATTAAAAAAAATAAATCAGAGTTATACATACATAAAAGATAAGTAATATCTATCGATTTAAATATTTAACTATTTTTTCATAAATAATATAATTATTTTGCAGCTATTTTATTTATAATTTTAAGGGTAATAAATACTTAATCCACTTTATTTTTGTAAAAAATTAAATATAATATGAGATATTTAGTCGTTTAAATTTAATTATTCTTTAAGTTTTTAGATAACTTTATCAAATAAATAAATGTTTAATAATTAGATTTTAGTTATTATTTTATAATTTTTTATATTAATATTTTTCAGAAACATAAACTGCTAATAAAAATTAATGCTAAATGATTTATAAATCTTATTTTATTCAATAAAAACTTTACTTGTGATGCATTAATTTTCATATTTTATTAATAATTTCAAAAATAATTTATTTGATTTACTTTAGAGTATTTAAATGTTTATTTAAAATTATTTTTTTATTACATAGGTTGAATAAATTGAATAAAGATTAGGGGAATTAATAAATTAAATAGTTATTTTATCATTTTTATTCAAACAAATGTAAAAGAGCAAATCTTAGATATTATTTAAATTTATTTAATTTAAATTATTTTCTGTTAATGTTTTAAATTATTAAAATATATTAAATTATCCTCTAAAGTTTTTATGTTTTAACTGAGAAATTTTTCATTCTATTCAAATTTAAATATTTTTACTTCAGCTCTTTTTGATTTTTTTTCTTCAAACTTCTTAAAAATATATTTATCATGTTTGAATTGGCTTTCTCTGATTTTTTAATATCTCATAACATTATATAATAGAAATAAAACTTTAAAACTTTTTTTTCACTTAATTTGAATTTGAATTATGAATTCAACAATTTGCTAATTAATTCTAATGATAATTTTTGGTACAAAAAAATTATATCTCTCATTAATATTTAATTATTTTATAAATAGTAATAAAAACATGAATTAATATCTAAATTAAGAAAAAGTATATTTTATAAATAAAAGTATTTTATTATAATTGCATGTTACCCTTATTAATTTATCATTAAAGATTTTCGTTTTGAGAAGTATTTTATATTTTAATATCAATTTCTTTAGTTTTGGAAATTTCAAATTCCTCATCAATATCAAGTTATTTTATTTCTTTTCTTGTACAATTTTTTAAAAAATGATAAAAACAATTTAAAAACAGTTTTTACATTTTTTATATTAAAATATCTTTTTGAGGATATTTCACATTTGATTAATTTTTATACATCTTTAGAGTATAATTTATTATCATTAGCATATCTTTAATTAAAAAAATTTACAGAAATAATAAAAAAAAATACTTTTACTAAATAATATGTGGTTTTCTTCATCATTTTTATAAATAATTCGTAAGATGATAAAAAAAATTTTTTAGACAAATTTTAAGAAAAATATATTTGTCGGCTTTATTTTAATTTTATTTGAGTACAACCATCGTATTAAAAAAGTATTTTATTTATATAAATGACTACAAAAAAAACCAAATAATTTGAAAGTTGAAGAATTGTATTTATAAAGACTAGATTAACTTATCTGTAAAAACACATATGTATATATATTGTAAAAAAAATTATTTTGAATCAATTTTTTATCATGTATCCTTCTATAAACTTTAAAATTTTGATTGATTTTATTGAATAATGCTCTATTCCAAATACATATTCCTAATTTGATTAATACCTTTGAGCTTCTTCTTTTCTTGCTTAAGTGATGTTTGTATAATTTGGATAATCAGCAATTTAAAAGTAATTTTCGTTTAAGCAAAATTAGATCTCTAATTTTCTCATTAATTCAGAGCGTCTTATTAAGTTATTATTAAAGAGAAGACCTTTTTTACATAAGGTAAATTTATTGCTATTGTGGTTTGAAAAGAATAAATCAGAGTTAGATAAATTATCTTGATCGAGCCATTGAAAATTACATTTAGATTTTTAAATAACTCCAATAGCTATTTTGTAGCTATCTTCTTCAGTTACGAATGGTTCAATTTCAAATTAAATTGTATACTTTTTAGATGGATCTATTGCTTTTTCTGTAAAAAATTATACCATTAATTATTGATTTATTTATTTGATCTTTGTTAGTCCCTCTTTGCTTTTCTTAATGATTTAGTTTGATTAACTACAATTATCTTTTTGAGACTTTACAAATTTATATTTTTCTGTAACATCAAGTTCATATTTATGATTCAACATTAATAGATCCAAGTTTTATTACTATTATTAACCATATTCTTGTGTAATATTTTAGTAATCTTTGATCAATTTTTCAATATATTAAAAGATATTGTAATTGTATTCAGTAGATTTTTTTTCATCTAAAAGACTGATTTGCTGATTCTTTTAGATTTCAAATTAAGTAGTTTTTAAAATATAATCGAATTGAGGATTTGATAATTTATTGAATGATAATTCTTTAAAATAAACTTCATCACAATCATAAACTGAACTGCATTAAGACATGTAGTCTTTAAATTCTTATAAATTATCTTAAATTTCTACTTTTTGGAATTAATCTTTCCTGAAATTTTTGTTGAGAAAATATTGCTATATTAGTTTTAGGTTTTAGAATAGTTATTTTTATATTAATTTTGGAAATTTTAATTCAAGGAATTGCTAGTTTTCTTATAATTTTTAAAATTCTTCGTGTAAAATTTGTTAGTTTTAGTTTCTATTTTTATACGACTCTTTGATGATATTTTCAATTAATTATAAACCTTATTTGTTTCCCTGTTATATCTGTTGAATTGAGCTTTGTAATAGTTGTTTTTATGATATATTGTTGTAAATTTCTATTAGTTTTTATTTAGTTACTAAGTTTTCAGACATCTAGTTAAGAATAGATTTTTTCATCTCTATTAATTAGTGGTTAAATTTTTTTTATAGTTCATCTATGAATTATTCTATTGTTTAGATATAGTCTTTATCATTTTCATAATTTAAAGTATTCTTCAAATTTGATAGAACCGCTTTGTCTTCAACGATAGGCCAATTATCTAGAACTTATGATTCATCCAAATCAGTGATATCAGCAAAAAATAGTAAATCTTTTCCTTGCAAGTGGTTAGCAGTTATGCATCTAGCGCAATATGCTATTTGGTTATTATCAGATGAAAGATCTGTGTTTAAAAATTAAAGAGTGTACCCTTTATGTTATTAGCATTAAATTATTTAATTTTAATCTTATTCTTCTACTTAAATCATAGCTTATTTTATTTATTTATTTTCTTATTTTTTTTTTTTTAAAAGTTTCTAAAAACAATTAACAATTCTTATTAGCATGATACTTAAATTTGAATTCTATTAGAATATTTAAATGCAGAGACATTAGTACAAATAGATGAACTGTATAAAAATCAATAAAACTCTTTTATTTTTTTAATTTATTATTTAATCACACATATACATACCTTTTAGAAATTACAATCAAATTCATTTTTTAAATCTAATAAATTTTTTAAAAAAATAAATTTTAAGTTTTATTTATGCATAGCTTATTTAAACTGATTATGATTTAATTAACTTCATTTTATTTCTTTTAAACAGGAAACAAAATTTATATATTGAATGATAAATAAATAAAACATAAATATTAAAAATTGATTAATTTTTTTAAGAAGATAAAGTATAAATTTTTGTTGTAAATAATTTTATTTCAAAAGGAAAACAGATTATTTTAATCTAGTTCATTCATATGTAATTTCTTTTTCTGTTTTCATGTTGGTATTATCTGAAAAGCTTTATTCTAAGTTGTTTTATGTCCTAGGAGGTGATTATTCACCAAAGGTTTCTAAATTTACAATAGTCGGCTTTAAAGTTTATTTTATATTGCAATCTAAAATAAAAAAATAATGAATAACTTTGATATTCTATAAACTATATTTATTTAGTTACCTGTTAACGATAAAAAGCGGTTTTATTTGACTTAATTCCTTTATTGCTCAAATTTTATGCTTAAGTCAGAATTAAAAGAGCGCTTATCAGATTCTGATAGCAATTAATTGCTATTCGACATTGATGAGATAACTTCACTTTTCAGTCTTTCTGAATTCTTAAATACTCCCCTGTGGTTGGCTAATTTTTTAGAAGTCAAATTAATATTTATATATTTATAAATAATTTTACCTAATTATTTTTCAAAAACATTAATAAAAAATGCCTTTTTTTCATTATCACTGTAATTTAAATATCTTTAAAATATTTTTTAGAACTTTTTTTTTACTTCAGGATTTATTTATTTTTTCTTTTCATCTTATTTTTTCACATATTTCTTGAAATAACTAAATTTAGTTGAAAGAAGATTAATCATTTTATTGAAAACTAAATTTATTTTTATTAAATAAATCCTCAAAATCTATTTAAGAATTTTTATGATAAGCCATAAATTTATTATCAAAATTATGCAAAAGCTGATATATTGGAAATAGACATAATCATTTGAATATATGAAGACCCCCAGAAGAACACTAATTGAGCAAACTTAAGTAGTTTTAGTATCTAAATAATTTATATCCTCTTTCTTGTATGGCTTAACTAAATGACAAAGAATTCCATAAGACGAAATGATAATGAATATAAGTATTCCTTTTGTGACAATCATTTAGGAATAGAAACTTAAAGAAAGTATGATAGCTAGTTTTTCAAACATTTTAACGAATTCCCAGTAAAAAGCCTTTTGTTTATATTCATTGTATAAAATTCCATACTTGAGCTTTACGTTCAAGGTGTCAAGTTTTAATCTATTTAACCTCAGCAAAATGTAAAGTATAATAGGTAATAAAAATACCCAAATAATAAAGAGTGGTAAAATTAGAATAGCCATGTATTTTAAATGTTAGTGGGTATAGCATTAGTATGAAACATTAGATAGTATATAATTCTCGTCTCCAACACTTCTACAAGAGAGTAAAGATATAGTCTAAGTGACCAAATCTGGCTGCAGATAAATTATTAAAAAGATAAAAGATGAGGTTATAATGTATAAAGGAAACTTTTCAATTTTGTTTTTTTTCTAAAAGATTAGATGATGACTAAAATACCCACTAATGAATATTATTAAGTAAATAAAAGGAAGAATCTAAGAGAATATTAATTTTAGATATATTATAGGAACTTCAGTATCGATTTTCACCAAAAAGCACTCAACTGAGCTAATAGATTATTTTACAGGCTATCCCATTATAGAAGGAAATTAAAATGGTCCTTTTTTAAACAAAAAAGATGAGTAAACGAGAATTAATGAATTGTAAAAATGATGAATTAAATTAATTTTACCTGAAGGTATGCTGAGATTAAAAGTAGCAATTGAACTTATTATCTATATGTAGTTATTGAATAATTTAATATAAGTACTTTATTTCATTTAGACTGTTATGTAATCTTTATTTATCACTTTATTATTGTTTGATTTTTAATTTCTATTGGATAAACTAGTTGATGTTTTCTATGTTTAATGTGTTTACTGCTTATTTAAAATATTTTTTGTTGTTTCTATAGTTTGGCTATTTAAACTTTTTTATTTTTTAGAGACTGCAAGTAAAATTGTAAGCTAAGCAACATGAATTTTAGCATAATTATTATTACCCTTGATAGAAACAAGCATAGAAAACATTGTCCAACCAGCCAAGAACAGAATCAATAAAATGTTTAATTAATAAGTACTGCAGTTGTAGCAAGAATATCTAGTCGATTTAGAGTAACTTGATTCCCAAAATTCACCATATATCTATTAAAAATTTAATAAAATTAATTTTTATTTGAGTAAATATTATTAATATTCATACATCACACTCTTCACATAGGGCACCTATGTAGCCTTTTTTGCATATAAAATTACCAAATTCACCTCCTACACAATTAGATTCTTAATTTTCACATTATACAATTAAAGAGGTGTTTGATGATTTTCTCCAATACCCATAGTCAGTTATTATTTTATTTCCTCCTAAGCATTGTGCATTCTATGGGCAATTCTAACATTATAACTCATTAAGCGAAAATTAACCTTTTTGGCATATTTCACACTACACGAGGGAATTAAACTCTTTTACTTGCTCGCCTGAAATACAATTTCTAAAGTTTATCTTTAGATCAAATGTGTAATTTTAATCATATTTGTTTGTTTTCTAATTTAAAGGGAAAAGCTAATTAGAGAAAAATTAAATCACGACAGAAGAGTTAGGTTTTCCAATTAAAGTTAATTATTAAAATGTAAAAAGTTATGAGTTATGATCAATATTAACTTATTAGTTCCCATTGATTTAGTAATTGTTTCTATTTTCTGCTTACGGATCAATCCTAACTTAAACGTTGAATTAGTTCAACTCTTCCTAAGTAGCAGGAGTGACAACTTCATCTTTATCATTTAAGAATTAAAAAGATATTTTGCTTAAAATATCTCCACTCCTAAAACTATTAACTTCAATTTATCCATTAACTATTTATGAGTTGCTTAGTTTTAAAAAGTGCTAAACATTATTTATTGAGAGTTTCGTAGCATAAGATTGCAAATCATTACCAAATATGATAGCTTGATTTTATTCAAATGAAGTATGAGATATTATAGTAGAAATATTTTATTAAAATATAGCACCACCAATTTATGCTGTATTTTAAATAAAATTAGTGTTGCTAACAAATGAAAAAATATTAGTTGGATTTAGACTAGAAGAGCTAATAAATATAGCACCTCCTCTCCCATTAATTGAAATATTATTTTCAAACTAGCATTCACTTATTGTAATATTTATAGCCTGTTGTTTGTTTTATAAATTTATATATAAAAAAGAATTTATAATCAAATTATCAACATACATTTACATTCTACAAGTAAGCATACAGAGCACCACCGTCAAACGAAGATGAGCAGCTCAAAAATTTTGTATTATCAATAAAATTTTTTCCTGTTGCATCATTTATGAAAATTGCTCCTCCAAATAAGCTCTTTAAATTATAAAATCAATATAAAAAGAAAGCAAATAAAAAAAAATTACTTCTATTTAACTAAAGACAGAGTCTTAAATGTTGATATTTCCATTTATCAAACTAATTCCACCTCCATTACATTTTTAGCAATTTATTTATTAAAATTTAGATAGATTTAATATTTAAACAGTAGAAGCTTTTGCAACAATTAAAGAATTTTCTTAGTTGTTAGGTTATTCTATATTTATTTATTTTTGCATTAATCTGAAATCCTTTACCTAATTCACATTTTAGATAATTGTGTTATCTAAAATAATACTACCGCCCTACAAGTTTATAAATGATTTAGCAAATAAACAGTTTTAAATAACTGTGTTATTTATAAAAATATTAGAATTTGATGATTTTATAATAACAGGAAGTTGCTATTATTTATTAATTAAATTCAAATCAGAAATCCCACAATTTAAGATCTAAATTTATGAATCTTATAGATTAAATAATGTAGATTGCTATTTAGATGGATGACTTTGAAATTCTTAAAAAGCCTAAGAGTCTGATTTAAACTCTTCATATTTTATATTTTTTACGTTTTCAAATAAAAGTTTACTGAATTAAACTTGTATAAAATAATTATCAGAAATTCCTAGAGTATTTTTTATTTATCCTCCATCAAAGTGAAAATAGCTTTAATTTTTATTTTACATAGCTAAATTATACCTAAATTTAATTAATTAAATATACATTAATCAATAAAAATTTCGAAACATTTATTTTTGTTTAAATTGATTACTAAATAGCTATTGAGGAAGAAAGCTGATAAAAAGTGTACACGTTTACAAAAGAACAGTTTTTACAGCTAAAGTTTATTAGATTTCCTTATGTGTCTATAAAAAGTGCTCCTCCATCTAATAGACCATATCCCTCAGAAAAATCAGTATTTAACAAACTAATGTTTAAGTTATTTCCAAAAGATTGAATATATAAAAAGGATCCTTTTTAAGATGTTGATTAAGCAAAAGAAGAGTCGAGTATTTCTAGTTGATTGACTATTGCGTTTAGAACTCCTCCATTTTGTTTAAATAGGGTATCTTATGGATTTAGCTATCTAAATGAAGATTTTTTGGAGGTTAAATTAAAAATTTTAAGACTTTAACTTTAAATGTGCATGTTGTTATATAAGGAATTGCTAGAACTATTCTCATATGTTATATTTTTTAAGATAACTAATCCAACAAAGTTTTACACCCAAATACCTGTTGTTGAGTAGGTTATAGAAATTGGTATGCTTGACAAGTAATTATTTTGAAATATGCAACTTTATATCTACAAAGATAGATTAAAGCTACTAGAAACTTAAATTGGATTAACATAGGAATTCATCTGAGTTTGATATAATTATAAATTAGTAAAATTAGAATTTTCAATACTTATTTAAGATTATTTGTAATCAATATTATCTATTTAAAAGAGAGAAACGTCATAAGTCTGCTTATAATTGCAGAGTATCTAGGTCATATTTAAAGTTTTAACTTCGTTTATATAAAGACAACCAGCTGTTTGACCTAACTACTATTTTGATTAATATTGTTTAGAGTTTGAACAATTAAAATTGGTGATGTTAACAAGTTCTGCCTATTGAACTTTTAATAGCGAAATTTGGTAATGGTCGATTAAGCTCACATTAGAAATTGAGAAATTTTTTAACTTTGCTGCTTAAACAAATGAAGATGTTGCAATATCATTTTAAGAAGACATACTTATTGAATTTTTAATGAAATTAGAATTTTATAAAATGAAGTTATGAGAGGGATTTAAAAGAATAGAATAGTCAATATTTATTAAAAGATAACTTGTCCTAGTATAGAATATATTATTTATGACTGAGATATTACTAAAAGAAAAGATTTAATAGGGTTAAGAAAATAGTGTGATTGCTTCAAACATATTTTTATTGCAAAAAACATTATCAGTAATATTAACTAACATTACAGTGTAGTGACCAGCAGAAAATAAAGGAGTAGATATTGAATTTGGAGGAACAGCTTTTATGCAATAATTATTAGTCAGCGTCAAATTGGTAACTATAGCTTCAATATCAGTATTTTATTTTAAAATACTAAATTAATCTCCAAGCATTGAATTGTTCAAAGTTAGATTTGAAATACTTATCTAATTAATATTTAATATTAAGATTACGACTTACAATTATAAAAATGTTTAACTAAATATATTTATTTATACCTTTTGAGTGTTTTTAGCAGATATCAAATATTGGCTATTTGAAAAATCCTCACCATTAAGAGTTAGATTTTTTATTTGAAGGAAAGAATTGTCTATTTCGAGTTATTAGCAGTTAATCGTAGAGTTATTTAAAGAATTCATTTAAATGTTATCTATTATTACAAAATCAGCTACGTCCTGAAAGATCAGCCCACAAATTTAGGATTAAGATAAAAAGCTTATTTTTAATTGCTTTAATATCACAGAATTAAAATTTTAAAATAATAACTTGTCTTTATATCTTACAATAGCCAATTAAGAATTATCAGGATTATTTTATATATTGAGACTAACAAATGATTAAAAATTAAAATTTAGCATTTAAGGGAACATATCCATAACACCAATGGAATTTAAAATAATATTTACATCTATTTTTTTAACACCAACAACAAGTTTTTAGTATTGATATGCCTAAATTTTAATAAATTATTAGATTTTTATTTATTATCAGTTTTTTAAGAAAATATTCATGAATATTGAATTAAAAGTAAATCTAATAATAATAATTTAAATTAATTTAATTTCTTTTATTGATTAAAAAAAATGCATGCTATTATTAAATAAATTTCATTTTTTTTTATTCTCTAATTTAATTTAATTTAAATAATAATATTATGTTACATTTAGTATTGCCTAATAGAAATTCTAAGATTTTGTATATGGTAATTATTTTGTACCTTACCCATATGATCCTGTTACATCTTATGTACCAGTTAAGTTAAAATAATATGTTTAGGAACACTAGGTACAGACAGAAGGATCTTCCAAACAAGGCTAAAGATCATAAAAGAAATTTTCATGACTGTATTAAATCCAAAGCGTAGCACCATTATCTATTAAATCAACATAGAGAGGAATGTTATTAATTTTAAAAGTAGTAAAGCTTAAAAAACTTTCAAATTTATCATTTTAACTATTATATTTCAATAACATTTATGGATTAGGTATGGCAATTATTTATATTTCAGAAAACACTCCTACGTGATAAGGGTAAAAAGATAAACTTGCAAGTAATTATTGTTCTTCAGTTTAAAGATCAAAGCTATATATTTTGTAAGATTTACAAACAATTATTAGCTTTTTCTTATTTTAGTAATAAAATATCTCTCCTATTCCTGGCTTAAAACAGTTTTCTAACATTTTTAATATTAAAATAAAATATATTATTAAATATTCTTTAAATTTTGATCCTTAGTCAGCCTATTAAGGCAGATAGATAAACAGACAAACATACAGAAAGAGTTAATGAAAATTATAAAAATTTTAAATATTTTATTTATTTAATAAATTATATTTTGGATTTGTTAAAAATAAAAAATAAATTTGAAAATGAAAATAAATAAATAAATATATTATTTACTTAAATTAGCTGTATCAAGAATGTAAAAAAATTTTATTTTTTAAACTGGTAAATAGTTATAAAGTAAATCAAATTAAAAGATAAAAGAAATATTTGTTAATTTAAATAAGTTTAATATGTTACTCAATTAAAGGGAACGTTTGAAGGGAAACTGTGGGTGCTTTAATTCCCAAATGTAAACTTTTCCTTAGACATCAAGGCCAATTATTTCTTGATTGTTTGTGTCTTATAGGGAGGCTACAGCAAATGTAGTGTCTTACAAGTTGTCCTCTTATTATGGAGAAGATAGCAAATAGTATTCATTAGCATTTAAAGCATTAACAAGATAAAATAAAAAATTATTTGTTGGATAATTTATTAATGGTTTACTTCTTAAAGATAATACTACCCAGATCGTATTTCCGTATAAAAATGGATCAATATAACTTGAAGTCTAATTCCAACTAAATTTATTGCCACCAAAAACAAGTGGCTAAATCTAAGTATTAAAAAATGAATATATCAAAACTTAGTTTTAAGATTATTAAATAATTACAAAATCTGGTAAACCAGCTGGTATAATATATAGCACACTCATGTAATCCATAAAATTAGGGTCTTACACTCCATCCCTTATTTTTGCAAAGATACAAACACTACAGTTCTTAACTTTAAACAAAGTATTATATGTAAAAATTCCATTTTTAGCTTTTGGGTACCTTATCTTATTACTCTAAATTTAAAAAACAGTTGACATGTCTTCTCTTAATGAGTAGTGCATTTCTTAACCAACAATACTAACATAAAAGCTATATTACCCATATTAATAAATAAATCTTCTTGCTTCAGTGTCAGTACTAAACCCTTATATTAAAAATATTTTACATAATTAATAAAAGGACAAAATTAAATAAAATGTTACAAAGCATCCTATTAAATTTAATTTCATAAAAATCAAAAGCTATCGTAACATCAATATAGCCAAAATAAAATATATTTGTGCCTTCTAATGGATACCACTTAGTTTAATTAAAAAGTTAATGCGTCTACACTTATTCTTCAAAAGGAAAGATATAGTTATTTTATAGCTAAATATTTAAGTAAATATGTACTATATATTAATCATTCCCTACTAATAAAAGTGGCTCTTGCAATTTTGTTTTTTCTTTTTATATAAATACCATATTCAAATATGGAGTTTTCACTTCTCCTCCAAATAAAGCTTTTTTAAATAAAAATAATACAAATAAATTTTATTTAAATTTATTTACTTCAGTTTTTCTAATTGAAAAACAATGAATTTTAGAAAAACAGAAGATAGATATCCCTTATAAGAAAATATAGATTTGAAAATTTTAATTTATTTGTTTTAGTATTAAAGAAAATATGCAGTAAATATTTTATAAAAATAATTAAAAATATTAAAATTAAATTACGATAATCCATTATCAATTCATATGAACCTGTCTAGAAATTATTTATTTTAATAGCTTTTAATGCCATATCCTTTCCACCAACGAAAATAATATCTTATCCAGGAAGTTTATCAAAAACTTGGTATGTAATATTAACTATATCACTTTATTCAGCTTAAAAAAACTTATTAAATAAAATTCTACATAAAATTAATTAATAAATTAATACTATAGCGAATCAAACCATTTAAAGATGCATCTAAGGTATTTAAATTGATGCTCCATGATATTATTCCTACCATGGAAGATGTGAGAATAATTGAATCTTCAGAGCAATTAAAAGTGTATATATTAGAATATTAGAGAAATCTAAGTGATAACCTTATGTCGTTTGAATGATCTAAAACCTTTACTATATACCCTAATTCTGCATCAAATATGTTAAGCGTATCAACAGTGTTAGTTATTAATACAAATTTTGTTGAGGGAATAGTTTTTGCTTATATAACACCATCAAAAAAAATGGAACTAATTGTTTTTAATGAATAAATTTCTGCTATTATTACGTTGTTGTTACTTATTATAACTAATTGTTGTGTGTATTCGACATAATCTATTGAATTGATCTAATAATCAACTTTCAAAATAAAAAATAAACTATGAGAAGCTAAATTATTAATTTATTTTACTCTAAATAACATTCTTTACTGTTCTTGTTGAAGAACTTAAATCCATATAATACACCAAACTCATACTGTTGCTATTTTAAGAAGAAGGTGGAGAGTAAGTGTTAACTAGTAGGATGTTTGTTTATGGAATTTTTAAGTAGTTATAAGGCATATAATTACTTTCCTTCAAAGGAGCTTATTTAAATAATCAAATAGTAAAATATTTTGTAGTATTTTGAAAAGTTTTTAGATTACTATGATATGATTAAATCTAAGGACATTCATTGCACTTAATCTTTAGCGAATTTAGTAATAAAAATAATATCAACAGCATGTTTGATAGTATTACTATTTATTTAATTTGAGTTACTTTAATTAATAGGTTATTAATTTTTGTATTTTTTATGAAATTTTATTACATATCCTAAATCAAATTTTTGCTAATTGAAGTAAATTAGTTTGCTAAAAATATAAATAATCAAAAATACAAAGTAAAGCATGAACTAATTTTCCTATTTTCTAAATTTTCAAAAATTTGTGGATAAAATTCATATTTTCAAAAAATGAACTCATTTTTAATCTTTCTAAATTTTCTAATTTATGTCATATAGCATATTTCCATAAATACTTCAAAGAAACAAGAAGTTTCTCAGAAATTCACCTAATGATGAATAATTTTAGCTTTTAAAAATATATTTGACAAAAATTAATTGCTCATTTTAATTCTTAAAATCATATTTTAAAAAACCAATTTACTTAAAACATAAAATTAAAAAAACTTTAAAAATGTAAAAACTACAATTATTTACTGTAAAATACTTTTATTAATAAATTGATAATGTTTTATTTAAAGTATCTGATAAATTAGCTTAGAAAATTTCAATTATGCCTTGAAAATGATAAATGTTTTATTTTTAAAAATAAACTTATTTGTTAAACTCAGATAAAATGTTATCATTAAATATTATTATTTACTTTTTAAAAAAACAAAAAGTTTTATTTAATTTAAATTTTAAAATAGAGTTTAAAAAATAAATCATATAGTTTATCTTTTTAAAGTAGACTTATTTATTATATCAATATTTTTGTTGATTTAATATGGAAAATATAACAAATAAATTTACTTCAAAAAAGAGAGTTACCTAAATTGAATAATAAATAAATAAAGATTAACTAAAAAATTATTATAATTGCAGATTCTTTCATTTTCTATTAAATAAATTGTAATTAAATATGAACAAATAAATACATTAAAGAAAAATATCCTCACAAATGAATAATGATGATTAAGCATCATACATAAAGACTTTTTAATAAAACAAATTAAATTTGAAAAAAGAATAATTAAATCAATAATTTTATAATTAAACTAATAGTTTTATAATGAATAATAAATATAGTAAACTTATATGTAAAAACATATTATCAAGAATATGTATTAAAATTAATAATATCCTTTTCGTTTTTATTGATATTATATATGTTTTATTTAATAGAAGAAAGAAATATTTTCAGATTTATATTATTTCATCAACACTGTTCTTGAATCTTTTGAAGATATTCACACTATTTTCTGCACTATAAACTTGAGGACTTGATTGTGATGAAAGCACTGAATAGTTATCGCCTTACTAATTAATATTTTATGTCAATGAAACATTTTAAGCTTTAGTTGAAAGATCATAAAATTATGGGCTCAGCAAATTAGGATTGAATTTTTGTTTGAATTAACTCTATCCTTAGAATAAATTCAAGTCATTATTGTTTTGCAATAGCTTATTTGAAGTATTAATATTACTGTTAGTGTTATTTTTTAAGCTATTTTGAGAAGATCTTATACCTAATTATTCGCTTAAAGGAGCAATATTATTAGCAATAGACTATGAAGGTTGTTATTGCATTTCACCAATTGCAGTTAATTAGATAGAGTAAGGGGATAAAGAGTAAAAGTTTTGTTGTTAATTATTCAATTTATTTTCATATAAATTAAATTAAGGATTAAGAGAAGGTCTTTTATCTGATAATGATTATACAGCTGAAGATTAGTTAAGCAATTTTGAATTGCTCTTACTAGTAGCCGATGTTGTTTAGGATTGACTTAAATACTTAATGTGAGAATTTTACTTTTGATACTTTTAATTGAGAAGGAACACTTTGTCTGGAGAGTAAAAATCAAACTAATTTGGGAGTTCTATATAAATACATTATTAAAAAAAATGTTTAGAAATTTCAAATATTTGTTATTTTTTATTATTATTTTAGTTAATATTTTAAATAAAAAATTTGAGCTTGATTTTTTTTTTATCCAAATTGGTTTTCAAGATATTTTTTAAATTGATTGTTTGATTTTTTTTACAAAAATAACAAAATACTTTAGATATTTGTAAAGTATTTTTTAAAGAGAATTTTACAAAAATTTAATTGAAAACAAATTACTGTAAAGATCAGATGTTGGTATTGATTGAGGAGTTGAAATAGAACTGAATTTCTGATGATGATGTCTTCCACTGCTTGCTTGGGAAGAAGGAAGATTTGTATTAGATGAAGCTTAAAGATTGCTTTAATTGTTGTTATTGTTCAAGACACTTGGAGATTATATTATTTGTTTGAGATTTTGAAGTTAGTTAGGGTTTTCATATGATTTATTCTTTCTATGATGTTTCTAAGTGCTATTTTGTTATAAATTAGTGGAGCTCTTTGGTGAAATAAATTAATTTGCTAGTCTTTGTACTGAAGAAACTGAAGATGTAGCTCTATTACTTCTCTTGGCACTTTCGATTTAGGTATCAGATTAGTCCGATTTGTTCATAGTTTATTCTTCTGGAATTTCAAAGCTATTTTGATCAACAACTTATTATTACAAATTCTTAGCTGATTTGTGTAAATAAGTTGAATAAGAATCTCTTACTCTTTCTAAATCTCCTTCCATTTGCAGCATAATTCTTTCATTATCAAGAATTCTTAATTTTTAAAGTTCTATTGTTTTAATCATTTTTGCTTTTTCTCTGGAGAATTTAGTGATAATAGTGTTCATTTCTTCTTTGTGTTAATTAATGAGTTTTCCCTCTATTTCTTTTCTCACTTCTTCTCTGATTTAAGTATAACGAAGCATTGGTCCATTTAGCATACTTTACTATTTTTACAATTTTTCTCTTTATTAATCTAATTCCTATCTCAACAATTCTTTTTCATTTTACACCAATTAATATTTTTGAGATAAATATATATTCTCTTCATTAGATTTTTTAAGTTACTCCTACAAACTTTTAATTGCTTAAATCAAATTCTAATTTGAGCCACTTTGGAAATGATTTTATCCTTCCATATTTACTCTTTCTATTTGCAATTACTAAATTTTTAAAAGATAAATAAAACATATGTAATCTACTGTTAAAATTATTTTTGCCTCAGTTTATTTATAAACATAAAAAAACACATTTTTCTCTAAAAATTGAATTCAATTTAACAAAATTTACTATCAAGTTATTGACATGATTTTTGATACTCTCATTTGAATTAGTGAAGTTATAAAAAAGATCGGCATAGTTATTCTTTTGAGTTTGAAGTTCCCTTTATAATTACTGTATTTTATTTTATTAAGCATAGTTTATAGATTAAGCCGTGTAAGATGAAGTTGGAGACATGCTTCTCTTGAGGTTAGAAATATGATCACTTTAGTTAGTGTAGGAAGGGGAGGAAGCTTAGTTGTTGAATGGAGAAAAGTCTAATTTCTAATATTCTTCTATGATCGCTTCATCATTAAGATAATAGCGTTGACTTTTTTAGTTATCAATGCTCCTTTATTGAATTTAATTAGTTATTGCATAAATATTGTTAGGGTCAGTAACTTAAATTTTTGCAGAAGTTTCTAAATGCGATGCTTAGCTAAGTTAAGGAGCTAAGATTTGCTTAGGTTATTAAGCTGGAAGAGTAGGGCAAGTAGCCTAAGTGGTTTTTATAGTCTAGTTAGTTGACTATACAATATCTAGATGACTTTCACTCATTTGAAAAAGTAGTTGATTATTTCTGAATTTAATTAAGTAAAAATATTAATAATAACTTGAAAAATAAATTGCTTATAACTTTAATATTTTATTTGATATGGTTCTATCTAAGCTAATTAAAATTACTTAAAGCAAAGCTAGTATTACTTATTTCTTTATTATCAACTATTTTTTTTTGGTATTAATCAAAATAATAATTATTATTTGCATATTTTCCTTTCAAGCTATTTTTATTCAAGTAAATCTTTGCTTAAAATTATAAACAAATCTACTAATAGAATAAACTAAAATACAAGCAAGCCAGCTTCCAAATTTTCTTCCTCTTACCGTGTCCATCAAAATTAAAAAATAAAAACACTTCTAATTAAATACCAGAGTCAGTAAATTATAAACTTTTTTTAATGCCTATCTAAAAACAATAATGAAAAAGACCAATAATAATAATTTTTAATATCATATCATTCCAATAATTACTCAATAAAAAATTACTGAACACAATAAAATTAAGTTTTTAATGATACTTAAAAACAACCAATTTACATTATTAATTTGATGTTTGTTTTATTAAACCTAAAATCTATTGTTTTGTAGGTTATGTTCTACTAATTTTATATTTTATTTTAGTAAAATATAAAATTATGCTTTTCCATTAGCCAAACGTTACCAATAAGATTATTTTTTTTAAATATTGGCAAATAAAAAAAGAACCATAATTTTAAAAGATCACAATACTTACTTCAAAAATATTTAACTTTATATAATATAACACCAATTATATATATATAATAATGTATCATCTAATTTTAATAAAATAGGAAAAGTTTGAAGTTTTATTTATGTTTTGTAAATAGAAATTCTAAAATTTCTAAAAAAATAAAGCTAATACTATGTTTACTTTTATATTAATATATACTACTAGTTTAAAAAAAATTTGGGCCATTAATATCGTGTTAATTTAATTTAAAACTGATCAAAATTTTTAATCAGTAATTCTAAATAGATGAATAATAATTAAATTAATAGTTAATATTTTGCAAAATTTATAATTATCTTAAATGATATAATTGTCATATTATTTGCATTTTATTAATATAATAATCTATAATTTAATCTAATCAATTACTTTTTCATTTTAATTTTCTTTTATACTTATTTTATAACAAAAAAAATTAATAATTTTTACATTTCACTGAATCATACTTTTTTTATAGGAAAGTACAATATTTTTCCTCATAATTTTAATTTTGATAAATACTTGCTTAAAATATCATTAAAATTTGTTGGTTTTATCTTTTTTGCTTTATCAAATTAAAAAAATATTTTTATTTAAAACAAATTATTTCTTAAGTTAAATTAAACATTAAATGTAAGAATTTGTTTTTCTTTATTTATTCTGCAAACCTTCTAATTAAGGTATTTATTTTGTTTAATTCATCATTAAAGAAAATGTCTTAAATATTTTTATTGAATATTGTTTATTATTAAATTAATTAATGAGATGCTTATCAAAATACATTAAAATACAGTTTTCAAAATTAAATATAATTTTTTTAGATTTTTTCCATATTGTTATAAAAAATAAATTTATAAATAAATGAGTACTGATAATAAAACTTAAGAAAGCATTTAATAACCTGAATGGGATGAAAATTTAGGCATTTGGAAGAACAGCAAAGCAGCTGGCTAATAAACTCTTCCAGATCCTCTTTGGATTTTTGGTTATGGTAGTCTTTGTTACAAACCTGGAGATATGAAATATGTAGAAGAAAGAAATGGATATATCAAACATTATACTAGAAGGTTTTGGTAGAAGTCATGTGATCATAGAGGAACTCCTGAAAATCCTGGCCTAGTTTGTACTTTACTCTCTGACGAAGAATGGCAAACCTATGGAGATAATCATGAAAGTGGTATTGTCTATGGAAAAGTATTCAGAATAGATGAAAAAGATAAGGAAGAAGTATTAAATGAGTTAGATTTTAGAGAAAAAGGAGGCTATTCATAAATAATTTTAGATGTATATTTTGATGAATCTGATGATAAATAATAAGAAGGTTAAGTTCAAAAGGTATAAGCCTTACTTTACAAAGGAAATGTAAATAATCCAAATTTTCTTTAAGACAAAGAAATAAGAAGTTGTATTAAAAGGCAAGCTGAAATTATTTCAAAAAGTATTGGACCTTCTGGAAAAAATATAGAATATTTAATCAAATACTACTAGTATTTACAATCAATAAATAAAGTAGATAACTATATGGAAGAATTGGTTTAATTAGCAACACTTATGAGTAATAATGGTTAAGAAAATTGCTCCAACAGTTGAAAAATAGTTTATATTTATTATATCCATTTATAAATTTATATTTTTTCATTTTTTTGTAATTAATTTTCTAAGTTGATCAAACTAATAAATTAAATTATTATTAAAAGATAAGTTAAAAAAGATTGAGAATTTGTCTTAAAAGTTAATGAAGTTATTTTTATTAAAATAGATTTATAAATTATTATTTAAAAAAATTAAATAAGAATTGAAAATGATTTTTAAAAATTCAAAAATATAATAAAGTAAAGGTAAAAGCTGTAGTTTACCTAATAGTGATAGTGATGATAAAATTTAAAGTGATGATATTATTAATTTTAAGGAAAATAATGGTAGATAAGATGAATAAGAGTTGGAACTACTAGCTTGGTAGATCTTTAATTACTTGAAGTATAAAGTTGATTTAATGAGATATCTTTTAAATTAAAGAGCTGCTCAAGGATATTTACATTCACTAAATTTAAAATTATTTAATTTTTTAATAAAATAAAATATGTATGTATAAAAAGAAAGTAAACATTAAAAAACTAATGTTTTTAATTTATGTTTGTTCATTTTTGATGTAAAATAAATGTAAAAGAGATGAAAAGGTTTTAATTTTTTTCTTTTTGCTAATTTATTTACTTTAATTTATATGTGTTTAATAACTTAAATATAATTTTTAAATATGAAAATAAATAGAAAAAAGGGAGTAAAAAGTTTTTTAATTAAATTTATAAAAAACCAGATTAATTAATAACAAATATATAATGTATATTTAATCAAATAATTAGAAAAACAAATAAAAAACTTGTAAAAGTAAGTATATTTGATGAGATACTAATATTATCAACAGTGTTACATTTAATTAAACTATTTATAAAGCCTTGAGCTTAAGGATTTAGAGAAGGACATAATGTTTCCAAGCAAGATTTTTACTCACTCATGACATCTGTTTTAAGCATACATGCTATTGAGCACTGTTTGGCAGATTTAACAGACTATATACAATCAGTATTTCGTTATTAGCAAATTTATGAATAGGTTGTATTGTCAAATATATCTTATTCACATTTAGAGAAACCTTGGAAATCAGGAATATCTAAAAAATCTACACATACAAGTTCTTCTCTTTTAAACAATTAAACTGAAGGTATAGAAGGATTACAAGTTTGTTTAACACATTTAACAGTTGAGAATGGCTCCTTTTAGCTTTTTTAATAGCAATTTTATTTACAATCATCATAACTTTTCATATCATTCCAACATTCTTCATCATTTTATAATTCACAATATTTTCCAGTTTTTAGTTTTTAATTAACATAATCTAAGCAAGTGTTAGCTTTTATTTAAGTTAATAATACCAAGCAAACAAAAATGAATAAAATTACTTTCATTATGGAATTCTATTTTTTATTTATAATTTAATTGAATTTTTTATTTATAATTTTCTTTATATATAAAACATTTACTTCTTTTAAATTAGGATGATATCTTAAATAAATGCTTGATTATATAAAAGAATTAATTTTTTTTAAATTACACTTTTTTGATAAATTTATCTTAGCTAAATAGTTAGATAATCTGGGATTTAACATACAGATGATAAAATTGTTTAGTTCTAAAAATAATTAGATTTTTTAATAAACAAGTGTACCTTAAAAGATGATCAGGGAGGCTATTCAAATTTGTTAAAGACTAAATTATTTTGGTTCGGTGTTTGATCAAAAATTTTTATCAAGACTGAGTAATATTTATATTCAATTTTATTTGATTTAACCCCAACATTTCATACATAATATTGAGGAAACAAAATTTTAAATAGATATTTTCTTTTTTAAAATAAAATAAGATTCAAACTCATTCTCTATTATTCAGGAAAAACAGTTTTATTCTTTAGCTCATCAGACTTGTATTATTAAATTTATTGAAATTTATAAAAAATTAGTAAAAGTTTTTATTTTTTATAACAATTTATTGATTTTAAAGAATTCTATTAAAATTTCAAACCTAATCATATTTAGAATAAAAATATTTTATTTATTATTAAAATATATTAAATATAATTAATATTTCAAAATAACACTCTCTTTTGAATTTTACAATAGTATGTTTGTGCTTTCAATAATTTTTATTTATAAATTAATAATCATTAATCATTAAGATCTAACTTGAGCTGAGGACTCTCTTATTATCAAAAATTATTGAGTACTAAGTATTTAAATACACTCTTAAAAGATTAAATGATATATAAAAAAACGGAATCATCACTTTACTTTGCTCATAAATTTCTTTATAAATATTTTGATGATAGAAAGTTTAGAAAACATTTATTTTATATTTTTGATATTAATAGTAACAAATATAAAATATTAATTTTTTTACAGAAAAATTTATTATGTATAATTTTAATTGATTAAGTAATTTACTATGTGAATGGTTTTTAATATATCAAAATTTGTATTAAATTAGTAAAATATAATTAATAATTTAATGCAATTTCTTGCCAATTGCTTTATTTCTTATTATAATTTAGGATTTTTATATTTATTGAATATTTAATTTTTATAAATAAATTAAAAGATATATATTATTTTAGATTTTATCATTCATTCATTGCTCTTTTGCTATTGTTATGGCTTTAAAATGAATATCCTTATTATGAATAAAAGTGCTAATCGCAGATTGAACATTAATATGTATGTCTGACGTGTTAAAAAAATAAATATTTGGAGATACCATGCTAAAATTTGGCACAAAATGTGTTTTTATGTCATTATTATCTGTTTCAGATGATTCTATGAGGGTGTGAATTTAAGATAGAAACCCTTCTTAATATTTTCCTTCTTACTTAGTTACGCAATTTAATAAATAAACATTCCAATAAGTTGTTAACTCTTGATTTTTATAAACAGTTGGGATTACTATAAAATATTATTTGTTGCTCTTTAATGCATAGGCTTCTTGTTATTTTATTATAATAGGGGACCTCAAGTTATGCAGTTCTTTATTGGGAAATCCTTTAGTAATATTATTACCTGTTTTAAAGTCATAGCTTAATATTTTAAACATATTAGATTGCATGTCTTTGTAAACAAAATGGTAAGTATCAGGAAATGTTTCATTCTAAAAACAATATTTTATTTGAAGACTTTGAAATTGTTGGAAAGTGTAGTAAGAAGGAAGCATAGGATCAGTAAAGTAGCTCCATACAATAAGCTCATCGCAGCTGGGGTCATAAATTATAACTTAATGGGCATTTTAAACACAAATAATCTATATAGAATTTGTCAAGTTAGATGATACATCTTTTCTAATTATGTATTAAGCAAATTATTGAGAATTTCCAGTACGGTAGACACTCAAAACTAAAAGAAGATAGAATGTTTCATCATAATTTACCATATAATAAGTGTTTTTTACAATGATTATTCCATGATATCCTTAACCATAAACTTCAGAGTAGAATTCTATACAATTCTAAAATAATTCACGTTGATTACCATCATAAATACAACCCACATCCTAGCTATCTTCTCCTATATATTTATTGGCAAATCCGATTCCTGAATCATTAAAGTTACTGGCAGTTGCTGAGAAACACTGATTGTTGCTACTTGCATTTATCTAATTGATATTATTGCATTAAGAAGAAAAAATAGTTTTAAAATTTATGTTTTTTTGTTACAGCATATTATCCCTTAAATTGAGATTATTACTATTGTAGTTGTTATTATTATTATTACTGCTGCTTGCTTTATCTTATTCAGTTTAATATTTATCACTGCTTAGTTAAGACACATTGTAATCAGGTGCATACTTATCTATTTGATGATTTTTAATATTACTGTTTGTTAAAGAAAAATTATCTCTAATTGAAAGATTATTTCCTTCTTTTGCACTATCGATTGGTTATTAAATATCATTTTTTATTTATGATTAAGGGAGAAATTCCTTATAATTAAGCATCTCATTTCTATTAAAATTTATATATTCAAAATTATTAATACAATTAATGTCTTCAATCAAATCGTTTATTCCTGATACACCCTAAAAGTCTTGTGTTATGAAGGAATTCATCAAAGACATATCCTGCTTATTTTCTAATTATTCAATAAAAAGCGGTAAATTTCTGTCTTCTATTACAGGCAGAGATTGTATGTTTGACTCATCAAAACTATTGAATTGCTTTTTATTATTTGTTTGCTTGAACATCTACCCATTAAAGTTTAAATTTTTTTTTTCAATATCTTTTTATAGATTTTCATTCAATTCCACATTTCCATCTTCATCCACATCTAAAATATTTGCATCAAAGTCTTCCCTATTTTAATTTTTAAAGTTAGATTGTTTATAGTGATTGCAATCATGAGCTAATTCTACTCCTTTGTTCTTAATTTGAGGATTTAAAGAAACGGCAGTATCTTTTCTATAAAGAATATCTGATTCAGGGTTATCAAGGTTTATTTTAAAAAGCTAATTATTTTCATCTAGCTCGTCTAATTGCTGCTCTTCTATCATCATTTAAATTAATTATTAATTCTTAATTTTTCGAGTTTCAATTTCTTTTTTCTTTTTGTCTTAACTAACTAAGACATCCACTAAAAATAAACACTGAACACCTGTTTCTTAAATAACTCCATAAAAAGCAAGCTAATTTGATTCCAGAGTAATCACATTTGAGGATAGTTCGTAGTTATATAGGTTAATTTTCTTTTGCTCAATAACACTTTCTGCGTACATGTCCCAAATTTCAAATAAAATAACATCATCTTCTGCTTGCACGAGGCAGAGATGGTTTTTATCTTTCATCCCTAGAAGCTAATCAATACGAATAAGCCCGCTTTTTTTTAAAAAAATGTCCTTTTGTTCTATTGAAACCATCTTAATATATTTCGTTTACAAGCCTATTTTTTAAAAAGCTGCTGTGCTATAAAAATAAATATGATCTCTATTTTGAGAAAGTAATTTTTCAAAAATTTTAATATAAATATTCGTAAGCAAGGTTTTTAATTTATAGTAAAAAATCAATGTTTATTTTTTTTTTTTACTTTTCTGACGAATAAATAAAAGCAAAGAAAAGCAGACTTGACTTGAATTATATCACAAAACCTATAAGAAAGAATAATTCATGAAAACTAATACATTTATTTAGCAAGAAATTCCTTATAAGAATTGGCGTTTACTAGTTATACATTTCTATTTTAGAATTTAAATTAATTTATACGAGAGATGAGCTATTTATTTATAAATTTGTTAGAATTTCCTAATAATTTTCAGGTTATTGAATAAGTATTGATCAATTCCAACAATTTACTTAATTTTTCTAAAAATAGAAAAAAAAGATTCTAAGTATCAAATTAAAAACTGCTAGGACCATACCATTTTTCTGTTTAATTTTTTGTGGTTACATCTAAAATTATCTTCCTAAAAACTAATTAGATATTAATTAAATTTTTTCTATACTCATGAAAATACCTTTTTACGTCATATTCACTCAAATCCTTCAATCTATCAAATCAAATGCGGTAGAAAGTAAAATATTTGAATTAAAATTGTTGTGTTGTTATTTATTAATTTAATGTAAATTTAATATAATTGTTTGCCCACATAAATAATTTTCTGAGAAAGTTCCAAAAAGAATAACTAAAAAGTTGCTTATTATTTTATTAAATTTGATAGCTTAAACCAAATCGATCGAGAAATATATAAATACAAATAAAATATTACATATTTAAAAATTCATCAATTTCGAATTTTATTTTAATTATTTCTTGTTTAAATAAATACTTTGCTTGTTTGTTTATTTATTTATTTAATTCTTAAATTGAAAATAGGCAAGTAATAATCTTTAATCCAACAAAGATTTAAATCTGCTAAAAGAAAAACATGAATACAATATCAATTTCTGTAAGACTTTTTATCTTTATTGCTAGATTTATTTTCATCATTTTATTTATTCCTATCTCTAGAACCACTTCTACTTCTTTTTTTACTTCTTTCAGATCTATCCTCTCTATTTTTATCGCTTTTTTCATCCCTTAATCTATCACTCTTATCATCTCTACTTTTTTCTTATTTTTCTGTTCTACTTCTATCTGACTTTTCATATTTATATTTGTCATCAGTTCCTTTATTATCACGTTTATCATCTCTATTTCTATCAGATTTCTCCTCTTTACTTCTTTCATATCTATCATCTCCTCTTCTTTCATACTTATCATCTTTTTTTCTGTCAATTTCCTTTTCTTTTTTTTATTCCTTTTGAGGTGAATCAGCTCTGTCTTTTCTTTTACTATCTCTTTCTTAGCTTTTATACAATTTGGTAGATCTATCTTTACTCTTCTTACTGCTATTTGGACTTCTAGATCTAGATCTCGATTTATTTTTAGATTGTTTTTTATCTAGTTTTTTTTGATTAAATTATTTCTATTATAAATTTATTTGATATTGTTATTGAATACCTTTTTGCTTTGAATCATCATTCTATTTATCCTTATTTTCTTCCTTGCTCTTTTTAGAATCTCGCTTTTCTTTTTTATTTTTGTCCTTCTTTTTTTCTTTTGTATTAGATGCATCTGATGAATTTGCTTCATTGTCTTTTATTATCATATAAAAATATTTATAACTAAAAAATTTTATTAATTTTATCCATCTTGAAGTCAACCTATTATTCTATTTATGAAAGTAATTCAAAATAATTTACCAGAATTTTCAGATTATGATGATGATGAAGAAGAGGAAGCAGAAGAATCGCTATTTTCTGAACCTTCGCTTGAATTAGAAGAATCAGAATTTGAACTTCCGTCTTCTGATGAATCTGATGAACTAGATGAGGAAGAAGAAGAGGAAGATGATGATGTCGGAGAAGGGATTTCTATATTTTCTAAATCTAAACTATCTTATCTCACTCTTCTATACTTATCATAAACTATATTAGGCCCTTTAGGAGCTGCTTCTGGTTCAAATGTCTACTTCAACTCTTAATTTCTTTTAAATTTAAAAAATTTGTCTGTTAAAATTTATCATTAAATGTGCTATTATTTATAAATATTCTAAACTATTAGATAGAATTTAATTTCATCTTGGTAATTATTAATTTACTTATATTGCATAGTAGCTGATGGGCGATAAACATATGCTGCTTAATTTTGGCATTCGTAAGTAAAATGGCCTAATTTTAAACATTTTTAGCATCTATAATTTTCCTAACTTTTAGTATCTTTCTTATATCTTTGTAAAAATATCTAAGCTTAGCTAGTTTGTTGCATTTCTATTTATAATTTATAAGTGGATATATTTCTATTAAACTGCTTTATGTCTAACTATTCTAAAAAGTTGCTTTTAATTTGCAAATTAATTATATATTAGAAAGATTTGATCTAGTTGACCACAAAATTTATTTTTATTTCAAGCGCCTCTCTTTTTAGTAATTCAAAGTACTCAGAATTATATGGGAAAGTAGCATTTTTTATTTAAATTAATTATAGGTCATTATTTTCTATTTTATGTGATTGATTTTCTTAAATAATATTCAAAATTATTTCAATGGAAAGAAGCTTAAAAATATAAATTAATACTTTCACACTCAAATGCTTAGTAAAATTAATTTAAAAAGTAATGAATAAAGCAATTAGATTAATTTTTTGTTAACCTATTTCAATTTATTTAATCTAAAATATAATTATGAAACATAAATTTAAATTCATTTTTTAAAGTTAAGGATAATTAAAAGTTAAACCTTTTTGGTATCCAAAAGCTAAAATATAACATAAATTTATTGAAATTAAAAAAGTATGAACTACATTTAATTGAGTCAAAAGTTTTAATTATTTAATTTAGTCAAAAACGTTTATTTTTCAATTAATTTAGATAATTTGAATATTTTTTAAAACATATAAATTAATTACCTTTACTTTTTAATTTTTGTTGATTAATTTCTAAAATCTATTTTAAATTGTGATATCTAAAAGATTATTTAATTATTTATATATTATTATTTATTTGATAACACACATTCTGCATATAATTATTGATAAATGAAGTTTGACTGAGATTTCAAAAAATATTACAAGCAGATACTCCTTCTGATTCTTTAACTAATCTACCAACATAATCATCGTAGCTTGTTTCAGCTTATTAGTTGTTATAATGGAAAAAGTATATCTCCATATCCTTAAATTATTCCTTTTAGTAACCAGTTAAATTGGGAACTTATGGTATTTAAATTTAAGCTATATAATAGTAAAAGTAAATGAATTAATTATTCATTAATTCTCTTTATTTATTTCTTAAATTTTTTAAAAAACAGACCTGAAATTAAAATATTGTTAAATTATTTAAATATTATTGCACCATAAAATTAAATTTTAATATTAGGTTGGTCTTTAGTATATATTTGCTAAAAATTTATAAATTTAAATGAGGTTACCTTGATCTATTCCATCAGAAACAATATAATTTGAGTTTTAGGGAAGCTAAGATGCTCTAGGATTTGCTGAGGCTTTTTTTACTTTTTCTTCGTAAACATCTTACTAAATCATGTACTATTGGTTTTAGGCTATTTAGGTTTATTGATATTGAAATTGTTGTTGTTTCTATTGCTAGAGCTATGAGTTATCTAAGTTTATCTATGATTTAATTATATAAATAATCAATATAATATTTGATCAAAATTTAGCAAAATATTATTTATATATAAATTCAGTAATAAGGATAAAATTCATACATCAATAATTTAGTTTGAAACATTCTACTAGCTCTGTTGTTAGTTAATTATGTTTATATTTGTTTGTGATCTACTTCTATCTTAAAGATTTGGTTTAGTTATTTCTTAATTTTGCATAGCTTAGATATCTCTTGTTTAATACTAATTATCCCAGTGCTACTTATCTTAGATAAAGCTTCTATTAGGTGTGTAACTTTACCTACTATTTTATATTTAAAAAATATTTAAAGTTTAACTACAAATCTTATAAATGTATTACTTTTGTGCAGTTCCATTTGCTGTCTGTGGCTAATAAGTGCTTCTGTAGTTGTTGTTCTAAAAGATCTTTTATCTACCACTGTTGTCTAAGTTTGATCTGTTTGCGAAGGATTAAGATGGGTTTTGGTTTGGTGCATCTTTTTTTTATTAAAAAATAATTTATTAAAAATGTTCTACATAATGAGATGAAGGAGTTTTCATGATAAAATAACACTACTATGTTTTGTTTTTTTTGAATATTTTCGATATTCATTACTTTCAGTCCTAAATATATGTGACTGAATCGAAAAATGTATTTAATTGACATATTATCAATTAATTAATCAAAAATTGATTTTAACCAATAAATAAATATTTCATAGATTACTGTATTAAAAATTAGGAGGAAGAGTTTATTCCATTCTTTGTGGATTCATGGCTATAATCAGGTTTTGTACTTTTAATTCTCAAATAAATCTTATTGCTTAAAATTTAAAGCTACTATAAACAACACGAGTTGTAATTGTTAATTTTTTATGTAATATAATATTTCTAACAATTAGTTTTTTTAATTTATTCAATATGCAAATTTCTAAATCTGAAGCTAATTAATCAAAAAGAGATCCATATAACAAACATTAAAGATGTATCAACAATATTTGAATTTCCAAAATAAAGATTACATAATTAACCAAGTTGATGGTACAGTTTAATATTTTATATTTAAGAAGTGAATGAAATTTTATTATAAAATATGAGATTGGGTGAAATGGAGCACTCATTTTACTGCAAAATAAAAAAAAATTGTAATTAAATAGAATTTGATTAAATTAATCAAATTATATTATTCATCTAAATGCATTTAATATAAAACGTCCGCTAAAACGGATTATGTAAAAATAATTACTGAGTATTCTTGTATGTTTTCAAATAAATATAGATTTACTAATTTATTAAAGAAGATAGAATTGACTTACTTTAAATACAAAGTAAAGATATTGCATAATTAATACAAGGTTCTCATTAGTAAAAGTTGAATTCATAAATTAAATATAAAATAGCTGAATTTTTTCTAGAGTAAAAAGGATTACCTAATTTTCTGATCGATTAGCCTTCTTGACTTTTCACGCTAGTCCAGAAACGATTAGTTAAATATATTAAACTTACTAAGCGTGATTAATAAAAATCATATTGATCTCTAATTGAAATTATTATGAAATATTAAATTAATTATGGCAAAATCTACTTACTAAGAGTTATCATTTTAATGATGTTCTTCGCTTATTCTTTTTGTATATAACTTTAAATAGACTAGGCTCATGAAAAATAGTTTAATTAGTTATTTGCTCATAGAAATGCTAGACATATTTTAGGTTTTGTACAAAAAGAAGTTGTTGATTATGGGAATGTAAATGATGTTTTAAAAAGAACTTAATAATAGATATAGGAACAAAAATGGGAGTATGAAAATTAAATAAATAATTCAAATAAAATTATTTCAAGGATATAAAATGATTAAGAGAAATATCTAAGCATGATTCTTTAGAAAAAGTAGTTTAAAGAGCTTGAGCTTTCATAGCTAAATCAAAAATTATATTAAAATTACAAGCAACCCAGAGATTACTAGTTATCACAGATTAAAATTGAAACAAATAATTTAGATTGGATTGAAGACAAAATCAATCAAACACAAAAAACAATTGAATTGTAAAATTAATAGTATAAAAAGAATATGGAGCAAGTACAAACAAGTTTTTCTGCTCTTTTAGATATATTTTCTTTAATTGATGAAATGAAGCATTTACAGAAGCTTAACCAAGCTGGGTTAGGATAAAAAAAATCACTTCTTTCCAGTAAGGTAGAAGAGTTGTGTAAATCTAAAATTAGCAACTCTTTGATTTTTCTGAAAACCGAAATAAATGTCTTGCTAAGTTAAAATTTAGAAGACCCTAAAACTACTGAAAAGGTTAGAAATGATTTAAAAGTTTTGATGGAAGAAATTATTGCTAAAAGAGATGAAGCTAAGATATCTTATGAAAAAATATTGGCAGACTAAAATCAAGAGCTTAATTATCTCAACGAAAAGAAAAAAGAGGCTACATTAATTCTTAAAAAGGCAAATATCACTCTAGACAACTTGGAAAGTAAGTTATTTCATTTATTTAAATTAAATTCAAATAAAAAAATTTATGTTGTTTTTTTGTAAATATAGTATTTAAAAAATGTTAATTTAGTAAATAAAATATTAAATATTATTCTTATTATTAAAAGAAAGTATAGTCTAAATTGAAAAAGAATTAGATGAAATAGAATAATTTCTATCAGCAGTTGAAGATTAAATAGAAGAAAAAAAAATAGAAACTGCAAATTTGGTTTAAATTCACCAATAAAAAATCAAAGAAATATAAGCTGATCAGGAAAGAACTTAGAACATAGAAATGGCTCTTTACGATGATGCTTTTAATGCCTTCTTAGTTAAAAAATTAGAAAACTAAAACTTTAAAATGCTTGAAGATAACATCTGGTGATTTAAACTAATTTAATTCTGGTTAAATTTGAAATAGAAAACAAATCTTTTCTATTTAAACTTATTTTCAATACAAAAAGTATAAAAAAACCAATGTGATGGATAAAATTATATTCATAGGTTTATGAAAGATTTCAACATTTTATCCAATAACATATTTAATTTTAAAATAACTTATTTATAATTAATAAAAATATCAATATAAAAGATTTTAAATACCTTATCATCACCGATTACTAAACTAAATTTGTACATTAATTATTATTAGCTATATTTCATAAAATAATTACTCTTTATCTTTATTTATTTAAGTACCATTAATTTTATAATAAAAATTTTAAACAACTTACCCTAGGCATAAACAACTAACTACTATATTTATATAATTAATATAATTTTATGTTTTCTAAAATGATTTATCCTGGTTTGTTTGTATGATTTTAAGAAGTTTATAAATAACATTAAATTTTAATTAAATTATTTTCATTTAAGATAAGTTTAATATGTATAATTTCTATCTTATTCCTTTGAAATACTTTATTTAAAATAACATTTTACATAATCTGTTTTTAGTTTAAGAAAAATATTATTAAATTTGAATAACCTAGAATTTATTTAATTAGAATTTTTTCCAAAATTATTTTAAATCAAAATTTATAAATTTTTTAATCAAATTTGATATTATATTAAAATTGGTCTTATTTAATTAATGATATAAAATAGGCTTTGTTTTTTTTAAAAGAATCTTACTATAACATTTAGTTAAAGATAGGATAAAAATCATCCAATAATCTTATTAATCAAAAACTTGGAAATACTTTTTGGTTTAAGAATAAATAAATTAAGTGGTCCAGAATTTGAGAGTTACTTTAAGGAAATAAGTATTTAGAAATAAATCTTATATGTGATTATAAATAGATCTTACTTAAATTATTAATTTTTTTGTTTAAATAAATTAGGAATAATTTATTAACTAATTAATTATGATTATTAGGGGTGTTAAGAAAGAAGATTGCATAGTGAGGGGAGACTAGAAATCACCTAAGCAGTGCAGAGTACATGCAAGAAGTTTAATAGAGTTGAAAAAACACTTAAAAGAAATTAACTATTAAGATAAGCAATAAAATGAACAAATTGAAAATAATCAGCAATAATAAGTCATTGATATTAATAAAATCACAAAATAATTTTCAAACTCATTTTTTCATCCTAAAAATCGTAACCCTAGCAACTCTCGCTTAAAAACAGAAGAAGGAAGATAATCTTTTCATAACAACTCTTAATAACAAAATCTACATAACAATAAATTTGTCCCATTCATACATGAGCGTGATCGGCTTGGTAGATTAATAACTGTAATCATTTAGTTATTTTAGTACTTTCAAAATTATAATTTTATTCATTTTATCAGATTTACAAGCTAATTTTACTTTATTTAAATGGAGGATTTATATTATTTTTATTTTTAGGAAAATTAAGATTAAGATGATGATTTGAGTGTTTTTACTTATCGCCCCAATACTTACAGAAAGCATGCTAAATCCACAGATACTTTAAAGATTAAAAGTTATCCTACTAAATAAAATGTTGGAAATGATGGTTTAAATAAAAATTCTTACGTTTAACTTAAATAAAGCGGGTTATTCAAAGAATAGAAAGCTGAAGACTAGCTAATAAAAAATAAAATTGAGGAAATGATATAAAATCATTAGTTGGAAAATAAAATATTATTAGGTGTTAACAGATAAAATAACTATGAGGTTTAATTGTAAGATAACTATAGTGATATTTAAATGGTAAGCTATAGATTGAATATAAAACACTAAGAAAATTTACAAAGGAAATAACAAATTGCAAATAGCTTGACTTATGCAAGAGGATTCTATAAAAGAGCATAAGCAGATGAATAATATAGAAGAGTTAAAACTAACCACTCAACCCATAGAATATAAACAGTGAATACTGAAGAAGATATACCTTAAGAAAACTAGGAAACAAACGATTTCATTACTAAGAATTTTAAAAATAAAAATTACTTTTTGAACTTAAGAAAACAGACAGGCTAAAGCATTAAAGATTAGCTTAAGATTTTTAAAAAACGAAATAATGAAATTTTAAATAATCCAGTTCCTCCTCTGGGGTTTTATGATGCATCTAATTCACAAGAAAACTGCATACTTAAAAAATATCCTAAAGTGATTTTTAATAAATAAGAACGATTCATAAAAATTAAAACTGAAGAAAATGAAGTACGGTTAAATAAACAATAAAATTCTCCGTAAAAATCAACAAATGCTCCAATAGCTTAGTAAGGTGAAAGCTAGAAATTGAATAATAGTAGTAAATCCCCTAAAAAACAATAGTAAGATGATACTAATCAATAAAAACTTAAAACAGTAGCAGATTCATCTGTTGCAATTATTGATTAAATAAATCCTAAAATACTTAAATAAATTAAAGAGTAAGAGGAAAGGAGGTTTAGAATTGAAAAAAATATTGATCAAATAGCACTTGATTTTAATAGTGAAAAGGCATCTACTTTATTCACTCAAAAATTCTTGTAAACGAAACAAAAAATGAGAAGAATCAGGAATAATTTAAGTAATATGGAATTTGATACTTTGTAATTCTTTGATCAACTAATATAGTAATAACAAAAAAAGTAATTGGATGATGGCTTAACTTGAGAAAATAAAAAATAAAAATATTCAAAAAACTAATTTAAGGTATTTATCCTTCATCTAAATACAAAAATATCCAAAAGTTATTTAAAATATTTTCAATTTTATTATAATTTATTTAATACCTTTCATGATATTTCGCAAATATAATTTAATAATTAAATATTTTTTTCTCAATTATAATATGTATTTTCTTTTACTTTTAAATTTGATGCATTTTCTAGCTAATGAAAATTTTCATAAGATATATTAGAAAAAAAATAAAATAGTTTAGAGAAAAATTCAGAATTATTTTTTAATTTAAAATTTCATCTATTTTTTTATAAATTCTTCAAATAATAAGCCTTTTACACTATATAAATAGCTAGAATATATTAAAGAGTTTTCTTATTTTATCAATCAGGCATAAGAATGCTCAAAAGATTGATAGACTTGTTAAAAAGTATGCAAAACGTCAATATGCACTATTTATAGAATAATCAAGAAAATTAGGAAAAATATTAGAAAGTAAACAAAGAAGAAATAAAGGTACTGTTAAAGGATAATTGTAGAAAATAGCAAAATATATGAGCAAATAACAGAAGATATTAACATTTGTTATAAATGTAAAATCAGAAGTATCATTAGCAACAAATAAGAGACATTTAAAAAAAGATATATATATATCTTTATGAAAAGGTATATACTGTTCCTATATTAACAGAAGATTAAAAAAGAAATAGCCTCTATTTTTGTAAAAATCACATAAAAGATAATCTCAAAGATGCTTTTTTCCTCCATGAAAATTCTCTATTTAAACTTACATAAGCACTAAGAAGACTTTAAATAAATGGTAAGGTTATGAAATTTCCTAGACCAACACAACCCTTAAAGGTACATATATAGTATGGTAATAAAATATGGAATTGTTCCAATTTTCTTAAAATTTGATTATTTTTTATCTATAATTTGACGTAAATATATTATATTAATTAAATGATAATCAAAAAAACTAAAATATAAAAAATTTTCAAAATTAAAATATTTAGGAGACATAATCTTAAACAATAAGCTCTTTTAAATATTTTATTTATGATACTGACATAATAAATTTAAATATGATAATCATTTTGATAATAAATCATCAAGGTTTTAATTTGTTATTTTTTTTATAAATAATTTAATTATAAAACCTTGATTGAAAAATTTAAATACTCAAGGCTTTTTTTAGAAAATAAACTCTGAATTTTATTAGTATTTTAATAATTGCATTCATTATTAATGATAAAAAAATAAAAATATAATTTAATTATTTGATAAACAAATTAAGATTTTTCTATTAAAAAATTAAATGTTTGATTAAGCATTTTTATTTTTTAAATTTTTTGATTCGAAACCTGAAACATGTCATTAAATTTTTTTTCTTTTTAATAATTTAATTTGATTTTATCAAATATTAAAAAAAATTCCATTAAATATAGATTTAACACTCAAAAAGTAAACCTGCTATTTATTAAAATCAAAAAAGAAAAAAAGTAAAACTAGGGATAATATCTATCTCATAAGATGCTTCACATTTCAAAACTCTGGTACTGAATTTGAAATTAAAGATGGTATTAATTGGAAAGCATTATAATTTATCTATTTATTTGATATTAAAGTATATACTTTGCCTTTATTGAAATCAAAGATTGATGTATAACCTCCACATAAATCTTTTATGCTTTACCTGTATGAATAACATTTAATTTTAGATTTTCAACCAATTAAAAAACTTCTTAAGCATAACAATCAAAGTGAAGTGGTCAAAAGACTCAAACTAATATCTTATGATAATCTCTAAGAGAGCAAAATTAACAGCGAATTTCATAGTGTGTTGGATATTCAGTTGGTTTGTAAAGAGTGATAGTACACTCTTAAATGTATTCTGATATCTTTTTGGTATTGTATTTATTAAGATTTAACATATCCCAGATGACTTTCTAATCAAAAATCACGAGCTGTTAAACTAATAAGGTGGTTGTATATTGTGTATTAGATTTGTTTGACTTTTGGTAATCCTTGTTTATATTTTTGATTACATCAATATTTTTTATATTCTTTCTAGATATCAGATTATTATTTTATTAAATCACTGCATTTTGACGCTATTTGTAAATTGCCACAATTAATTTGTTAGTTCGTCATTTATTAATAGTAGCTATTTTTATGATGCTTATTTCTTTATTTAGTTGATTTTTCTAGTTTCTTAAGAATCTCTTATTGAATTTTTGCTATACTAATGTATTTTTTCTTGAGAGATCTCTAAATTTATCATATTTTATAAAAGGAAAGTATCCGATAAATTCTGATTTAAAAAAAAGCACGTATATAACTATTTTACCAAGTAATATTTTTTTATATAAAGTATAAAAAAATTATATTGATCAGACTCTTCCAATCAGTGGAATTTAAAAACCAGGAACAGATATATATACTCTCAAATATCATGGGCAGTATTGTAATAGGAAAATTGTGGTATGGAAATAACTTTAGAAGAGTATTCGATGTTATAAATAAATATTATAAAATTTCAATAATTTACAACCAATTAATAATTTCAAATTACAAATTTTAAAAAATTATGTATAACCTCTCAAATAATTTATAATATTGATTAGAAAAGGAGCAAAATAGGTAGTTTACCTGCTAAATAGAGATAAATTAAAGCTGGGATCCATCCTAATCATTCTCTCTAAAAATTATTAATTAATTCTAATGTAGTTTTTAATTTTTAAAAAATTAATAAATAAAAGTAACTACATCATAGCAACACAACAATTTAGAACTAAGTAAAACTAAATAAAAGATTAATAAATTTATGTTGAATAATAAAATTCTTTTTTATTATTTTAAGAATTTAGAATATTCTTATAATTTCTTTTTTTATGAAGATTTGACTTTAAAATAAAAAATTTTTAGTTATATTATTAAAAATATGTATGTTAATTTTAAAGCTATTTTAAATAAGAAGCTAGTTGTTAATTTATTATTTTTTCGTATCTATATTAATTTTATATAATATAAAAATTGTTCTTATCATTTAAAATAGTTTAAAAACTAAAATAAATAATAATAATAATAATAAAATAAAAAATTTTTCATGTTGTTTTCTAATAAATCTGCAAATTTACATTTTTGTGAATCATAGAAAAATAAGTAATTTATAAATTATTTGATTGAATATATCTATGTTATATCAGATTTTTGATTAATCTAATTATTGGCTTATAAATTTATCACTGAATCAATATCATAAAATAGTATATTATTTTTGAATTTTAGTGAAAGTGTAATTTTTAGCAAATCATAAATAAATTTTATGAGACCAACATCTGCCCATGGTAGAGGACTAAAAATCACTGCAGGAACTTAGGAAAACTTTTATAATAATAATAAAACAAAGTATTAAAAGGCAAATAACAACCCTATTTTAGTAGGAAAAGGAATATTATCCGATGAATAAATAGAATAATAAATATTTAGCTGTAAATAGAATGAAATAGAACTTTTAAAGGCCCAAATGAATTTAAAGCTTGATGTAAATTAGAAGAAGTAGGAAGAAACAAAAAAGATAATAATCAACGGATATGAAGAATAGTATAAATTAATAAATGAGATGAATGAAAAAAAAATGGATACTTTAAAGTAGGAGCATGAAAGATTTGTAGAAAAATTATTATCAAAGCAGAAATAGGAAATAAGAGATATAGAATAAAGTTATGAAAGCAAAATAAAATAGCTTAAGCAGTAAATAGATGAATAATAAAAAGAAATTATAAGGAGATAGGAAGAAATGAGTAACTAGTTTGAGAAAGAAAAAGAAAGGATTGAGTAAAAACATCAAAAAAAACTCGAAGAAATTAAACAAAAGTAGAAAAGTAAATTTACTTCAAAAATAGAAAGAATGAAATAGGAATGGATTGAAGAATAAGAAGAAGATAAAGCTAAAGTCAAAAAAGAGTGCGAAAAAGCTGTAAATCAGGAAATAGATGAAATGAAACTACTTATAAATAATATGAAAGAATAGAATAATTAGTACTAGCTTTAATTAAACTAAAGCGAATAGTAGATTACTGAACTAAATGAATAATTAAAATAAATATAGGAATAGAATGCTTTATTATAAAAAAAAATTCTAAATATGGAATAAAGTTATAAAAAACTGAAAAAGTAAAATAACATAAAAGAAAGTTCTGAAAATTAGCAAAACAAATAAAAAATTTAGCAGATTGCAGAGCAAGATGAAATCAGTGATCTTACAGATTTTGATTCTTTAAGTAGCGATTAAATTTCAGAATAGTAAATTAGAAAAGAATAGGAAGAAGATTTTGCTTATATAAACTAGATTTAGGAAGATGTTTCTGTTCCTTACAGTGGCTAGGTGTAGTAAACTAATAGTAATAATGATAATTTTAATCGTAACACTAATGAGGAATAAGAAATGATGGATTTGTAGTAGTTACAGAGTGATATAAAATAATCAATAAGATATTAAATTAATCTTTTACATAGTAAATCCTAATAGAACTCTAACTAATTTAATTAAAGCAATTAATTAGACACTTTAGGGGCCTTTGGAAATAATGCTTTGCATAATCCACTTGATAATATCAGCTTAAAAATTGAGAAAAATGAATCAATTAAGATTCAGTCTAAGGATATTTACTCAAATAAAGGAAATGCTCAATTTTTGAACATTGACTAAAAAATTAATCATCATTTGTAAGATATTTCACTTAATGACTCACAAGATATAATCTTGGAGACTGAGAATTAAGAAAATTCTTGTAAAGAATATAAAGCACCTTAAAAGTTAGACAAATGTTTAAACACAAGTTTTGATATCAAAGATGAAATAAATGAAAAAGTAAAGGAAATAGAGAAAATGAGAAATAAAATTGAAAATTAAAATAAAGAAATTCAAAATTAAAGAAAATAAATAGAAAATATACAAAATGAATAATAAATACAATTCAATACACAATTGAAAATTTTCATGGAAAAGGTTATTGAAAATAAGAAAAGAGAAAGTCTTATTATTAAGAACTATTAATTTGAGTTATAAAATCTTATGACTAAGATTTCAAGCATCACAGAAATCATAAATGAAGCAGAACTTCTCCCAAATATCAAACAAAATCAAGAAGTTCTCCCAATTAAAAAATAAAATTAAGAGATTCTCCAAAACAATTAATCAAAGTAAGGAGAGCCAAAAAATAAAATTGGTGAAAACAAAACTGACCAGAAAAAAAGTGATATTAAATCACCTAATTTTGTTATCCATTAGAAATAAAATACTTAATCTCAAAAGGCACAAATAATTGTAAGAAGCAGCGTGAAGTCTGTTAATAACATTGACTAAAAGTAAATACAATAAACAAATAATAAACAAAACAAAGTTTGACATTTAAAAACATAGCTGCACTGGTTACAAAATTAAAATGGCAATTCCAATTAATTATACTAAAATATTGTAATTCGAAACATTCAAATCTATATTGAGAAAATAAAATTAAATTCAAAGATATTTCTCAAAATATCAAAAGAGTGAATAAATGCCATAAAAATTCATATTTAACTAAGATATCTTATGTTTAATAAATTTAGAGAAAAACACTTTTATTAAATCTTTCTCTCTGATGCAAACATTATTTAGAGCTTAAAAGAAACGCTTTTTTGAGTTTAATCTTAAATTCTAATTATTCTTAAGACTTAGTAACAACCATAAATTAAACGTAAGCAATTTTTAAAATCAAACAAATTTTTTCTGATTAATTTAAAAAATTTTTTGTGTAATAATAATTAAAAGTAGTTAAAAAATAAGATAAAATTATATTTATTAAATAGGGCAGAAACATTATAAAAGATTTATATTACAGCCTATTTATTTTGTATTTAAATTATATATCAATAACTTATTTGAACTTTTAAATTGTAATAATTTTGATATCTGTCCACTATCTATCTGCTGTTAAAGTTAAAGCGGCTATTACGCTTTATCGTTTAGTTTTAAAAATCACATATAAGTGCACTAGATTTTATCATACCAAAAAAAAATTAAAAGTTTGTGGCGATTAATGTTTAATTTGGTTACCTCTGAAACCTATTAAAATTAAAAAAAAAGCAAACAAGTTAAAAAATTTATTAGCATACCTTAAGTACTTTAACAGAAATGAATCTTTTTTTAAATTTAATGGTGAAAAATCCTAATAAAATAGTTATTTTCTCATTTTATAATTATAGGTGTGGAGGATTTTTTAGATTATTAAATTTAATAAACCACTTAAATATTCATGAAATTTAAAAAGAAAGAATCTAATTTAATTTTCTTTTTGATTTTTAAGAAGGATTTTTTATTCAAAAATTATTTTAATTTCACTTTTAATTGGTATTTTTGGTGTAATGTGGCTTATTTTGTTATTTTATGATAAAAAATTTAATACTATTTTGGAAAATTTAAACTTTATTTATGCTTAAATTTTTTAGAAATGAAAGTTATTCATTTTATGATATGTCCTTGCCCTGTAAATGCTTTTTACAAATCATAATAGAAATTAAGTATATCAATCCTTTAAGGAGCATTTTAGTTTTGCTTTAATGACTAGTTTATTGATAATCTCTTTAGAACAAAACCAATAAAATAGTTATCAATAACAAGATTATGGTGATGATTAAAAGAAGAAGAAGAAGAAAATATGCTAATGATATTGAAAAAAGAATTAATGCAAACACAGATTTAACAATTACTAAAAATTGATTGTGTTTCTCGTATTGTTTTAATGTGATTATCAAGCAAACGAATCAAAAATAATTAAAAATTCAAAGAAACTATTAAAAGTAAAAAAGAGTCTAAATAATAAGTAAAAGCTGTCTGTATAAGAAGGTGGATAGGCTCTAAATTATATTAATTACTATTTAGCTTATAAACAATAAAATATTATTAAAGTCTTTTCTTCTTCTAGAATAGTGTATTTTAAGAATCTGATTTATTTATTTGGATATAAATGAGTTTTAACTAGCAATTTGCATAAAGTGGTTCATTTCCTATATAGCATTATTAAAGTATGAATGGCTCTACTTATTCATATAGCAAAAGCATAAATATGAACTCTAAGAACCAAAACGATTTCAGGAATTCTTTACTATCTACTAATGCTGATGGACCAAGCATATCCTAGAATCCACAATAATTTTAAGGACAATATAGTAATAATGATTTAGGCTTCTCTCCTCCCATTAGTTATTCATAGTAGCAATTAAATTAACAGTAATCAAATATTGAAAAGAGCTATATAGAACATTTAGATTTATCTACATTCAAGATTGAGAAGTGCAAACTTACAGAAAATCATAACATTTACGTAAAACTTATTCCCTTTAATTTTGCATTCAAAAAGTATTAAAGAAATCAGAAATTGAATTATGCATTTTTTTTTTGCATTTATAAAGTGCTTCTTATAAAAGTTAAAGCTATCTCAATTTGAATAAAAAATTGATTCCAAGCAAATTATTTGCCAAGGCGCTAAAATGAAGCAATTATTTAAATAGAAATGAAAATTAAGAATACATTTAAAATATCATTATTATCAAACAAACTCTGAATCAAGCACTTATATTTGGATAATAATTGAGAAATCAGTATTAATTTTTTAGTTTAAAAAAATTAATTAAATATCTTAGCTAACTTAAAATAATGAGATTAATACTTTTAATATTGAAATTATATTAAAAAAAAATTACAAACACTCATATATATATTTATAAATGTATTAAAAAATAATCAAATTTACGCACATTCAGTATTAAAATATAAGCATATTAAAAGTACCAAAAATCTGAAAGGTAAAAAATAAGAAAAGAATCAATTAATTATTAGCTAAAAATATTACAAATTACTTAATTAAATCAAATTATGGGCTAGATTTTTTTTAGTAAAAGAATTCATATATTGAATATTTTAAGTAAGAATTAAAATTCGTTTTACTAAATGCATTAAAGAAAGTTGCCATGGGATCAATGCGATTTTTCATTCTATTAATAACGAAAACTAAAAGCCTACTTTAAAAGCCTTGATCAAAATTATTTTATATCTCAATTGATAGAAACTCGATATTTTTACAAATTAATTATTGTTTTCAAAATAGTGTAACCTTAATAATTTGATTTTTAATTATTTTTTAATATATTTAGAGATGCCCTTATTACCACAGCTCAAATGATAGAAGAAGAGTTTGTTAGGTTTAAAGTGAATTATGTGATTAAGGAGATAGATGCCCATTAAAAGATCAGTGCCCTAAAGCACATAGCTCCGCTGAAGTTCATTACTCAAAAGATTAATATAAAAAGAAATTTTGCAAACATATCAAAAATTTGAATAATTGTGAATATGGAAATTATTGTTCATACGCTCACAGCGAATAAGATATTTTAATAGAATTGATTCATCTTCTTGAGAAGGATGATGATTTTTATATATTTTATTATAAGACAGTTATGTGCCCTTTCATAGAGTGTTAAGCACGTGATAAATGCGAATATTTTCATAATACTTAAGATTATAGAAGGAGACCAGATTAATACTCTTATGAGCCAGAGACTTGCTCTAAGTGGCCTTCAAAAAGATAAATTAAATAGTATGAAGAAGGATGCCCTGAAGGCTATAATTGCAACAAATGTCATGGCTGGAAAGAATTAGATTACCATCCAAGAGTATATAAAACAAAAAGCTGTAAAGAATGCAAAAAGTAATAGCACTGTCCCAATTACCACAATATATAAGAAAAAAGGTAAAATTATTAAACAGAATAAATAATTTTTTATTTAAAAATTTTACCTGAACAAAATAAATTTGTAAATCCAAATCTTTTTGGAAGAGTTTAACTAAAGTTTTTGAAAAAAAATGAATTTTTAATTTTTTGAGAAGATAGCTAAGTAATTAAAGCAAATGATTTCTAAATTGTTTAAATCATTTTTTTTAAAAAGTTTCTCAGTATTTAAAAGGATTAAGTGTAAATAGATATTTATTTATTTAGAACCTTATTTTTTATTATTGATATTAAATGAAAGAATTTTAGAAGCAAAAATACATTAATTGTATCCTCTTGTTAAGTTTTTGTTTAAATTAAATTAAATACCTTTTGATTACCACTAAACTTTGGATAATAAATTTTTGTGAAAAGAAATAGCTTTCAATAGATTAAGAAACTTTACACATCTAATCAAATATCTATGAATCAATCAATCAATCAATAAAATTATATATTTAAAAATATCGAACTAATCTATATTTTATTTTAGGCTAATTAAAACTCACAAAAATTTTTGTACTTAATTAAAATGAATCCAAATCAACCTGTAAATATATTAAAATGCTAACTGAGTACAAAAATAAATACATGCCCTTAAACCTTATTACTAACAGATTTATTTGTTGGAAAAAAAAATTATATATTTACATATATAATAATTTTCTATTTAAAATATAAAGGATAGTACCTGACACAATTGTACAAAAGACATTTAGATTAGTGCCAAAAAATTCATTTTTTTTACAAATGAAAAGGTAGCAATCTTCAAGCTTAAATAATAGTTTGAACAATAACGAAAATAGCAGCTTTACCACAAATAATTCTAGAAATAATAATAGCTCCTTTTAAATTAGCCAAATATCACACAATCCTTCTTCGAATCACTTCCAAAGCAAAATACTTAGCTAATCTAATGTTTCTTAATAGGATTTATTTATGTTAAATCAAAATATGTTATACTAAAATTCCATTATCAACAACAATGGAGCTAACAATTCCATTCAGCTAGGTCTTAATGGAGCTCGAGGAAATAATATTCCATAAAATATGGGTTCTGTGCACTTTTAAATTTTTAATGATTAAATTCCCAACCCTTCTAATTTTTAACTTAATCCTCAGCAAATGACTTCTTCTGACTTTTTAGCATAGTCTTAATACTAATTTAAATCACAATTCCAAGTATTTAATCCACAAGATTCGTACTCTGAGAGTTAAGTTTTGAATAACTTTGAATAATCAAGATTCAATGAATCTAATCATCTTTAAATCATTAAAGAAAGTCCTCACAATTCTAATGTTTCTTCTAGCCTTCCATAAAATACCTAAAATAGTAGCAATTGGGTCAGTAATAATCAAGTATGCGAAAGTGATGATGAAAACAGCAGTCCAAGTATATAATTAATTAGAATATTTTAAATATTTTCCTATTTTATTTGTCTCATACAGGAGCCTTTTATAAATTAATAAAAAATGAAAATCGTCATATCCTTAAAAATTAAATTAATATTGTTTTTTAATAAATTAATTAGGCTTTAACAATAGAAAAAGGAGTAACAGCGAGGGAGAGATGATAGAATAGTTATAAAAAATGCACCTTTCATAAAACTAATATTACTCTCACTCATAAAACGATTTAAATAACTCAGAAAAGTCAAACAGTAATAGTAAGAACTCTACATAATCTCCAATAAAGTAGGTCAATAAAAAGCCTCTAAAAAAACCTCAAATAAAACAATAGTATACTGTTAAGGAATACAGTGATTCTAATTCATAAGGGTCAAGAAACTAACTTAGTGATGATTCAAATCAAAATCATATTAAAACAAATTATAGCTTATTTGATCTATCAAAGACAGGTAAAATATATTGATAATTAAAAATCATATTTCTATTTCTAATTTAATAAATAGTAGAAGATAAACATATTGAAGATATGCTAAACGAGTGTATGCTACCAAAAAATTGAATAAATATAAATTAAGAAACAAAATAACCACCATTTTTGAAAAATCTACTTTTTAATTCAAATTAATTTCAAAAAAACTTCTCTTTTATTTGAAAAAAGTCTAAAAATACAAATTCTTATCTAAAAATTAAAAATTTTTCTCAGCAATTAACCTTGCGTAATAATGATCATACTCTATTAAACAAGATCCAACTAAAAAATAAATAGGTAGCCTTTAGCTTGTTGCTGCATGAATTATTTACTAATAATTAGATAAGATTATTTAATCCATTCATCTATTATCTCATTAAAATTCAATTACCAATTGATCTAACAATAATATTATATAAATAAATAAACAAACAAACAAATAAACAATAAGTAATAAATATTCTTCTAAGATTTTAATATATATCTATATATAAAGTAACAAATTTTATATTTTAAAACACTCGCATTTGATTAATTTTATTTATTTATTTATGCTTAAAAATTTACAATTTATGTAAATAAGCTTTTCAAATTTAGATTGAAATGAGCATTGAGACAAATTAACTCATTAGAATTTTTGTTAATTATTTGATTTTTGATAATAATTTTCTATTAGCAAACATTTAAAAATACAAGCTTAACAAATTAGTACAAATATATCTTAAATTAATATCCATCCGATATGAAATAAAAAAATTACGAAAAAATAAAAGTATCAGCTAACATCTAAAAATAAAGACTTTTGTTTTTAAAAGAAATTTATCAAACTAAAAATAAAATCTATTTAAATTAATTAAGTACTGTTCAAAATAAAAAAGAGCATATTCTAGTAAGCATAGCTATTTGTAAATGTATCATTTGTTTTTAAATTCAAATAGTAAAATAAAGTAGGAGAATTTATTAGATTATTTTTTTCGAAAGGTAAAATATGTTTTATTAAACTTTTGTAGGTCTTTTAGTCTTATTGAACTGAAAATATAAATAAAAATGCTTTCAAAATGTTAATTTACGAGAATTGAGCAATTTGCACTTTTACTAAATTATTTTTTAACATAAAATATATTATATGATAATAATAAAAACTTAACTCAAAAGGACTTGATTATTTTAATTTTATTTAGATTATTGTATTTTAATAAAAAAATTGAGCTATTTAATTGTTTTTGAATGAAATATGTGAAATAACACACTTTAGTTTGATGAAAAGTAATTAATTTAAAATTGATATCATATATGATTTTATAATTTTTTTAATACCTAAATTTAAATTTTAAAATAAATAAAACAATAATTTTAATTTAATCTTGATATTTAAAATATTATTAGAAATTTAATAATCAGTTAAAAAATAAATATATAAATTGTGTTTGCCTTATGAGATTTAAAATTCACTTTAAACAATTTAAAAAAATTGATATGTGTATATATAAAAAAATAAAAGATTTCATAATTATCAAAGATTGATTCTTTCAATCATGTTTCTTTTTTATATGTATTAAAAAATTTTTAAATTGTTTTATTTTCATGCAATAAAAAAGACTGTTATTTATTTTTTCTAACATTTAATAATTTATATAAAATATTCCTATCAGAAATGAGTTTTATTTTGTAGTTTTTGATAATAGAGCATCTCTCTTATCTTTTTTAGATATTATTATGATCAAATTGACTACTTTAATTTATTTTAATTAAAAAGATTTATAGAAAAATATTTAGATTTAGAAAACCTAGTTAAAATTACAAAAAAATGTATAAGTCCATAGTAGTTAACAAATACAAGGATGATGATTAAATTGTCATCGAGAATTCTTCTTTAGATGAACTTAGGGAAGAATTAAATGATAAAAATTTCTTAGTTAAGCTTCATGCTGCTCCTATAAACCCACTAGATTTGCTAAAATTGAATGGTCATATCTTTTCATACTAGCCTCCATTCACACCTGGTTCAGAAGGTTCAGGAGTCATAGTTGAGGCTAAAAATAAAGAATTAATAGGAAAGAAGTTATCATTCATCTCTCCTATAGGATCATGGAGAGAATATGCAGTAGTTTCTGAAGATAATGCAATTTTGTTAGGAGACGATGTAGATCTTGATTCAGCAGCATGTGGATTTATTAACCCATTAACTTCACAAGGCTTAGTCCTCTAAGCTATCAACCACAAATCTAAGGGTATTGTAAATTTAGCTGCCCAAAGCACGATTGGTAAAATGATCAATGATTTAGCATTTGTCAGTGGGTTGAATTGTTTAAATGTAATAAGAGGAGATCAAAAAAGAGTTGATGAACTCAAGGAGTAGTATAAAAACTAAAATGTGATCACTTTAGACCAAGATCCAGTAGAATTCTAGAAATAAGTGAAAGAGTTAAGCGAAAAACTCTCTTGTACAGTCTGCTTAGATCCTTTAGGAGGTCCAGTTACTGGTTAAATCTTTAACAATCTTCCAGCTAACAGCAAATTAGTAAATTACGGATCTCTCAGTGGTAAAGACATAGAGGGTATTAATCCAGTATAGCTGAGATGGAAGCACAAATCAATAGTAGGTTTTGATATCTTTAGTTGGTATGTAGCGTTAAAGCCTGAAGAAAAGAAAAAATCTAAGAATATTGTCAGATAACATGCAAATACAATATTTAAAATCTAAATCGAGCAAACTTATAGCTTTGATTAAGTAAAGGCAGCTTTGACATTATTCAGAAGTTTGAAAGGAGGCAGAAAAATCATTTTAAAGCCATTTGTTTGAAAACATTTCAATATATTTTTATTCATCATTTAAATAAATTTAGATTAATTAGATTTTTAAAGTAAATCGAAAATTTATTTTTGTAGAAATTATTTTAACGCTTAAATTTTGAAAATAAATCGAAATATTATTTTTGTAGAAATTATTTTTACATTTAAATTTTGAAAATACATTTTCATATCAAAATAATTAATTAGTGTCAAATTAAAAAATGCGCTTTTCAGCTGAGTAAAAACTTAATTTTATTGGATCTTAAATTTTAAGTTCAATTATTAATTTAAATATTTTTCTTCGATAAAATAAATTTTAAAAAAATAGTCATTTCCATCCATTTTTATATAAATATTTTTCATAATTAATAAATTAAAAAAACAACAATAAAATCATAAATTAAGTGTATAAATACTATCTCAAATAGACTAAATTGAAATTATATTAAAAATAATTAATAAATTTTATCTTTTTTAATATTAACTACAAATTTAATTTTAAATAAAGTTATTTTTCGTTTATATTTTATATGGTATTCGAAAATGCTAAATAAATTTTATTAAGCAATTTACAGATTAAAATAATATAGTACTAATTAATATATTATATATTCATGATGAAGTTTATATGATTAAATTTTTTTTTTTATTATTAAATTATAAAGTAATATATTTATTCATATTTTTCACTTTTGAGATTAAAATTTTAAGAAAACAGATTTATATGCTTGCTATCCCCAAAGCTTATCCTAGTATTACTTTGGTATGCTTAGAATTTATCTTTCGATATTATTCTTAATTTTACCTACATCCACATCCTTTATTCTTTTAGCTGTTTCTAGCAGCCATTCAGGATTTTCTAAATTAAATTCCTACATTTCATCTATTTCATAATCTAATTCAGGCTCCTTTTTCTAATTCTAAGCTGCTTTAGATGTTGCTGCAGATTTTACTGAAGCTTGGTTTTGATTTGATTTTATTATTTCAGGTTCCTCATTTTCATGTTTTCTTTCTTTTTTTGTATTTCTTTGCACATTTAAGGGGGACATTTAAATTATATTTTTTTTTTAGTGATAAAGGTTTGAAAAAGTTAATAACTTTTTATAATCAGTAAAGCTATTTTTAATTGTAGATAAATCCTAATCAATATTAACACTACTAATTTAAGATCCTCTGAGAGGAATAAATAGTGGATTAGAAGAAGACATATCGCTGTTCCTAACTGAGGGAGAAGGAGAAAATGTTTATCTATTATTATTTATAGGTGTAATTTCTTATTTTTAAGGCGTGTACTTCATATTTGGAGATAATCCTTATAAATCTATACTACTATTTCTGTTAAGTGTAGAAGACCGATGAAGCGATTAAGAAGAAAAAATATTTCTTCTTAATAATGGAGATAGATCTCTATCCTATTAAATCTATTCTTCTTTTTATGGATCTATTGTTTTGAATTAAATATCTACATTTCTATTAAAATTATTGCTTATAGTTTATTTCTTTTTATCTTCTTCCAATTACTAAGCTGTTTTCTTGATTTAATCCATCACCATTCTTTATGCGTGCTGAATTTTTAAAGGATTAGATAACTGAGAAAACTTTTAGACAGAATTAGCAGCTTGAAGTTGTGGTTAGTGCATTTGCTATGCTGAGTTAAAATTAGGATCATTTTTTTTATTCAAACTTGTTGTGTCTTATTCGATATTAAATCTAACATTCTTACTATTTTTTTCTTGGCTGTTATGCATTGATAGTGTTGATCTTTACCTTTAAGAACTATTTTATACGGAATTTAATGATAATCCAATGTGGCTGGCAATATTACTCATTTAGTTATTATTTATTTCATAAAAATTGTTTTAATTTCCTTAATTGTTTGAAGTTACAATTTAAGTTTGAGGATTATTCTTTGCTGAACTAAATTTAGCATTTTGCATAAAATCTAAAATTTCTTGTGCAATTTACTTCTTTAACTGCAATTTATATTAAATATCTCTCGAATTGAGACTCTTTACTTTTCTATGTAGACCTCTAATAAGTCCATTTTCCTTCATTTCTTTGTAGATTTCAATATACTATTTCTTTTTGTACCTCTGCAGTTATTTGAAGAAAGAGAAGATATTATTATTAATATTCATTTCAAAATCTCTTTTTAAAATTCGATAGACAATAGTGTCTGCTTCAGCATAACATGAAAATATTCTCTTTGAGTTATCATCTTCAAAGCCAAGAAAATCCCCTTCCGAGTATTCTTTGATAGGCTCTTAAAGCCCACTTTTTTTAAGCAGCATTTTCCCAAAAGAAATTAGATAGTAGTAATCTACAATATCATTTTCATTGTAGACATAACCACTAAGTTCAAATTTATGAAGTTCAAAGTGAAAAGAGAGCTCTGAACATCTAAGCATCATTTCTAAACTTTATTTCTTTTCTTCAAAAATCTAGCTATTATTTTGTTCACTCTCATTCAACTTTCTTTCTTCAGCTGATTCAAGCATTTAATTATTTTCACTTGAAATCTATCTTTCTCTTATTTGCTCTTCTATTTTATTTGATTTATCCTTTTACTTGGTGCTTTTCTATTAGCTGACATAGTGTGAAAACACTGTGTCCAAAATATTTGCACTCTCTTTTTTTTTTTAAGGTGATGTGGGGCTGCTGTTAGGATTGTTTCCTTGCTAGATGATTTGTGAAAGCTTTTCTTCCTCTTAAAGTAAAAGCCTAACATTTTATTCATTTTTACAAAGCATTTCTGCAAGATGGCGATTTACAAAATTGAATCTGTAAGATTCTGGCTAAAAGAAAAACTCATACTTTTTTTTAGGTAAAATAATAACAGTTGTGTCTTCTGTAGCAATAAATGTTGCTTCGTGATACTAAGTATAACCACCAAAGGCCTCACCAGGTGTTAAAATTTTAATTTTTTTATATACACAATTGTTGCCGTTAAAATACACATGCGAGTAATATAAGTCACTATTTAATAAATCCTCATCATCTTTATTTATATATTTGTAAGATGTATTATCTCCATTAAATTTCTATCCCTCATTACTCCATTAAATAACACCTAAAAGACTTGCTTACTAGGTAGGGACAAAGCAAGCAACTTTACCCTTTAAAATAATATATAGATGATTATCAGGATCAATCTTATGATAAATAAACTGATTTTTGCTATATTTTTTCATGATAACATATTTATACAATCTAAAAATATTTTTTTTGGATTCAGGTTATCCGATAGCTAATTTGAAATGGGTGCTCTCTTAAAGAAGATTTCCAAACCTTATTTTTTCAGTTTTGTTGAAAAGCAAGGGATTTTTGCTTTAAAGCAAAAGCTAAATGCCATAAATTTCATTCATTTTTTTGTTGAAAAAAAATAAGTATCTGATTATTTTAAAATAGTTGATAATGAATCAATCAATCTATGAGATATTTATACAATTAAAATCTTACTCTTATTTTTAATAAATTACAAAAATAAATGATTTATGTAATTACAATTTATTCTTCTAATTATCAATGATCAAGAATAATAATAAACCAATCAATTATATATTTAGAGACTTCAATTTACACCATTAAAAATATTATTTACTTTTTTCTTTCTTCTTTTTATAAAAAATTTGTTTTATGATATTTTAGCGAGCATATACATACATATATACATCTTTAAGATTAAAATTTAATTGAATTTTAAATTTCTTCAGTCTTTTAGCTAATTTTATAATTTTTCAAAGATAAATTAAATTTATAAAAATGAAAATTGAGATGTAAATTTTTTTTTTCAAAGATTTTCGTTTCAACTAAAAATAATTTTAATAATTTTTTAAAAATTTAGTTTAAATCATAAAAATATTTAATATTTTTTGTTATTACAAAATCAAATTGTTTAATAATGAAAATATCTTAGGCGATTTTTTTAGTTTAAATAGAAATAAATTATTTCGTAATAAATACAAAAAAAATAAATATTTAATTAGAAAAAGTCATAAAAAAATATTAAAAAAAATGATTTTTAGATATTTCTAACTGAGTGTTATATCGTATATATGAAGTAAAATATTGTTTTTCAATAAAAGATTGGATGTTAAATTGTTTTTTGAAGATTTTTAAGAAAACCTTAAGGTATGGTTTAAATATTTAATGTCAGATTTTAATTATTATTTGAAATGGTAAAAAATGATTTATTTTTAAAAAATATACAGTTTATATAAATAAAAATTATTGAAAGCTTATTAAACTAATACTTTACAAATTAATACAAATAAATTTGATTATTTTGAATTACAAAGACTGACTAAAAACTATAATTTGAAAACGCACAATTTTAATTAGTTTATTTTAATAAATATTTTTTTTTTTCATTTTAATTTAAATATCAAATAAAATTTTAATCAATGTTTTTCTAAGCTGCTGTTGTTGCTGATTCTGGATTACCTGTATTTTCAGGTTAAGATTAAGCTTATTGAGGTTGCTACTATTATTAATATACTTCATTCGAAGTATAATTTAATTAATATTATCCAGCACCTTATTGTTACTACTGTTATTGCTACTGATTTGATCTAGAATACTATTATTATAATTGAGGGAGTTACTGCCCAACAAAGTTTTAATTTGATTCTTAATTACAAGCACTTGAAAATATTGTTTTTTCAAAGAATGATGAAGGAGAAGCTATTTCATTTTTCTAGTAGCTATTGTTTGGTGCTTCCGAGTTCATATTTGTATTTATAGGTGCGACCTGTTAGAAAGATTTTAAGGAGTTTACTCTATGGGTAAAATCTTGCTCCTAATTTAGGATACTGTTATAAGGGTTTTATGTTGTTTATTAACTGTATATATTTTGCTATCCTCCGTATGAAGAAGTCCTGTTCAGATTTAATTCTGTAGGATATTGAGAAAACTGTTGAAGATTATTGTTATACAAGTTAAATTAAGGTGGCTATTAAGGTGTTGGAGGAGGTGTGTTCTTAAGTTGTGGTACTTTATCATCTAAACCATTAAATTGGCCTTAAGCATATCCTGTTTAACCTAAAAAGCTGTTATTTTATTGCATACTAAACTGATTTAAGAAATTATTATTTTGGTTTATATTATAAGAAGGGTAGTTTCCAATAGCAGAGTTAATAACATCCATTTAATTTTGGATTTATTGTGCTATAAGAGGATTTTAGGCATTGCCTCCTGCATTCTTTTGTGATAAAAATGAGTTATTGCTCATCAAAGAGGAATTTCTGTTGCGATTTTCATCGCTCTAGTTTTGTTAATCATAATTTTAATATTTTATGAGATTAGCTGGATCTTCAAAGTAGTTTAGTCCGAAAGTGTTGTTGATTTGTTGTGAAACAGTAGAATTATAAGGATTCTAGTATTATGTTTGATACTGCTATTGCCCCTATGAATATTATTTTTGAAGGGTTTATTGAGCATTAAGCAGAGATGGATCGTTTTCACTTGCGAAGAAATTAATTGCTCTATAATTACTTCCTGTATTTATAACAAGATTTTTTCCTCTACTTTAGTCTATCTAGTTGCTTTGTTGATTATGTTATTATACTAATTAATTTTGTTAAATCATATTAGGAGCTTATTAAATTTAGTTTTATTATGGAATAGAAGAAATAGGAGCAGGTTATTATTCTTTTGCTTGTGTAGAAAGTTAAGGAGGAAATTGCTGTTTTTAATCTTATTTTTATTATTATATTTATGATGACGGGCTAACTACACCTGGAGGTGGTGTACTGATTTTATCTTCTTACTTTTTCTGGTCTATTTTTTTATTACTTGCTACTTAAGCCAAAATAGGGGATATTCCACCACTGATAGCAGCAGGTGAATGCAATCCAGGAAAATTTCCTAAGCTTTTTTAAGAGTTGATTTCAGCCAAAGATCCTATATCATTTTGAGAAAGTCTCGGTGTTTATTAAACTTAATTTATTTACTACGAACTTGGAATCTATTGCATATTATCAAGATTTTTAGAAATTTACTAATTCGAATAGCTAGTAAGTAAATTTGTCTAGTTAACTAGTGGAATACTTTACTGACTCTTAGATCCTGGTTGATTTGGTTAACTTAACTGACTATTATTGCCAATTAATGGTTATGATTGTGTTTATTGCTAATTTAGCTAGTAATTCTATTGCATTCTTAAATTTTATTACTGCTAAGACTATGGATGCTAAAGAACATTAGAGAACAACTGAGGATTTTGTTGCATTTACTGTAATGGAAGTTGATTGTTTTAGCTCTGATAAATATTTTAAGGTTGAATTCCATAATTAGCTTGTTAAATAGCATGCTACTAGGGTTATCCCTAAATTAAATTTTACTATTACTAAGGAAGATATTGTGCATTTTACTAAGTTTGTTGTTAATTTTATAATTGAAATTGGTTTTGAATTAACTAGTGAGGGTTATGCTATTGCTATTAATATTAGGTAGAGTTTTAAAATACTTACTGAGATCCTAATCCTATAATTTGATTTTGATTTGAATTTTAAAATTAATGTTATTACATCTTTTAATGGTGCTATTGCTAATATTACTGCTATTATTGCTGCTGTTATTGAACTTGTTAGTGCTATTACTATTAAAATTGTTGGATAGTATTAGTTTAATTCATCAACTATTATGCAGTTTAATTAATAGGTGCTTACATATTTAGATATCCTTACTTAAGAGAATTATTTTAGGCTTAGTAGGGTTGAGAAAGTAGGTTATTTTAGAATTGATTAAGTGGTGTATTGTTAAAATAAGGAGCTAAAGGTGGAGAAACTTTTGTTATATCATTAATTGGATTTTTAAGTTGCTCTAAGATTTATTGATTTTGCTTTTATTAAGAATTCTATTAAGGTTAGTTAATTGATTGTTGCTATTGCTGATATAGCTAATTAATTTAATCTAAATTCTTCATTGCAGAGTTTTCTAAAAACCCGTTAAATTACTACTAGTATTGGGTAAGTAGAATATTTTATTGCAATTAATTCTATTGTTATTGAGCTTATGGTTATGGTTGCTGCATAAAAGAAATCAAATTATTATTTAAAATATTTCCTCCTTATATAATTTAATTTTAGATGTCTTATTTTAGATTTTTGGTTGTGTCTAAGACTTCATCTAAAGGCTATCCTTTGGTGGTTTTCTTTCTTTTTTAAGTAGCTTACATAAGAGCTTCAGCTGCTGCAGATTAAACTTACTCTGATTTTTACATGTTAGGTGATGGTGGATTTAACTTTACATTCTTTTTAACTCCGTGAATGGTTTCATAATAGCTTTCTGGAGAATCTTCTATTACACTATTTATAATATCTTCTATTGCCTGCATGCTTAATCCTGATAATTTGATCTCAACTTCTTTCAAAAAATCTATTTTTTCTTTGAACGACTTCTAATGTATGTCCAAAACTTGCTCTATATAATTAGGAAACTCTTTTCTGTAACAAAAGCTATCATACATAAAACTTCCATATTAACTTTAGGTATTAAAAACAAAATGGTTTTTAAACATTTTATTTCAATCAATTGAAAGTTACCTCATTTAATTCTTAAAGCTCCATTTGTTGAAATTATCTCCTGGCCAATAGCATTCTGGTTTGGTCTTTAAGTGATCCATGAAAACTTATTTTGGGTTTTCCTTTTGAATTATGTTAAATAAATTTACAATTAAAGTAGATTGTTATTTTATAAAATTACAGCTTGTTTGTTGTCTACAAAAGGGTAAAGAGTTGAGCTCTCCTTAAAAGAGTTAGAGAGTTAAGGATATATAAGAGGACCTCTACGTTCTAGAGAAAGAGTAGTAGCAGGATTTGTTACAGATTATTTGTACCACATATTTAATTGACCCCACACAAATAAAGATGTGTATGTCTTTTTATCAGAATAAGCAGTAAACTCTTGTATATTTCCTTACTAATCTTCATCGAATAACTCTACATTAATAATATCCTCTTTTTGAATGATTTGCTCTTCGCTAGTGAATTTCTTGTAGCTATGAGTTTTAAAATACTTATGAGTGAAGGCATGGAAATGTAGAATCAAAGAAAGAGCATCTGATTGTAAATTGCAATTTTTCATTTATAAGAAAAAGTCACTTATAATAAGCACCACAACCCTAACAACAAGCAAACCATGGTCAAATTATCCGAATTTTTAAAATATTTAGATCTTTTTAGTAGCATTAGATATTATAATATGTGCATATTCTACGAGTTAATAGTTTATCACTTTGCTATGAACTTATTGAAGAACTTCAAGTAAATCGTCCTTCAAAGTATTTTCTGTCTTAATCCAATAATTTTCTAAAAGTTGCTTTGATATTTTTAAAACTCAATTAAAAAGAAATTCATTTTTAAAAAATAATCTACATCATTTTGCATGTTAAGGAGAGGAGGGCTTAAATCATTAATTTAATTAGTGTAGTATTTGATTTTATCTATAGAAATAACGATATTTTATATTCTTGCATCTTTTCTTGACTATGCTAGGTACTTTAAGTATGGTAGGTCTATCTTTTAATTTACTTATTCCTAAGTCAAGTTTAAAAGAGACTCTTCTTTTTGAACTTTCTTTTTTTCAGCATCTACTAATTCCTCTAAGAAAAGATCGTATTCTTAATTTATTATTCTAAGAACTAAGGCTGCCCATTTTTATAACCATTTCGGAGAATTTTCTCTAATGTTGCTTCTAAAGCTATATTGCTCTAAAAGTATCTATTATAATTATTTATTTATTTATTTATATAACATCTGATAATTCATAAAGCTAATTAAATAAACTATAAAAAGAGCTAATTTTTTTTTAAATTACTTCATCCTCTTCGTTTAGTTCTTCGGTACAAGCGATATAGAGAGTATAAGTTCTATTCAAGAAGCAATGAATTTTTTCTAGTATCTAGTTAAATTATTTAATATTACTATTGGACAACTCTAAATATCTTCCTCTGCACTTACTTGAACCACATAAGCAAATAGCTCTCTATTTAATAATTTAAAATTTAAAATATTTTAACTTAAATGTAATAAATTTACCTTATGCTCTTAAATGCTTTCAGTTACTGCCATGTAATCAAATGACCTTTATTTTACATAATAATATTAAATAAATTGCATTTTTAAAATTTTAATTATTTTGTTTACAGCTCCTCTCCATACTCTATCGGATGCATAGCAAACATAGCAATAACATAATTTCCTATGTTAGTAATAGTAGGTACTGTACCACAATTAGGTTCACATGAGTGACTAAGTCTACTGGAAAAATTTCCTTTTAATATAGGATCAACAAACTTTTTTATTTTTAAAAAATTTATTTAATTAATTAATATTTTTATAAACTTTTTAATTACCAAAATATCATATCCTTTAGGATCATCCTTATGAATTTCTAGCATAATATTCCAGAAATCAGGAAGAATATCTCTTTTATTATTTTCTTTCATATATTTTTTAATTGTATCTTGTTTTTCAAACCATCTCCAAGGTGGAAATATCTCTCCAATATATTCGGTGATGAATTCATTTTATTCAATTCCTTTTGGGCTATAAAAGTTGGATATTAGAATAAAAATTTGATTTAATAAATTACTTGATGCAAATAAGACCCATCCCTTTAGTGTGAATTCTAAAAGCTTCACTATAAAGATTTTCTGGATCAATATTTTAGTCAATAAGGGCTTTTTTGATATATTTGATTGCTTTGATTATGCTTTTAGCACATTTTCTACTGTCCTCATTAAATTTAGGTTCAGCTATCTCAGCATCTTGTTCTTCGAGTCTTTGTTTTTTATTTTAGCTTCTTTCTAATATAAAATTACAGCAATGAATAATATCCCATCCTTTGTCTTTTTATAGATTTATTGCTTTCATCAACTAGAACTAAATAAACATATTCTTCTATTCATCAGAGTATCTCTCTGGTAAAATATAAAAAATATTCTTTTTGGTGTACAAGTCTATTCCCCAGCACAAAGTTTCCTCAACATCTCTGCCAACAACCTTGTAGTAAGAAAAGTAAATATTAATTTAAAGATATTGTAAAAAATTTCATTTAAAAAATTTTGTTGCTTTACTTGTCTTTCATTCTTAGAAATTTACTAATTTTTGCATTCACATTCAACACACTCCACCCTGCTGGCTCTATTTAAACACTTGCTATTCCATGTACAAGCTTCAAGATTAAAATCACCCATCTTTGAAAAGCTATTGCAAGCACACTTTTTATCACATTTAACAGGTTCTTTTTTAGATTTCAATTTTTCTTTAATTTGTTTTTCAAATGAAGGAGGCTAAGGATCATATTCTGTAATTTAGATATAATTACGATAAGAAGTGGGTATGATTGGCCACTTTTTTACTTGCATTTTATTATCTAGATCACCTCTAACTAGAGTATGAATATCTTTCCTCTTAATGACTTCTATCTAGTTAATTGAATTGTTTTTTTTGACAAACTCGTAATAATCTTTAATCAAGTAAGTCATATATTGAAAAGATTGAACAGATTTACACCTAAATCTTAGTGTGTAGTTAAATAACTTTCTCATATCCCTATCAAACTCTTAGAATTCATAATATGTATTGTTTTCTGCCTTTAAATATAAATTTTGAAAATGTAAATTTAATAAAATTATTTTTTCAAATCTTCAAATTAAATTTAAAAAAATAATTTTCATAAATGAAAATTTTATAATAAAAATGATTTTTATTATTTACCCTAGCACGTATTGCATCTATTGAATTCATTTTTGTTTAAGTCAGACAATTGAGTTAGGCTTATGGAATAATTTCAGAATAATTAATTTTAGTATAGCTGAACTCTTTCAGGGGAATTTAAAAATTAAAATCATTCAAAAAGAGTTGCTTAAAATATGATGAGAGATTCGATGTTTCAATTTGCCTTATTTCGTCTTCGTATGTAAACTAGTTGATATATTCTTCAAAAATGTCTTCATCTGAATTATTATCATCTATTTCTTCTTAAATTTACTACTCATCTATTTGATCATCGTCCTCTATATCCATTTGATCCTCTTCATTATTTGAATTCTAAGATTATTAAGGAGATATAATTACGGAATTATTGTTTTAGCTTTAACTAGCTTAAGAGCTAGATCTATTTTAATTGTTGTCTATTTAAACACTACCATTCAATTATTAACAATCTCTCTCAATAATATCATCATTGTTTTATTTAGAATATCCAGGAACTTAAATCTCAATTGATTTATCATTCTAAAGTTATAATTTGGTATCTCCATTTTGAGATGCTGTAAAAGTTTGAGAATTTTCATCATCTTATTGCTAACTTTATTCTATTAAATCATTTTTAATTGCACTGCTCTACTAATAAGCTCCTTGCTGTTTTTAGTTTTTTGATGAGCACTTCTAAGGTGGCATCTTTTTTTTATATTTATTTGATGTAGTTTTTTTCTTTTTGCTCTTCTTAGAAGATTACGAAGATATTGATTCTAAAACTACTTCCTTATATTAATAAAGCTTAGTTTACTCGAATGGCAAATAATATTATAATCTTCCGTGCTTCTTTACTTTCTAAGTAATCATATTTGAAGGTTCAACTACTTCATCAATATGATTGGTAGCAAATTTTTTACGAAGAAAAGAGTGAATATCACGTTCTATTGTATTATCTATAAGTGCTAATAAATAATCAGGAGCATCTGATCTGAATGGTATTTCAGTACCTTTTTTAGCTTACTCTGATTAATAAGATGAGTTATTTTGTTAAGTTTGCTGAGATAATTGCTAAAAAGCTTAACTATTACTATTCTCATTCAGCAAACTTGTATTATTTGTTGCCCCTCCTTCAAGGATTTAGTTTAATAGCTTACTATTTGTATTAGCTGCGTTTAAATTTTAATTACTTCCTGCTTAATTTTAATTTCCGTTATTCTTTCCTTTTCGACTTGTTGGGTTATTTTTTTCTGTTTAGTCTGAAGAAAACTATTAATTGCTACCTTAAGAAGGTCTACCCCTCTTTTTTTAGGGCTACTCTATAGTGACAGCAGGTTAAATAAAGTCACTTTCTTCTAAATTATTTTAATTTTCATGATTTTTCTTTTGTTGCTTAGCTTATAATTTATGATCTTTAGCTCTTAATCCTTTCTAAGGTAATTCATTTCCAAATTATTGAGGTTAATTGACTAGAACTTTATAATTTATACTCTTTTTCCCTCTAGTCTTTTGGTCAAGCTACTCTTCCTTCATCATTTCTGCTACTTCTGCTTACTTTCTTGAAAGTTGCTTGGGTTTGTTTTATTAACTCTTGCTACTATTGCTTTTGTTTCCATTCTTGCTTTCTGCTTATGATCTAGTTTCTCTTTTTGGAAGATATTATTCAAATCTAAATGGCTAATTATTTGCTTGTTTCTTCTTTTCGGGTATTGCTAAGGCCATCTATTCTTTATCAGTTGGTATTTCAAGCTCTCCTTTTATTATATATAAATATAATTTAAGTAAAAATATTAAATTTTGATATATTTTGATAATAAAAGAATGGATTATATTGCGATTTGCTTTTTTAAAAATTATTATTTATGCAGTAGTAAGGTGCTCATAAATTCTACAATCCTATATAAATATTTGTATGACATTTTTCTTATTTATTCTACTTTGTCAAGATAAAAGCAAATAATCAATAATAACGATTTTAAAATCATAAATATTTGTAAAATTAAAGTTTTAAATATCTTGTGACAAAATACTTTAAACAATTTCTATTTGCTATATTATCAGTAGCTTAGAGTGTTTCTCCATATTATATTATTTTTTTCTGCTAATATGAATAAATGCTAATAATTTTTGATTTTTTTGCTAAGAATTTTGTTTACTTTAATCATTTGCTGCTAATAATCACTAATTCGAAGATAACAATCAATCACACTAATAAATTTCTCAACTAAAAAATTTATTTTATTAAAAATTTTTTGAAATACCTTGCATCTTTTGGGATTAGGCATCTACATCCAATAACTATTACTGTTATTCTTAGTCTTGCAGTTAGGATTATTCATTTTTCATAATATCATTTTCTTCGTTTGAATTTTAGCTATTAAAAAAGAAGCTAAGAGTTAAAAATAGAATTACAAATTTAAAATGAAAAAAATAAGTATTTAATCTTATTTTATAAAACGTTAATGCATTTACTTAGTTTAATTGAATTCTTTAGAAGCTACATTTTCTGAATTTAAAGCTATTTGCTAATCTATATGCGTTTAGCAGACATTTTCGTCTTTTTAGATTTCGCTTATAAGTGTAGATTATTCTTATTATGGGACTACTGTTTATAAATTTTAATTTTCCTATACAGTTTAGGATATATCCATTTTATAAATCTAATATATAATGAATCAATGCTTATATATCTATTAAACTCTTATTGCTTATTTATCTTTAGCTAGCTAATTGTTATGTACCAACTTTGTTTATTTGATTGAATATGAACTTCTTTTAAAAATCACAAACAACTACTGTGAAAGAGTTAGTTCCTATTCCTTATTATATATATATGTATATAATTTATGATTTTTTTTACTTATATTTTTAAAAAGTATTTTTTTCTTAAATTCATTCTTTTTTTACTTACCCTTAAGATAAAATTCTTTTGATATTTCTTATAGATACATATATAGATAAATAGATTAATAGATACGGCTTGCATATATACATATTTGGCGGCTTACTTTTTCTCCAAAGCGCTCATAATTAAATTGTTTTTCATATCTATATTATAGCATTTACATCTTTATAATAAATTTTATTAATATAATTGCATATATTCACATTATATATCTAATGGCCAATAAAGTAATTTTCATAATTTAATTTAAAAATGTAAACAAGAAAACATCTCTAACTCCCTCACTATTAAATAAGTTTATTCTATTCATTTTAAACATTTTTTTAATTTAAAAAATTAACTGAATTAATTATTTCTGAATATCAAACAAGCATTTATAAACCAAATAAAATTTTGGCAATACCCTAAATAATACTTTAAATTATTTTAAATGATTCAAAATGCTAGCCATTTTTATAGAATTAATTTATTAAAGTAAAGAAAAATCAAGAATATCCATTTAATTATAAATAATTTAGATCTCAAATCAAATATCAACTAATTCATCATAAATTTTTAAAAAGTATGAAAATATTTAAATTGCTAAACATTAAAATAAATGAAAGCTACTTTTTTAATCTCAATAAGATATCCTCTCTTTGCATATTTTTGAATGAGCTAAATGTGTTTTTAAAATAATTATTTTATAAATATAATATCATTTATCAAAATTCAAAAAGAATAAATAAATTAATTACAAATTTTAAAATAAATCTAACATTTTTAAAATTATTAATATTTAAAGATAAATATATCAATCACTCTAATTACAATTTTATTAATTTTAATAACTTAATAACAAAATTCTAATATCAAGTAAGTTATTAGTATTAAATTTAGAAATTTTCAATCAAAAAATTCAATTTGAAAAATGATGAATGAATTATTTTAAATTTTAATAAAATATTATTAGCACAATTTAGATTTTGTTTGATAAATTTATTGTATATTTTCTTTATTTAAATATTCTTGAAATTTTTTTTGTTTTCTAAAGTATTAAATTAAGTAATTCGGGATTACAATTTTTTATTTATATAAAACTATTAACACATTTCAACAAATCAAATTTTATTTTATCACTCCTTTTTTTCGTTAGTATCTTAAAAGTCTTTGCTGTGTTATATGTCATCATGCTAGGGTTGCTTTTGCTGCTCTTCTCTTTCAACTGATTTTTTCCAATCCTCATTGTAATACTTTTCAAACATTTCTTCATCTTTCTTTGGATTAATATATTTATTAGTTATTTCTGCTCTATATTCTTCAAAGTGCTTGACTATATCTCTTGCTGTTTACTAATCTACTCCGTTTTTCATAAATGCCTTTTCCATGCTTTCCATAGCTATATCAAAATAGTGATTAGTGATTTTAAGTGCTCTATGTGAAACTCTTAAATTTCTTCCTGTGTATGGGTGAGGACCTCCTAATGAGTTAACTGCATAAGCTTAACTACCTGGAACATATTTCTTTTCATCTTTCCATATAAAATAATGTTCTAATTCTGGGTTTTCTCTCATCATCATTTTAAAATCTCTCATTGATTTTTCAACAACTGATTTACCACCTGCTCTTTCAAATAATGTATTTCCTGTTCCAACAGTTTTATTGAACCAGAAAGTGTATAACAGAGTTTAATTCAATTATTTAGATTTAATCATGAATTAATTTACTATTTTAAGCTTATTTATCAGCATTTAACTTACTATTTTTACTCTATTTCTTTAAAATTTTTAAGGATAAATCCTAATTATTTCTACTAGTTAATAATTATTTATTATTTTTTAATTAAAATTTTTGCGATATTTCACTGAATATTTATGAATGAATTTAAATAAATTTATTTATTTAAAAATTTTATTGTATCTTGTCTAAAACTGAATGTATAAAAACAAAAATAGAATAAACTTGATGAAATATTAAATATAAAATAATAATATTGAATAATTTTTATAAAATACTCTTTAAGAAATAGCTGTTAAAAATAATTAATTATTCATTATTAATTCAAATTTTTTATTTTACTTAAAAGTATTTTTTTTGTGAATCTTACTAGTACCCAAAGTATATTCAATAATGAATAAATTATATTAAATTTTAGTTAGTTAAATATAATGTTCAATAATACTATTGCATATTAATCAAATATTTTTTCACCATTTAAATATTATTAAAATCAAAATTTCATTTTTCAAATTATTTTTTAAAAGATTTTTCATTTATGCTAAATAATATTTGTTCTTTACCAATTATATTTAATAGATAAGGAATTATATTAAATTTTAGACTCTTAAGTTTAATATTTAATAATATTATTAAATCAGGTATTTATCTCCATTTAGATATTATTAAAATGAATATTTAAAATAATTTTTGTTAAATTTTGGTCATTTAATTTTCAATATTATTTGTTTTTTACCTAAATCATACTTAACTTTCATTTATTTAATTGAAATAAGATCGATAATTTACTTAAGTACATTTTATTTAAATTGTTAACAACTATATTCCTTTTTTTGGCAATTTGAAATATCAAACAAAGCTTATTACTTTGTTTTGGCTTAACTAATTATTTTTAAAATATTATGGAGTAGGAAGAAGAGAAGAAAGGAGGAGACGATTCAAAACAGAGTGTTGTAGATGAATAAGAATCTGATTATTCTGTTATGAGCAGTCTTTATAAAGACGCAAAACTCACCCAAGGTTTTTTTGGAAAACATTAAGAAGTGAACCATTTAACAATGATATTAAACGCTATTCACCACTTTTCTGGAAGAGAAGACGACTATGAAAACTTCTATAATCGATATATAAATGACTATGATATAGAAATAGAAAGTTAATAGACTCCATGTTTAGATATAACGGACAAAAACTGGTAAAATTACACTAACAATAAAGAAAACTATTAGAAGTTTTTATAGTATTTTGGATCTAAATGGGAGCTTATGGGAAAAAAAAACATTTTAAAAATATATCTACCTGTATTGACTAAAAATCCTTCATGTGGGTTTTTTCATCCGCTAATAAAAATGGGTCATACTTGCTATCTAGAGGATACAACTGAAATAACTAACACACTCTCAGTTTGGGCATGCTGCTACTTCTAAAAACCAGATTATTTTAATACTGTTAGCTTTAAAAAGGGAGATGAAGGTGAAGGATTAGAAAATATTTTTGATAAGCTAAGAGAATCGAGAGAGATGTAAACACTAGAGTTTATAAGTGGAACGCATGAAGAAAGAATTAATAAGCTCTTCCAGTCAAAAGAATTTTATCAGTAAATTTTATTCTAACAAAAACAATTTTTTTCTTTCTACAAAACTTCATTATTGAGTAAGGTTTTTAGCTCATTAATTGAAAATACGTATTATGTTTTTGATAGTTATAATAAATGATAGATATTTGATGAATCTAATATGATCTTAATAATCGTTGATGCTTGTACCATTTTTTTAAAAGATTTTTATAAATCCCCCAATACTATCAAATAAACTAGAAATTTATTTGATCAGCATATTATTCATACTTTAAATTATTTCTATATAGATGCAGTATTTTCTTTTAAATTTTATGTAAATACATAGTCTTTGTTCTGGATACTAGAAAAATGATGACACCTTGAAACTTCTAACTATTTCAGTATGTAATTTATACCTTGAAAAACCTTGCTTTGCAACAATGCATTTAGTGGAAGCATGTGAAGGCTTGAGGCAAACTATTCAAATGCTTTCTAAAGAAATTGACAAAGAGGAAGCTATCTTTCAATTTTATTTGGGAATATGTGCTACATATGTGTCAATAGGGATGCCTAAGGTTAACAAGCTTATTGCTCCTACTAATCTCCCTGCATGGAACACGATCTATAATAAAGCTTTGCTTAATCATGATGAGCATGTATTGCTCTTAGTGTATGCATGCACAAAGCTCTATTATATGTACAAAGGTTTCAAAAATTATGAAATAATTAGATGGGTGGCTGCATCAGAACTGAATTTGATAAAAAACTGAATGAAAAAAAAAGGAGAAAAGATACCAATAGCTGCTATTAAAATAGATATTGGCTAATTAATTTATTTCAAACTTAAAATAAAAGATATTTTTAATTTTGCTGCAATATGAACTAAGAAAAATCATATCCACGCTTACTTAAATTAGAAATTAAAATTCTAAATTGAATTTAATATAATTTTGCGAGGTTACCAAATTATTGCTTGGTATTTTCAGCAGAGTACTGCTTTAATTTACTTTACAAATTCAATTTAATATAAAAGAAATTTATACCTTGAGGGGGATTAAATGTGTGTAAATATATAAATCATAATATCATTAATTATATCAAAGAAATTTTAACAGAATTTATTTTAATATATTTCAATTATAAAAGAAATTAAAAAAGGTAGGCTGACTAACCTCTCACTCTCTCTCCTTATTTATTTGAAGTTTTCAATTATTTTTTTTAGGGCGCACCAATTTTATTTTGATTAAATTACGGGCCATAGGATATTAAGTAAATTGATAAATTAAAGTAAAACATGTGAGAACTTCATTATTTTTAGAAATAATTGGTAATCTAAAATAAAGAAAGAAGATAAAGAATTTCTTAAAGCATCAGTTAAGCAATATTTTTATTTATTTTTGAAGTAAAATAGCAAATTAAGTAAATTTGTACTACTTCATCTTAAATTTAATTTGATGCATCTGCATACAAATTCCTCTAAAAATATGTTTTATAAATAAAAATAATTTAAAAAGCTTTGTAAAAATCTTGTCATCATGCATGCAAAAATGAAGTCTTATTGATTTTTTCTTTGTCTCATTCATAAATTTCAATACTTGTGTTTATCCGTTATTTTTATGGATGGTAATTTATATCAATTAGTATGGAATATTTATTTAATAAATAAATAAATGAATAAATGAATGTATGTATAAATATGTATTTAATGCATTTAATAATTATTTTATAAGATTTTTTGTTAAGCTACATTTGATAATTATATATTTATTTTTATATAATAATTGAGAGTTAAGATTTAATAGAAGATTGATAGTTAGTTATTTAGTTATTTAGCTAGTTAAACAAATAATATTTTGTTTTTTGTGATTGTTTATTTTCTTGTTTGATTAATGCTGGTAAATTTAATAGTATATTTATTTATTAATTTGGTTAAGATATTTTCTTTTTTTAAGAATTAAATCAAGATCAATTAATTTTGGATGATTGATATTACCAAATTTATATTAATTTGACTAAACTATTATTCATTTTTTTCATTACTTTATGTCTTCGAGTTGAGGATTGTTAATTCCTTCGAATCCATTTTATTCAAGCCAAGCTTAGCTGTAAATTTTGGAGAGATATTTAACACCAGCATCTGGACACACAGTCACAATTGTGGCAGGTCCATCTAAAGTAGAAGCTAATTTGAGAGCAGCTGCTACGTTCAAACCAGAACTACCACCAACCATCAAACCTTCAAACTTGGTAAGTTTATAACAGGTTTCAAAAGCAGTCTTATCATCTATTTATATGCACTAGTCTATTAAATCCATATCCATAGCAAGAGGGATTGTATCTTTGCCTACACCTTCTACTTAGAATTTACCTGGTGTAATAAGTTCACGAGTCTTCCAATATTGGTAGAAGACACTGCCATAAGGATCTGCTAAAACAGCCTAGACTCTTCCTTCACTGGCCTCCTTAAGATATTTAGAAGTTCCAGAGATAGTACCACCTGTAGAACCAGCGGCAATAAAGTAATCAATATTACCTGAAGTTTAATTCCAGATTTCTGGTCCAAGGGAGTTATAATAAGCAAGTGGGTTTAAAGGGTTATCGTATTGATCAATATCATAATAGTCAGGATTAGCTTTACACATATTGATAGCCATGTTCATATAATGATCAGGAGAGTCAGCAGAAACATTTGCAGGACCTACAATAACTTCAGCTCCAAAGGCTTTAGGAGCATCTTATTTCTCCTTACTACACTTAGTATTAGTAATAACCTTGCACTTGTATCCTCTTTATGCAGCAATGAAGGCAACTGAGCAAGCTGTGTTACCAGAAGAAGCGGCGACTACAGTCATTCCCTTTCTAAGTTTACCTTCAGATTCAGCTGTATCAAAAATATATTTAGCGATTCTATCCTTGATAGATCCTGTAGGGTTCATGTATTCGCATTTGACATAAATCTTGATTCCCTTTTCACGGTAAGGATTGATCTTCTTCAATTCAACAAGGCCAGTGTTGCCAATCATTTATTCAATGGTGTCTCCGTTTCTTTGTCTCATTTATTTTGGATTTAGAATTTGTTTTTATCTTTTTAGAGTGTGAGATTTCTTGTTATGTGTAGGATAAGTAGGGTTTCGTTCGTTCAAAGTAATGAAAGCGATTGACTGATTAATTTAATAAGACTTTGAAAATTAAATTTAGTAGATCTTAGAAAAAGATATAAGATTTGATTTTTTTGATGATAATTATCCTTTCTTTTTTTAAAGGGCTTTTTTTTTAATTAATTTTTTTTTGCTTGTTATTTAATTACATATATTTGAGTCATCTTTTAGGCTGATATATATAGACAGTAATTGGTCTACTATCACTTTGCTTTTTTGAGCATACCCAATTTGAATAGCAATTTAGAAAATATAAAAGCTAATTAAAATGAATAAATTAATGAATCAGCTAAGTAGAAAAGTTGTGTTCAATAATGAATCAAATGAATAAACAAAGAAACTCAACAAAATGGTATTAGCATATATCTAATAATTATTTTAAATAAATATTTACAGTCAAAAATATTACAAATATTGCTAAAGTATAGTTTTTTTTCATTGATTTTTAGACAATTATTTACAGTTCTAATTTTTCATTTCAAATCAAGTGCTTATGAATGAAAATTCCATCTACGCACTAAAATCATAAACTAGTATTATTTTAAATACCTTAATTAGAATTTTTTCTACTGGAATCAAGTTAATAAAAAAAATTTTTAAGCAACAAATAAAAATCAATTAGGTCTTTCAATAAACGGCCATTTTAACAAGTTTTATGACTTGCTTTAAGAATTGCTTTAAAATGTTATGGTATGACGCAATCAAGTAAAAAACATACTCATAATATCTAACATAATTAATTATATTCTTTTATTAACATTTTTAATGACAATTAATATCTTTTGTCATATTAAGCTTGACTTTCAAGATAATGAAATCATATACCATTAATTAAGGTGATCTTTTTTACTAATATCGTCAAATTTTAGGTCCCCGTTCATAAATTTATTTACATCTCGAACAAAATAAAAAATAAAAATTATAATCAAGGCTATTTGTAAGTTGTCACGTAAAAATTGTGTGTATTTTCGAAACATCAAGAGAAAAACTTAAATTGTTAATCAATTAATTGATATAATTCTATCTTTTATAGACATAAAAATACCTATAAGAAAGAAAAAATGTTTTTTAAAGCTTTTATTGACAAAGTTAAAACTATTTCATTTTTTTTTTCATTCTATATTACAAAAAAATTCAAAAAGTTTAAAAGAATATTCAAATAAATAGCTCGAAAATGCATTTAGAATTTTCAGTGTTATTTGTATGTCAAAAGACATGCAAAACAAGCTTATAAAGAGCTAAAGGAAGAGTTATATATTGTCAATATTATTGTTTACTCTTTTCACAGATTAATTTTTTATTTCAGGCCTTTGTCTGTTATTAATTGTAATACAAACTCATACAAATATATTTGCAAAAAAATATCATCTTCCCCACTATTTTTTATCACTTTCTAATTACCCTTTTTCTTCAATAACTTTACTTTCTGTTTTAGTTTTGCAAATGAATACTTACATTATACACAAATTAAAACCATTATAAATCTTTCACTCAAATTTATAAAAACTCATTTTCCTCTACGACTTCTCTTCTTTCAGACTTGCATTCTTTACTTTCTTTCTAATAAAATTAATAAACTCTATCCTATCTTTCTTTTTTAGAACTAAAAAAATAATCTGATTAAATCTATGCATGAGTTTAAGTTTAGCTTAAATCTCATTTATTTGTGTATTAATGGAGTAATTCAGTCTCTGTGATGAGGATTATGGTTTTTTACTTAGTTTTTGTTAAAGTCTTCATTTTCGATAGCTATTTTTATAAAAGATTTTTATTTTCCCCCTTTTAATTAAATAGATATTGCTTGATAAATTTACAATCAGATACTCATAAAGCATGATTTAGGTTACTAATTTATATTGATTAAATTTTGGGGAAATTTTCAAATTTTGAGTGGAATATAAATATCCTATTATTTATCATCTAAATAATATTCAAATTAATTTAATTGATTTGAGTTAAGCACAAAACCTAAATCAAATTAATTTGCACCGCATTCAAAATTTATTGATACTAAATAAAACAAATACGGCATTCTTTACTTTAACCTGCTTATATTTGCTCTAAAATAAAATTAACACATGAAATATTAATTTAGGATAACCTTGGCATAAAAATTTAAATATCTTGATTGTAATTAACCAGATAGCTTCCTACTTTAATTTCAAAGCCTGAAAAACATCTATTTTTCTAAATTAGGTTTAAAATTACTTGTAACAGATTTATATTGATATTTGAATTACTAATAGATATTTTTTTATTAATCATCAAAAAAAAATGATGTATAATAGTTAAATCTTTTATATATTTTAAAAAAAATATTCATAGCTAATATATGAGAGAAAAGAGTTTTAAACTACATTCAATTTTGTTAAGCCACAATTTATTTGTGATACTATTTAATATTTTTCTTGGAATAGTTCAATTAATCTCCTTATATTTTTTAAACAATTTACTTGTAAAGCTTATTGTAAACTATCTATAAAGCCAATTAATTCTTTTACAAAAGTGTTACGTCAACAAAAAATAAATGTAAATTAAAATTTGTTTTAGTTTATCTCAGTTTGTTTTTTAACTTTACAATTTAGTAAAAGAAAATGGTATGTATGTAAAATATTGTAAATCTTCAAACCATGAAGGATTACTATCCCAAATTTAATTTAAACACTAACAAAAGTTTTAAATAACTTTAAAATTCAATTTTTTTTTGAAAAATAACACCAAGAAGTATAATTTTATAATATATTTTAGTTGAATATTATTTTTTATAAAATGTATTTATATTTAATTAGATAAAATTATGTACTTTTAAATATAGAAATAATTAAAAAATAATCTAAAATTTGAAAAATGAAAGAGAGTATTAAAAAGTATCTTTGCTTAATATAAAATTTATATTTTTATTTTGCTTTAGATCAAAAACATGAAAAATTTTGCTTTATAAATGAAGTAAAAGAATTAATTTGCTCATTAGATTTTGTATTTACAATAATTTATAATTAGTTATCTTTAACTCTTTTATTAATTTAAAAATAATCTTGTAAATCATAGTAAAAGATATTATATTACTATTATATGTAAACATTTTAAACATTATTTGTTTTTACTTTTCTCTAAATCATGAAATTAATGCTCATTTTACTTTTTAAAAAATTAATTTCAAAAAGTATTTTTGATTATTAAAATTGAAAGCAAAAAAATAACTTTTATTTCTATTTTTATAATTTAAGACAAAATTATAATTTTCTATAAAATCATGAAGTTTAATTAAAATATTATTAATTATTTTAATCAATTAAAATTTAAAGAATAATTTTAATATTACAAGAACATTTAATTTAAATATAAATTTTAAAAAAATTTAGATAAAAAAAGATATTATTTTTTAATCAAACTTTATTACTAGAAATATCATATTATTTTATTATCAGAAATAATATATTTACCACTTACTAAAGAGCATTTAAATAGATTTTGAAGCAAAAAATAATTTTATTAATTATCTATCTTTTATCAATTAAAATATTTTATTTGCAATATTTGCAATGTATTAAAACTATATTTTAGTGAAAATAAATATTTTAATCACAAAAACATAGGTAATTAATTATCCATCTTTACTTGCACTCTTTATAGAATATTTTTGATAAGAAAACAAATGCTGATGATAAGCAAATAAATATTAAATTTAAAGTCTAATTTATTATTTTCATAATTCTTAATTTTTCATTAAGAAAATTGCTATTTAGTTTTAATTTATCAATGTAAATTAATTTCCTATATTAAAATTATTAAAACTTATTTATCATATAATATTTTTATAAATTAGAGATACTATAATCTTTTAGGAAATCAGTAATGAGGAAATCAAAAAAGTTACTCTTTTAATTTTTGAATTAAAACAAAATAAGCAACTACAAAAAATAAATAAATTACAAACAGTTTAAAATAATAACACATTTAAATGAGTTTTAATATTTAAGATTTAATTATGAGAAATAGGAAAATCATTAGATTTTGATATCCTATAGAATCTATAAAATGATATTTGTAAATGGTTTTGCATGAGTAAAAAAATGAAATTCAATTAGAAATCATGTTCATTTTCAAAGACATTTTTATGTATTTTTTCATCTTAGAATTTTTAAAAAAATTTTCTCTTAGTTTTATTTAAATTTTTTTTAATTTTGTGAGCAAAATTCTTTTTCATAATTTTTCAGAGTTTATTCTAAGTTTTATTTTAATTTTAGTTATTTCTCTCAGCATAGTTTACAACAGTTTGATTTAGTAAATTTAAGTTTTTTTACAAGTTTAAATATATATTTTTGCTCTGCATTCATACAATTTTTATATTTTTACAATCATTAATTATTTATTTAAATAATTAAATTATAAAAAACAAAAGAGTGTGCTTTAAAATGAATTAATTTTTAAAATACATTTTTATGTATTATGTGATTTTAGAATTTTTTTGATAATTACTCTATTTAAATATTTAAAAAATTTTGTAAAAAATTTCTTTTTCATATTTTTTCAGAGTTTATTCTGAATTTTATTTTAGTTTTAGATATTTCTCTCAACAAAATTTGTCAGTTTGCTTTTTAAATTTAAGTTTTTTATCTATTTTAAATGGATTTTTTGTCTCAACATACATAAAATATTAATATTTTTACCATCATTAATTATTTATTTTACAATCATTAATTATTTATTAAATTAAATAATTAAATTACAAAAGAAAATACAAGAATTTTCATGAAAATAATGGTTTTGTATAAATTTTTTTAAATAAAAAAGTTATCAATTGTTAAAGTAATTAAGAGCTTACTTCCTCATTAAAAATCATTTTAGCTTTGAAGAGTAATTTCTATAGGCTTTTAAATTTATAATTTAATAACAGTAGCTATTTAATTTTATTCTAATGCTTTTTTAAATTCTTTCTATTTTTACTTTTTTCTATTTTCAAAATCTTACAGCTTGCTTTACTTTAACTGAAAATCTTTACAAGTTTTTTATTTTAAATCAAATACTTTAGAATTATTTACTTTTAAATTTTATTTTCAAATAATCAATCTATTTTTAGCTGTTTTTATTTAAAAAATATACACTGATAAAACAAACAAACAAGTTGTTAAAATAGAAAGTTTAAGCTTTAATTTAAGAAATTCTAGAAAAAAGAATAATCCTATTAAGAAATGTAATGTATTTTTTTACACTTTATATTTATCCTTCTTAAATATTTAAAATTGCAACTCTTTAAAAAGATTGCTGTGAGAAAATATATTTTACTCTTTAATTATTACCAAAAAAAAAATATTTTATGACATACTTAAATAATAATATATTTAATAAAAGTATTTTTAAATTTAAATGAAGTTTATATTTTTTTAAATAAACTTTTAGAAGATATTTAAAAATGAAATGATATGTTTGAATTAGTAATGAAAATTAATATCAATAAATATATTTATGAAAATGCATATTGAGTAGTAAAATAGTAATCATATCGTGTATTGAGTAACCTTAAATTCTTATATTTGATAAAAAGCAATCAATCTAAAAAGGTTTAATTAAGAATTAGTGAAATTAAATTACAAAAATAATAAATTATTACATTAAAAATTAGAATAGCTTAAATTTATATAACAAAATATTAAAAAACTTAATATAAATGTAAGAAGAGAAATTATAAAAGTTAGAAAATCCCACTTAAAACTAATAAGATTAAGAAGTATCAAATGGCAAAATACCATTTTGGCATCTTTTTAAACTAGCATCTAAAGCTGATATCATATTAGTTATTTTAGGAAGTTTAGCTTCAGTAATAAATGGCTGTCTTTAACCACTTTTTGGTCTATTATTTGGTGAAATGGCATAAAAATTTAGTCCAGGATATAGCGCCGATACAGTTGTGGATAATTGCAGAACCATAGCGCTGTGGTTTGTTGGAATAGGAGCAAGTATTGTTTTAATTTTCAGTTTTGATCTTAAATTAAATAGTAGAGCTAAGAAGATAAAATATGCAGCATTTTTAAAAATTTTTGATACTTTCATTTGTAAATTCAATATTTTTATAATTTTTTCATAATAAAAGTATCCTTTATACTTTCAATCTTTATGATGTATTTTTGGATCAGTGTGGGTTAGAGATAGGCAATCAAATTTAGATTAGAGTATTTTAAATCTTTACTCAAGTAGGAAGTAGGCTATTTTGATTAAATATAAGCAAATGAGCTTTCTTCTAAAGTTTCAACAGAGTGCTTCAAAATACAGTCAGCTTTGGGAGAAAAAACATGCATCTTTATTTATTCATTGAGTATGTTTATTGGTAGCTTGATAATTGCTTTTATTAGGGGATGGTAAATCGCTCTAGTAGCAATAGCTGTAACACCACTTATTGCCTCTGCAGGCTACTTTGACTAATGGGTTTCAGAAGGAATTGTTAAAAAAACTAGCTCAGCCTATTCATCAGCAGGAGGTATATCTGAGCAAGCTTTAAGCGCTATTAGAACAGTAAAAGGTTTAAATGGTTAAGATTTTGAATAAAATAAATATTCAAATATGATCAAGAAAGCTTTCTAAGTTTCTTTGAAGTTTTCTATCTATCAGGGTGTTGGATTAGGTAAATCTTTTATTATTTATCACATTACACAATAGATAATAAACAAATCCCAAAATTGGAAAATTGTATAAAATTTATTTCAGATACCATTTAATTTGCAAATCAAGCTAATTTTATGATTTACATACAGATTTTTAAACAATTTAACATTTAATAATTTTAAAGGGCTATAAAATATGATGTTTTTCTTTGATTTTGCTTTAACTTTTTGGGTAGGATCTAAGTTCATCGAAGACGAAGTTTATAATCATAATTAAGGAAGAAGCTATAATTTTTCTGATGTTTTAACAGCATTTTTAGCAATTATGATGAGTAGCTTCGAATTAGGTTAGGCTATGAATTCTATCAAGGCCTTCACTCAAGCTCGTCAAGCTGGGTTCAATATGTTTTAAGTAAATTGATAAATTAATTAATTTTATTTTTATCAGTGCTTTAAATTACTTGCTTACACTTAAATTAATTTTTAATTATTGGATAAATTTTGACTGTTCAGCTTTAAAAAAAAATTTAAATAAATAAAAAGATACTTAATAGATAATCCAAAGTTGATTTAAACGAAAATGGGATTGATTTATCTAAAAAGCAAATCAGCGGAGAAATCAAATTTGAGAATGTAGATTTCTCTTATCCTACTCATCTTGATACAAAGATTCTCAAAAATTTAAATATCTCTATATAACCTAACAAAAAAACTGCATTTGTTGGTGAATCAGGAAGGTATAAAACTTGATAGATTTTAAAAATACCAAGTGTTAAATATTTTTTATTTTAATTAGTGGAAAGTCAACAATTGTTTAGCTCATTGAGAGATTCTATGATCCATAATGTGGCAATATTTACTTGGACGGTATCAATTTAAAGGATTTCAAATTAACTTCTCTTCGTTAGTCTATTGGATATGTTGGATAAGAACCTGTTCTTTTTGCAACTACAATAAGAGAAAATCTATTGTATGGCAAAAGAGACGCAACTGAAGAACAAATGATTGAGGCTCTCAAATAAGCAAACGCTTGGTAATTTATTGAAAAATTAGAGAAAGGTTTAGATACTTATGTTGGTACATCTGGTGCTTAGTTCTCAGGAGGTTAGAAACAACGTATTAGTATTGCAAGAGCTATTTTAAAAAATCCAAAAATTCTTTTGCTCGATGAAGCTACTAGTGCTTTAGATCGTAAAAATGAAGCTCAAATTCAGAGCACTTTAGATTCAGTTTCATAAGGGTTAACAACTATTGTTGTAGCTCACAGACTATCAACAATACAAAATTCTGATGAAATTATTGTATTAGATAAAGGAGTAATTGTTGAAAGAGGAACTCACGATGATTTGCTAAAGAATAATGGAGCCTATTTTAAATTTGTAGAAAAGTAAAAAATAATAGAAAAAGAATAAGAAAAACAAGCTGCTGCTCACAATAATAAAGCTTTATGCTTGCTGGGAGATACTCAATCAAGATTAGCTTCTTAATCTTCTTAAACTCTAAATACAGAACAAGAATTTTTAATGAAAGAAGAGAGTTAAAATCAGAATGCTCAAAAATTGATTTAATAAGTTTAGACTTTAAATAAAATCCAAGAAGAATAAGAAGATGATGAAGAAGCCTAAAACAAAGCCATAAGAAACTCTTTTAGTAGCTAAGCTTAAAGCTCACCAAAACAAACAGAAATAGTTGAATAAAATGTTATTGATTTACAGAATATTTAAAATGTAAGTGTTAAATAAAGCATAGAAAAGACAGATGAAAAAGCTATTATGAAAAGATTGTTTTCTTATAATGATAAGTAAACCATCAATTACGTGCTAGGTTTCCTTTTTGCTATTGGTAACGGAGTTTGCTATCCTTTTAGTGGCTACGTGCTTGGTAAAATCAGTGATGTTTTGCTCGATAGAACCAGAAGTGATTTTAGAGAGTAAAGCAATTTGTAAAGTCTTTATTTCTTAATTCTGGGCTTGGCATAATTATTGACTTGTACTTTCTAATTTTATTTCTTCTCAAGAGTTGCTGAATAGCTCACATTCAAGCTACGTAAAGATCTCTTTTAAAAGTATTTGAAAATGCCTATTTCTTGGTTTGACCACCCTCATAATACTCCTGGATCTCTTACACAAAAATTATCAACAGATTGCCAAGCTGTCAATAATATGACTAGCTCTACTCTAGGAATTTAGGTAAATAAATTAGAAAATATTTTATAAATTTAGTAATAAAATTTAACTTTATTAATCAAAAAAGCTATCCAACACAAGTTCTTTGGTCAGTGCATTAGCTTTAGCATTCTCAGCAGATTGGAGAACAACTTTAGTTGGTTTAAGTCTTATGCCTTTGATGGTTTTGAGTTAAGCATGGTATATGAGTAGAATGGAAGGTTTTGGAGAAAAAACTGATGCTGCATTTAGGGACTCTACAAATATGATAAATGAAGCTGCTTGTAACATAAGAACTGTGACTAGTTTTGGAAACAATCAACAATTAGTTCAAAATTTTACATAAATTTTAGATAAAAACATTAAAGAGATAAATAAATCTGCTCTTGAAGCAGGTCTTGCTATTGCTTGCACAAATTTCATTTTGTTCTGTATTATTTTTTTAAAATATAATAAATACATATTAATTTAATTTCTTTCAAAATCTAGCGATCTATGGTACTATCTTTTATGCAGGATCCACATTTCATAGAGATTATGGTCTTTCGATTGTTGATATGTTTATTTCTATCTAATGTTTAATGTTTGCTGCTATTGGTATCGGTAAAATTAAATAAATTAATACATTCGTATACCATCTTACAAATACTATTCATTATCAAAAGGCTCAAATAGTCATTACTTAGGAGATGTAGGCACTTCTTAAAATGCTGCTAAGGGTATTTTCTAAGTTCTAGACAGTGCTGATGAAAACCAATTGAATTTTTAAAATTTCGATAACCAAGAAGTAAATGGAGAAATATAATTTAAGAATGTTACCTTTAAATATCCATAAAGAGATTAAATTATCTTAAAAAATGTTTCTTTTACTATACCTGCTGGATAAAAAGTAGCTTTTGTTGGACCTTCTGGAGCAGGCAAATCTTCTATAATTTAACTGATTTAAAGATTTTATGATAACTATTCCGGAGATATTTTATTAGACGGTGTCAATATTAAGAACTACGATTTATTGAAATACCGTGCTAAATTTGGAGTTGTTTCTTAAGAGCCAACTCTTTTCACAGGAACTATTAAGGAAAATATAATTTATAATACAGAAAATGTAATTGAATAAGAAATAGAATCAATAACAAAGCTAGCAAATGCTTATGAATTCATTACTAATTATTCAAAGAGTAAGATATTTATCTTTTACAACAAAAATTATTTTATTAATTAACATATGAAATAAAAGATGGTGTTAATGGATTTGATAGATAAGTTGGTCTAAAAGGAAATCAACTAAGCGGAGGATAGAAACAAAGAATTGCTATTTGCAGAGCTATGATTAAAAAACCGAAAATTATGTTATTAGATGAAGCAACAAGCGCTTTAGATTCTCAAAACGAAAAAATAGTTTAAGAATCCCTTAATCAAGCTATGAAGTAAAAAACTAGTATATGTGTAGCTCACAGAATATCCACAATTAAAGATTCAGATATGATCTATGTGATGGAAAATGGAAATATAGTTGAGCAAGGAAAATACGATTAATTGATGAATCTAAAAAATAATTTCTATAAATTATAATTAGGAAGTACCTAATGAATAAACAAAATAAGTTAAATTTGTAATATAATTATTAATATGATAAATTTAATCTAATTAGTTATTATTATATCTTATGCATTTATCTATTTATTTAGTTTTATTCTTTTTAAAAATATCTATCTTCAAAAATCAATTTTTTTAATTTAATTTTAAAAATTTTATTAAAATGCAGGTAGAATAAATGTGTATCAATTTTATCAGCATTTCTTACACATATATTTATCTACTGATCTATTAAAAATCTTGTTCTAAATATCATACTTCAGGAATCAGTTTTTTTAATTAATTGTAAGTTTTAGTTTAAAAATGATAGGATTTTTATGAGCCTATTGAATAAAAATCTCTAAGACACTATTATAATTCTTTTAAAAATACATCTCATCAATCATCAAGAATCAATTTTATTTAATAAAATAAAAATTTTAGTTAAAATAAGATTAGGATTGTTGAAATTCAGGTCACTCTATGAATTTCTAATTGTTTTGAATCAGCAAATAAATAAATATTATCGCTTTTTAGAGCAATTTTTAAGAAGATATTTTTTTGTTTTAAGATATTTTATGTCAACTTTGAACAAATTGAAAACAAATTAAATATCTTAAATTTATTATTTATTATATTAGTCTTTTCAACTAACTAATGTTCTTTTGAGTTCTTCTAGAGGGATAATTTCTTTTTTTAATCTTCAAATCAGTTTATAATTATTGTTTTATTTAAAAACTTAAAACTAGCTTAACATGTTAGAGTTGATGCAGATTAATATTCTTCATATTTACTATTTCTAATATTTTTTACTGATTGATTTAATTGTAACATTAATAATTTTTATTAAATTAATTTTTGTTTTTAATCTTAACATGTTTGAGTTGATGTAATATTATTTACTGATTATTTTCAGGTTTTTTTTAATTTTTTTAAACTTCAATTTTGGTTTTCCTCATTATAAAATATTACAAAATGTGAAAGCTACTAATAAACCTAAGTTTCTTTCTAATAAAGATCATGTAGCATATTTTTTGCTTGAATTTTATTAGCTTTCAGGTGATGACAAGTATTTTTATTTTTCATTTCTCTAATTTTATTATTCTTTAAAATATACTTATGCTTATGTTTAGTTTAAATATTAATAAGAATTTATGCAAATTTGTTTAATTGGTTAAAATTTTTTGCTTATTTTTATGTTTACATGTTTTAGTTTTTCAACAGATTGTTTTTTGTTTGGATAGATTTTTTTTTTTATTATTTATTAATTAAAATTTTGGTTGTATTTAAATTAAAAATTAAATGATCTAGTTGTTATGTTATCCAAAAGAAATCAGTCAACCTTAAGTAAGTTTGATTTATGACTACATATGTAATAAAACAGTGTCTATTCAATAAATAATTTAACTCTAAAGGTTAATAGCATCTAAAGTGAAAAGCTAAAATAATTTTAATATTTTTAAAGTTTTTAAATTTCATATGAAGGATATTTAATTTATTTCTATCATCTTTTTAATACTGCAAAATATTTTTATTTAGATATTTTATTAATGGTATCCTTCTTTTTTTAAGAAAATAATACTTTATAATAGTAAAATGTAAGAAATTAAAAACATTCAATTTCCCTTTTTACTCTTATTTATGCCAAATTCAGTTTTTTTTGTTACCGAAATTTAATTTGTATAAATATTTATAGGATTATTAATATTATTTTTGGCTTGTCTAATACTATAGATTAGAATTAAGAAACTATTAGTCACATTTTTACTCTTAATAAAAAATAAAAGTATTTTTCTTTTATTTATTTAAAGAGTGAATAAAATATTTAAATAATATTATATATATAGAGTAATCTTTAATAATTAAACAAATACTATGAATTAAAAAAAATCAGGCTAATGATTGGTATATTATTATTGGTTATCCTCTTCTAAAGTCTAAAAATAAACTTCATTAGTTAATAAAATTAGACTAATATTTTATTAATTTATCTAAATATTTTTTTTAATAATTATTTTTATTATCCTCATCTTTAAGAAACATATAAAATTTATTTTTAAAATAAAAAAGCTTTTTGAAACATTCTTTTTTTCTCAAAAGTTTTTGAAATATTTCTAATTTAATAATTTTGATCATGTAAATTTATAAATAGATATAGAATTGTGTTTATATTAATCAAAATATTTTAAATCAAAAAATTGAGAATCATTAGTTTTTATTACAAATTGAGGATTAGGCTTTTCTTGCAATAAAGTTTCTTTTAATATTATTATTTATATTATTATTATATTTGTTATTATCTTTATTATAAAAAATGGTTGTAAATGTGAAGATATTAATAAATAATAAAACAAAATTAGATAATTAAATTATTGGATACATTAATTTTGTATTTTATATAAGTAATATTTCTCTCCTAGATGTCTATGAGCAATAGAACTAAAATTACATTTTTAAAAATGCACAAGCTATTGAATAGCGCTTTTTGTAGATTGATAATCAATTAGTTATATTCGCAAATTCAGCTTTAGGTTTTACTTGTAATTAAATTTCTTTCAATTAATATTTATGTAATATTAGTATTTAATGTTAAGTGTTAATTAAAAAAATGATAATAAATGTGATGTAGCTAATAAATAAAAAACTAAAATTATATAAATAAACTATTTAATGTTTTAATTAAATATTTGTATTTGTAATATTTTTCTCTTTAAATATCTATGAGCATTAGAACTAAAAGTATATTTTTTGAAAAATGCAAGCATTTCAATGGTACTTTTATGGATGTCTTAAAATCAAATATCTAAAATTAAAAATTTTTAAATAATTCATCATTAAAGCGGCCTGATATTTAATTTTTTTAATTTATCTTTCAAGCATAATTAATAAATACTTTTAAAGGATTTTTTGTATTTATAAGAGTTAGCATTTTCTTGATAAATGAGTATTAATTTACAACTATTTTTATAGATTGAAGATTAAAAATTGAATTTTTTGGTAGTTAAAATAAAAAAAGGCCAAAAGAAAGATTTAGAAGCAACTGTAATATAATTTTACAAATTAAAAAGATAAATAAAGTTAATTAAAGATTCTTAACTTTCTTATTCTTTCTTATTAATGGACTGATAAAATTAATGGGATTAAAAAGTTTGATTCTTACCAAAAATAATATGTCTATTTTATAATTAATACAAAAAGTATTCTTCAAAAAATCCATTTTTAAATACATTTTTATAAACGCTTTTTATGTTAATGCTCGGTTTAAATTCATTTTATTTTTGTTACATTTAGTTATACTTTTTGAATTTAAATTTTAAAAGCATTAAATGAAATAAAAAGAGGATTTTTTAAATAGAATTTGCATTGATTTCATAAATTTATTTATGCTTTTTACATATTTTAATTTATATTTTTAATTTTTTAAAGTGTAGTTCTTCATTTAAAATTGTCCTCTATCAAACAAATAGATATTTAACATGATACAAAAAACAAATATAAAAAAATGTAAATTGTAATGAGAGGAATCAAAAAAAAGAAGAAGAATATTAATATGCTTATGTTTTGAAATATTAATTTAGTTTACTTGATTAAAATTGTGATGGAGTTTTATTTATTTATTTATGTTTGATTGTTAGTTTGTAACACCCATTTACCATAGGAAAGTAATAGGTAATGTTTTATTTTAATTAAATTCTACCAAGGTAGATGCTAATTACACTTTTATGAAAAAATATAATTATTTAAAATATATTTAACAACTTGTACTCGAAAGCAGAGAGAGAGAAAAAAACAAAATAAAATCAACTGATAAATATTTTTTGATAATTAGGTGGGAAAAATTTAGAATAATTAATTGCTTTTTACTTTTTCTAATAAAATAAATGTAATTTAAATATTTGCTTACAACCTCAAATTTATGAATTTATTTTTATGAGTATCAATCGTTTTTTAGATTCTTAAAAGCTTAAAATAAGAATGCATTTATGTCGTCATTTTCAATTTAAAATTATTATGAAATAAAGATGCATTTTTTAAATTTAAAACTTTTACTTTCATCTTATTTTATTTTATTAAATTAATTGCATTCAAGCTTTATTTAAATAAAAATTAGCATTTATCTATTTTAATTTTAATTTGTTGACACCTTTTCATGAATTTTACTTAAACATGAGCTTTTTTCAAAAAATACCATTCATTTTTCTTGAATTTTATTTTAAAATTATTTTTCCAATCCATAAAATTGTTTGTTCTAAGTATTTATCTATTTAGAATTAGCGAACACAAATATAAAAATGTATTTTTTCCTAACAGTTTACAAATATTAAATTTATATTTGTCTTCCAAATAAATTTAAATGTATTTAAAAACTGACTGAATTAATGCAGATTATTAGATTCAATCGTAATTTATTATCTTTTTATTAATTTAGTAAGATTGATTAAATGATTCTATTCAAGGGCTACATTTCAATTTTTCTATGATTACATAAACTATCACAAACAACTGCACATTTAATTACCCCAAGCTTCATATATCACAGATTGATTACTAAACATAGTTATAGACCTATCCTTTAAATTCACGAATATCTAACTCTACTTTTTATGCTCTGCAACGAGTTTATATTCTCAGAAAATTTGAGCAAATTCTAATAATTTTTTATATAAAAAAACTAAGTTATTCACAAAAATATTCATTTTAATAAATATATTTATTTGCTTATAAAATAAATAAAATGGTTAAAGGGGATAGCAATACACAAAACAATGTATCTTTTTCAAATCTGTTTTATCTGGTTTCTAAAAAGGATTCATTGTAACTTATTGGTGGGTTAGTATGTACTCTTTTAAATGGAGCTGTCTAGCCTATATTTTGCTTGCTCTAAGGTGAAGTTGCCAATGTTTTCTCTTCCAGTAACACTCCTAGCTAAGTTTATGATAAAGCAGTAGTCATCTTGCAATACTTTATAATATTTGGAATAAGTAAATAATACATTTTATTTAACATATTAGCAAGCAAGCAAGTCATTAGAAAATGGCTTTTTATTCAAAATAGAAATTATAATTTAAGCTAAAATAAATATGAAAAAATAACTCTAAAATAAATAATTAAATAAAATAAACATTTATTTATTCAGAAAATTAAAATAATTTATTTTAACTTTTAAAAATATTATTATTAGTTTCTTTTATACTCTCAACCTTGATGATGTACTTTTGTGTTTAATTTGGCGAAAATTAGGCTATTAAATTTAGATAGGAATATTACAAAAAGTTAATTAGCCAAGATGTTAGCTATTTTGATATGCTAAATTCAAATGAACTATCAACAAAAATGGCAAGTGACTGCTTTAAGATATAACAGGCTATTGGAGAAAAGCTCTGCTTATTTTTATATTTTTCAAGTATAGTGATAGGTACTATAGCACTTGCTTTTATTAGAGGATGGTAGCTTTCACTGATATGTTCTATAATAATACCAATTAATTTACTCGTAATTAATACCGCTACAAAAATCACTCAAAAGTCAGTCAAAGAAAACTCCTCCATTATGCAAGCAGCTGGAGGTCTTACTGAGTAAACTCTTTCTAATATAAGAACAGTTAAGAGTCTTTAAGGAGAAAAGCATGAATCGTAAAAATACTCAGAATTAATTTAAAATGCTCTTCAAAAAAAGTTCCGTTTTAATTTCATTTCAGGAATCTCAGCAGGTAGAATATTTTATTTAAAAAATTTAAATTTTACCTTGGGGTAAAAAGTATTTATTTACTCTAAGCTTAATAATCAAAAGTTATTCTTAATTTTTTTATTTTACTGGATTGATAGTGTTAAATAAAGTAGATCATACTATCTATTCATCATATTTTAGAAAATTTTATTTCATTTAAATTCAAGAGAGAGAATAATTTTTATCTTAAATTGATAGGACTTTAATCGATGTTTTACTTTCTAAATTATACTCTTCCATTTTGGGTTGGTTCTATTTTCGTTGAAAGGGAAGTATTCAACGATAACATGGGGAGACCATACGATGCATCTGATATTAATGCTATTTTTGCTTGTATTTTAATTGGTGGAATTAGACTTAACATGGCTATCAATAGCTATAAAATCTTTTACGAAGCAAAAATTGCATGTGCTGATATATTAAAAGTATCTTAACAATTATTTAATAAATAAAATTCGTTTAAATGAATGGTTTTGAGTTGCTGCTTTACTCAAAAAAAAAAGCTATAAATTTTACTTTTAATTAATTAAAAATAAAATCAGAATTAATTAGATTAACACTTTTCAATAAAAATAAGGTCTTGAAATCTATCCCTATAATTCAATAAAATGATTCCGGCATAAAAGTCAATAGAGACACTGTAAAAGGAGAATTTGTTTTTGAAAATGTGTCTTTCAGCTATCCTTCAAGAAAATAACAAAATTTACTAAAAAATGTATCTTTTTCTGTTTTACCACAAAAGAAAACAGCTATCGTTGGTAAATCAGGATGGTAAGATTTTATTTTATTACAATTTTTTAAATTACGTTTCTCAAATATTAAAAAAAGTAGACAAACAAATCCCCTACATTTTTTTATTAAGAAAAACTCTTAAATATTTTGAAGAACAATTTTTCATAAACAGTTGTTTAATTTAATTTTAGCTTAACTTAATATTTACGAATACTTTCTCACTTTATTTTAACTTACAGATATTTTTCTGTAATCAAATATGATTAGTCTTGCAATTTTTATGAATATTTAATCATTTTGAATTTATAAAACCAAACTATTTTATCTATTTATTTAATTTGACCCATTATTTTTATATTTATTTTTTATTAACATTTCCTTAAATACAATCTAATGATACATATTATATTTTTTGATTACTTTCTACTAAATTTGCATTAATTAATATCAAATAAATACATTGATTAACTTATTGATCAATCAATTTAAGACTTTTAATATTAGCTTCATTAAAATTCATTATTTTATCAATAAATAAAAATGATATTACATATATTAATATCATGCAAACCCTCATTAACTAAGACATTCTCTATTTAATTTTTTTACATAAAGGAAACTTTTTAATACTTAAACGTAAAAAAAATAAGGTTTAATCAATATAGTTTTTAATTAGTGAGGATATACAGTACATAAATTTATGATAGTTAATGTTGTAAATTTTTTGTATATTTTAAGTAACATAGAACTAATTAATCTAGGAGATATTTATATTTATTAGCCATTAAGCTATGCTTCATAAATTTAATTTTTTTTGCCTATCTCAAACTATTAATACTTACACTTTTTAATTAATTTATGTTTGCTAATATTTACAAATAGCAAAATTAATCATAATGAAATTTACTGATAATTTTTTTGTTAAGCAAATTTGTTTGATTGAAAAATGTTTAGTAATATTAATTTTTTTATCTTAGTTTGTTAATACCTACTGATTATTACACTGATTAATCAAAGTTATTTTTAGATAGATTTATTATTTTTTGCTAATTAATTTTCCCTTATATTACTCTCTTATAATTAAAATTTTTCTTCTTCTAAATATAGCGGTAAATCTACGATATTATAGCTGATCGAACATTTTTATGAGCCAGATTAAGGAAGGATTCTTCTAGACGGTAAAAATCTTAAAGATGTTAACTTGAATTCTCTCAGAAATTGTATGGGTTTTGTAACACAAGAACCATTTTTGCTTGCAACTACTATTAGAGAAAATCTAAGGTATGCCAAACCAGATGCCACTGAAGAAGAAATGATTGAAGCATTAAAATAAGTAAATATTTGGGATTTTATTGAGACACTTGACAAAAAGTTAGATAGTTTTGTAGGAAATTCTGGCTCTTAGCTTTCTGGAGGTTAAAAATAAAGAATCTGTATTGCAAGGGCAATCCTGAGAAACCCTCCAATTTTACTTTTAGATGAAGCAACTAGCGCTTTGGATTGTAAAAATGAAGTCTAAGTGTAGGCTGCTTTAGACTAAGCTAGCATTGGTAGAACTACTATAATAATTGCTCATAATTTACAAACAATTAAAAATGCTGATTTAATTATAGTTATTGATTAAGGCGAAGTAATTGAGTAAGGTTCTCACGAGTAACTAATTTCTTAATAGGGTTTTTATTACAGGATGCAAAATAAAGATAATAAAATTCATACTAAAGCTGATTTGTAGTAAAACTAAAATCAAAGTGATTCATCTTCATCTTGCGATTCTTCTCCTCTAGAAACCATATCTCCAATTCCTCTTTTCTAAAATCATTTAACTAAACTTTAATCCTTTTGCTGCACTAAAAATACTTTGCCTACATTAAACGATTTACCCTAAAGCCATCTAAAAAATTAATCTTAGGATTTAAACACTATAACTAATTTTGATGATAAAAGTACAATTTAAATAAATGATATTTAAAAGAAATCTCTTACGTCTTTTAACTCACCAATACCAGATCCTTAAAATAAGTTGATACAGAGATCATAAAGAATTGAGCAAATAAAAAACAGCACTATTTTACAAATTGCAACTAAGTCTAAAAAATTAACTGCTACACCAAAATTCTTCAACGAATAAAAAGAAGAATCATTTATTCAAGTAGAAGAGTTGAATGTTGCTAAAGATTAAAAAATGACTTCAGGTCAAATTATAAAACGTTTATTCTCATATGATAAAACTATTTTATTGAATTTATCAATTGGCATGCTCTTCTCTGTAGGTAATGGATTAACATATCCTTTGTGTGGGTTAATTTTGGGAAAATTGATTCCATTTATACTAGATGTAAATAGATAAGATATCTCTTCTGAGACAAATATCTATTGCTTATATTTAACTCTTTTAGGATTTTTTGAATTAGCTTCAACAATATTTTAATAATACTTTACATCTAAGGCTGCTTAAAAAATATCGCTTATCCTTCGTTAAGATCTTTTTAATAAATTTTTAAGAATGCCTGTTGCATGGTATGATCAACCTTAAAATAGCTCTAGTTCTTTAGCATTAAATATCTAACAAAGCTGTGACACCATTCACTCATTTATTTAATCCACTGTTGCTTACAATGTAAATTTTAATTTTTATTCCTTACTTATTTTAAAGTTAAATTTTTATTCTAAAATCTTTTTAAATAAATTAACATATAGATATAAGCTTTTGTAAGTATTTCAGCAGCTATTTTAATTGCTTTTTTTGGAGACTGGAAGACAAGTTTAATCGGTATAGCTATTGTGCCATTTTATCTCCTTAGCTTTATCAATTATGCCCTAAAAATTGGCTAATTAGCAATCACTAGCCATAAATCCTCTTTGAGTACAGTTGGTTTGATAAATGAATCTGCTTGTAATATAAGAACAATAAAGAGTTTTGGAAGTAATGAGCTCTTAGTTGAAAATTTCAGTTAAAAGCTTTATAAAAATATAGAGAGTATTAAATAATCAGCAATTTCATGTGGTATTGCTATTGGTTTTACTAATATGCTTGTCTTTTGTAAGTTTTATTAATCTTTATTGAGAGATATTTATTTGTTAAAATAAAATAGTTTTTTATGGTGCAACATTTTTCGGAGGAGCATTCTTCTTTAAAAACAAAACATCATCTGTTGAAGGCCTGCTAATTTCTATCGAATGTTTAATTATATCTGCTTCTGGATTAGGTAAATTAAGCTTAAATCATTAAAATTGTGTTTTAAATAATTCTAATATAATTAGGAAAGAGTGCATTTTTCTTGGGAGATGGTAAAAGTGCTATTGCAATGGCAAAAAAAGTATTTAATAATCTTGATAGTAAAGATGAATTCTAATCTAATTAAGGAAAGCAAGTTATATAAAAAACTGTAGGCTAGATTGAATTCTAAAATGTTTCTTTTGCATATCCTGAAAGAAAGGACTAATTAATCTTAAAGAACATTTCATTCAAAATACCTGCCAAATCTAAAGTTGCTTTTGTTGGCACTTCAGGGGCTGGTAAATCTTCTATTATTTAATTATTATAGAGATTTTACAGTAATTACTCTGGAAAAATACTTCTTGACGGTGTTGAATTGAGAAAATATGATTTAGAGAACTACCGTTCCAAGTTTGGTTCAGTTTAATAAGAACCTCTTTTATTTAATGGTACCATAAGAGAAAACATTTAGTACAACTAAGAAGTTAACTTTGAATAAGTTAAAGAAGCTTCTAAAAAAGCAAATGCTCTTTAATTTATTGAAGAATTCTCAAAAGGTAAAAATCTTTTAAATCTATTAAATTCAAAAATTTTAATTTTTATTTTAACTGATTAGATGGCATCGATGGATTCGATAAGCAAGTTGGTATAAAAGGAAACAAACTTAGTGGAGGATAAAAACAAAGAATAGCTTTAAGTTAACTCATCTTAAGAAATCCTTAAATAGTGCTCTTTGATGAAGCCACTAGTGCTCTTGATTCTAATAATGAACAAATTATCTAAAATTCTATTGAATAAACATTTAGAGAGCAAACTATTGTAAATGTTGCTCACAGAATTAATGTAATAAAAAATTGTGATATAATTTTCATGCTTGATCAAGGAAAAGTAGTAGAATAAGGTACATTCTAGGAATTATTTGAATCAAAGTCTCATTTTTACAAACTAATATCAAATTCTTAATTGAACTGATAAAAAAATTTCAAAAAACAAAACAAGTATTTTACATTGAACATTAAATATATAAAATTAAATTAACTAAATAAGTCTCATCTTTTTACAATAAATTGTGTTTATATCTCAACATTATATATATATTAGTCTAACACTAATTTTAACCAATTAAAAAAAATTTAAACTACTCAAAATTTAAAAATAAACTCATTTTTTTTATTTATTGAAATTTTTTTGTTAAAAAAATGGGTAGGATGTGTGTGAATTAGTTTAATTAATAATTCTTACACATTTATTTATCTATTAATATTTTTATTCAAGAATAAATTTTTTCTATTAATTATAAGTTTTAGTTAAAAAATGGTAGAAAGAAAGTGTATGAGTCTATTCAAACAAAATTTCTTATATAATATATCTAGTTAAAATGGTTTTAAAAATATCTTTCATCAAGAATAAATTTTATTTTATAAAATGAAAGATTTAAATAAAAAATAGTAAGATTATGGTGAGTCAGGTCTCTATTTGTTTTTTAAAATGGAAAACAAATATAAAAACATATAAATAAATAATATCACTTTTTAGTGATATCTCTAAGATTTTATTTTTTTTATTTTTATGACATTTTTATGTCAACTTTGAACTAGTTAAAAATAAACTAAATATCTTAAATTTATTATTCATTTTTATTAGTTTTTTCAACTAATTTTCTTTTTAATTCTTCTTGAGGTGACAATTTCTTTTTTTTAAGCTTCAAATCAACCTTATGTTTATCAATATAATTTAAAAACTCAGAACTAACTTAACACATTTGAGTTGATTTAGTCTTAGATTCTTCTTCTTTATTAATCAGATGCTAAAATTTTGATTTTTCCTCATTACAACATGTTAAAACTTCAAGGTAAGCTAAGTTTCTTTCTAATAAAGAATCTGTTGTATTTTTTGTGCTTGAGCTTTATTAACAATCAGATGAAGAATAGTATTTTTATTTTTCATTTCTCAAATTTTATGCTTCTTTAAAACATACTTGCGATTAAATGTCTTCTTGAGGTTCATGTTATATTTGGTTTAAATTTGTTTCTTATTGATAAGAATTTAAGCAAAGTTGTTCAATTTAATCAAAATTATTAATCATTTCTATCTTTTTATGTTTGGGTTTTTTTCAATAAACTGTTTTTTGTTTGGATATATTTGTTTTTTTTATTATTTGTTAATAAAATTTTAGTATTTGAATAATTTGATTATAATTAAATTAAATATTAAATGATCTAGCTATTTAAGTTATCCTTTACAGATTAGAATAAAAATATTTTCTAGCCGAGTGCTATCCAAATAAATCATAAAAGTATTTTTTATTAAAATAGATAATCAATCATCTAAAGTTTTCAATAGAATATGTATGAAAATTAAAATAGAAGAATTTAATAATTAGATAAAAAAATAAATTAACACTGAGATAAAAAGATGCTATAATAAATGATGTATTTTTGTTTAATTAATCTTAAGTAAGTTAAATTTGTTACTAAATAATAATTAAATAGTGTCTATTCAATAAATTTAATTTTAAAGGTTAATTAATAAAAGTGTTTTCTAAATTGGAAACTAAAATAATTTTAAAATTTATAAAATCTAAACAATTTTCAATAATTATATTTAATATGCATAATACATAAATTATTGCTATCATCTTTTTAGTAATATAGAATATTTTATTTATCAACAAATTATCTTAAATTCTATTGAGTAAACAAATTGAGTGCAAACTATTGCAAATTTTACTCATAGAATTAATGTAATAAAAAATTGTATACAATTTTCATTCTTGGTCAAGAAAAAAAGTAGAATTAGGTAAATTGCAGCAATTATTTGAACAAAAGTCTGATTTTTATAACTTAATATCTAATTCTTAATTGAACTGATAAACAAATTTTTATATTTTAAACAAGTATTTTACTTTGAACATTAAATATATAAAGTTATATTAACTAAGTAAATAAATGTCTTTTTACAGTAGATTATGCTTATATCTCAACATTATATATGTATTAATTTAACACTAATTTTGGCCAATTTAAATTAATTGAATCTATTCAAAATTAAAAAGATTTTTTTATGATATACAAACAAACTCAATTAAATAAAAATTTTATTTAAAAAAACCTATTTTACAAATAAGTCTCATATACTTGAATCATGTAATTGTGTTATTTAATGTTTTTAGGTAATATGATACTTAATTAATTTAAAATTTTATAAATCGATTTAATTCTGATATTATTTGTGTAAAAAGTGATGTAATTTATTTATTAAAAAAATATGCAAGCAAAAATATTTACTTTAGCTGGTTTCTACTTTTAAATTTTGCTTTTTCTTGATATCATATGTAAATTTATAAAATAATATGACAAAAGTATTCAAATGGATCTTTATTTCCTAAATTTCTTTTACGGCACAGGGGCTTAAATAAAATTAATAATGATTATAATAAAATTAATATATAAAATTTTGTCTATATTCAATTCATTAATTATTTTATTTAATCTAAACGAGCCTATCCTAAACTGAGAGTACTATTTTTACTTTTATTACACATATATGTTTGCAGAGTCATTTTTATTGTTTAAATAAAATCAATTTTCATATTTATTTTTTAATATTTTCTTATTAAAACTTTTTAATGTTAAGAAAAGTAGAATTTCCAATTCTTTTGTCGAAATTCTAAACAACAAGAAACATATTGTTAAAATATGATTTGATTATTTATTTTGAGAAGTGGTTTGATAGACACAAGTAATTAAAATTATTACCAAATAAACAAATGAAAATTTTACTCTATAAACTACTTTGAGTTATCAAAAAATATCATACTAATAAATATTTTTATATGATTTAAATTTATTTTTTTTTTTAAATGTATTTCAGTTTTATTTTTTACAGACTGATATTGATTTATCAGAAAATGTAGTCAAGAAAAGTGTATCTCCTGAAGCAGATATAAGTCCTCCAGCTAAAACAACGCTAGCTTTTTCAGCTGTAAATAACTCAGATACTGAAAGTTGATTTGTTTTATCATCGAATCTTACTGCATCAACTCCTCCCCAATAAGTTATTAAAGATTAGTTTCCAGAATTATTCTATACTTATTCATAAGCTGGCAGTAAGTTTTTTAAATCAAGAAAACTAAGTGTACCTCCAACCAAAAACTAATTTCTAGCTTAGTCAAAGTTTATGTTATCAGCAGCAAGTCTGGTCTTGAGAATCTAAGATAGTTGCAAAGAGCCATCCTTTTACAATTTGAATGAACGAAGTTCTCTGCCGAAAGTATCTGAAATTAAAATAGTTTCTTTTTAATCAAATGCAACACCATTAACCATAACACCTTCACTTCCTTCGACTATTTTGCAAGTACTTAACTTATTTATCTTGAGTTAGCAATCCCAAAGATTTGATCCTTTAATTTTTAACATTTAATACATATTTTAAATTATCTTATTTTTAACAGAAGCTTTTGTAGGACCTTCAAGAGGGAAGGCAACAGGAACCCAATCAGTAACTAAGAATCTGTTATCATCTAAGACAACTAAATCATTTGCTACTCCTGTAAACCTTTGTCCTAATTGTGTGTAATGATCATACTTTATTGATATTTTTCCATCTGAACTTTTTTAAACTTTAAAAACTTCAATTCTCTCTCCTTTTCCTTTCTTATATGAGTGATTAGAAACATAAAAGCTATTTCCTCTTATGTATTAACCATGAGGAAAGAAATCTAATTCAAAAGGATATGAGTTTAATTCTAATCTATCAACTTTGAGCTTTCCAGATACTATACCTGTTACAGAGTAGCATCCACCTCTTTCTACTTATTCTAAAGGTACTCCTGCAAAATATATTTTAAAGAGATTCGAATGGCAACCTATCAGAGTATCTTCATCATAAAAAACAGCATCTTCTGATCCAATAAGATTCAAATTTGTTTTAATATACTCACAATTTCCATAATACTTTGCGAATTCTTCCTTCTTGTAGCCAAGACCAAGGTCATAAAGTTTGTATGCAATAAAAACTGCTACAACACTTAAAGTAATTGCAATTTATTTAATCATTTTAAAAGTAAATTTTATTTATTTTATTAAATTAAAAAATTATTTAATATTTTGCAAGTAGTTTTTAAAGCATAAAAGAATTTAGAAAAAGTGTAATCTTTTTAAATTTATTTGTAAATTAATTAAAAAAAAAGTAATAAAAGTTTTTATTTAATTAAAATTATGTTTCTGGTAATTTATGATAAAATAATTGAATTTGATATTTTAATTATCAAATATATATTGTTCAAATTGTGTTTTTTATTTATTTATCATGTCAATGGTTGATCTATAAAGCAATTTATATAAATAATTTAAAGTCTTAAAGTAATTGCTGATATATCAAAATATAAAAAATGAGGACAAAAGATATAAAAAATCATTAAGATATTATGAAAATAAGATAACCAATCATGTCAGAAAAATCAATTTTACTGACAACAAAAATTTGAGTAATTAAAAGTGGATATTTGAGTAAGATTTCTCTAATTAAACATTTTCTTTGTGTTTTTTTGTTACAAATTAAAAGTAATTTTTGTTAATTCTAATTAAATCTAATCAAGCTAATTTCTTAATTAAATTTTGCAATAAAATAAAAAATTTAGAAAATCTATTAAATATCTCTTAATATTCTTTTTTTAATTATTTTTATGACTTAAACATTATTTCCTTTACAGATATTTATTAAAATCATCAACTATAATAAGAGGTCTTTTAAAACAATTCCACTACATAATGATCAATATATTTAATAAATTAACAACTTCTAATCAAAAATATTTAATAAATTAGTATCTTATATTTAATAAAATTGAGAAAAGAAACATTATTTATTTATTCATCTTTTTATCCATTAATTATATCTATAATTGAAAAAAAAACTAGCAAATTTATAAGTATAAAATAAATTATAAATTAAAGCGAGTCTACTGTTGAAATAAAAATTGTAATCTAGATATCATAGCAACAGAAGTATTACTAAGGGGACTCAAATATATATAACAGCAATTAAAATTGTGCAAATAAAAAAGTTAATATATAATAGTATATAAAATATTTTATAAGGTGTTATGTATATCTATGCAAGGCGAGGCAAATTGTAATCTAGATATCATAGCAACAGAAGTATTACTAAGGGGACTCAAATATATATAACAGCAATTAAAATTGTGCAAATAAAAAAGTTAATATATAATAGTATATAAAATATTTTATAAGGTGTTATGTATATCTATGCAAGGCTAGGCATTTATTGAATTGGATAAAGGTAAATATTATCATAGCTATTAATAAACAATAGCTTAAATTAGTTTATTTATAATTATATTAAAAAAAGGATTTATTTAAATTTAGTAAGTATTTATTTTGATTCTTTTTAGAGATTAATTAGCTTTGTATAAAATATTAAACTATGAATATGCTTTAAATTAGTAGATAAACAAACAGACATATTATTATATTATTTTAGAACATATTTTTTCTTATTCATAAACAAAAATGAAAGGATAGAGATGTATTTATTTAAAAAAATTCATTAATTATTTTCATAAAAATTAATATTTGATTCTTATTAATTAATTAATTTTAAATTTTCTAAATAAAAAATTATTCATAAATTTAAATTTAAAAAGTGCGTGAAACAATATAAAGCAAGCAAGTATTACATAAATTTCTTTCTTTTATGAATGTTATTTGTTTTTATTTTGTTTTGTTTATCTTTATCGTCTTTTTATTTTTCTTTGATTTCTTTTTATTGGTAGCTTGTTAGTCTGTTTGTTTATTCTATTGCTTCTTGTTTTACTTTATGTTTAAGTCTTTTTATATTTTTTCTTTTTTCTTATCTTTTTCTTTTTCTTTTTATTTTTTCTAATTTTCTTTTTTCTCTTTTGATTTTGTTTATCTTTCTTTTTAAATAAAAATAGGTAGGTGAACTCCTAAAACACCTCCTTTTTTGTCACTTAGACAATTTCTTCATCGAATTTGGTGCCTATGGGAATAAGACAGGGTAATAGAAGAACGGGAAGAGAATTGGGTTTCTATACCCGGACCGCGGATTAAAAAACTTATTTAAGTATCACAGAGAGGCAGCATAAGCACAAATAACTTGTGGTACAGACTTTCATCTTTCTAAGGGGAAAGGATCCGATCTGTGGTCTTCAGTTTAGAGCTCTTTTTTTGTGTTTCGGTTCGTTTAATTTAGGGGTTAGGACTTGCTTCAAAATGTGTGGAGCATTTTTCTGCAAGTTTTGCTACAAACATCCATCCTGAATACAACTTTACTAGAATACGTAAATTCGTTCGGTTAGTATTCTAAAATGACAGCGTAAATCATTTTATTTTTTTTGGATGGAAGAGCAAATAATTTTAAGGAGGCTACTAAGAGCTTCCATACGAAAAGTAAGCGAATTTCCTCAAAAACTAACAAGGTCTTGTTATTTTAATTATGATTCAAAATATTCAGTTGACAAATGTTCATTAACCATTTTTAAAAACTTTTTTATCACCATTTAAAGTAATAATCATCCCGAAAGAACTACTATACAGACATGAGTAATTCGAATTTTATTTTTTTTCAAAAATCTATCATTTTAACCGAGTAGGGATGGTGATAATTCATTTAAAAACAAAAGTCCGTTGTATCGTAAGCACGACGAAAAATATCGATGGATTTAAAAACTTAAAGAAGCATATGTCCAAGCTAGAATCTTTGAGCAGAGTTGAGAGGTTTTTTGCCGACCCCTACAATTCTAATTCAAATCTTCTAGTTCAATGATACATACGCAATCCCATTTTAAAAATTTAATTCATCAACTGTTTGAATCTTAATCAAAATACATAAGATGTTCCATGTGTATTTATGTTTTGTATTTAGTTTTTTTCTAAATAGGTCTCTTTGAATGGATTTGCTCACTCATTTTGGAAATTTCGTCCTATTCCAAGATTCACTCATAGAAAGAGAAGTAGTCTTACTTTCATCAAATGAACTATCATCTACAATTTTTTCATCAGAGCTTCCTTAAGTGATTAAACACTCTTGAAAGAGAATCAAAATCATAAATTAAGCCTTCTGAATCCTGTAAGATACTCTCCATCAACTCAAGGAATAAGAAATAATTTCCGAGAGGAGGCCGTAAAAAACTTAGATTTCATCAAAAACATCCATAAACCTACTTTGGGTTAGAGTTCCTCTAAACTGAAAAGTGCTTGTCCTATGCTTCATTGCCCTTAATATGATCTGGCTTTTTCCTAAATTATTAAGGAATAAAAATTATAAAGGAAAGTCGGGGAATTTTTTTCCCCTTTTAATCTTCTAAGTAAAATACAAAGCAAATCAAAAATAAAATTGAAGTGGGAAAAAAATATTTGAAATTAAATTTCATAAAAGCTGAAATACAAATAATTATCAATAAGTAATTTGAAATATTCTTTTTATTTACAATAAAGAATATATGAATAGTGAAATATTTTTTAATTTCTTTCATAACACTTATTATTTTTATCAAACAAAAAACAAAATAATATCATTCAGTTTATGATTGATGATTATTCATGTTGAAAATAATTTAATTAATAAAAGTAAATTTTTTTGAATAATTAATTTTCTTTAAATTTAGAGTAATATTTACAATAGATTAAGTTTATGAAAACACATTAAATAAGATTATCGTTTGATTATAAATAGCATTTTTTTTTTTAATTTTTGAAAATGAAATAATTTTTATCAGCATCAAACATAGTTTTTTTAAATCCAAAAATAAAGAAGTTTAACAAAAAACTTTCTTATTGAAAAGAAAGAATACAAAATTTTATTTATACTAACTATATTACCAATTTTCGACTTGCTATTTAACATTAATTATTTATTTAAAATATAATATCATATATCAAGGCTACGTTTTGTTTTGAAATTAATATTAAGTCTATAAATTTAAAAAAAGTTTTTTTATCTTAGTTTTAAAGGATTTGTGCTATTTTTTAATATTTGTAATTAAATCAATCCACGTTAGTTTTTATTTAAGATAAAAGTAATTCTCAAAATTTAATAAATAGCAAACTGAAATAAATATTTTATATACAATTTAAATAATTATTTTATATTTATTTTTTTTTTGGAGATGATTTTGAAGTTACTGTTAGTTAATACTTATTTTTATTAAATTATTTTTCAACATTAGAAATTTTTGATAAACTCACTTGGAGCAAATACTCTTGATGTTGAATCAGCTGATGTAGATAGAACAAATGGAAAGAAAGGATGGAATTTACTCAAAACTACTCTATCGGAATGGTTATTAATCTTAGTAACTATTTTCTCTTCCTCTATATTATATATGCATATAGATTTATCGAAAGATGTAGATATCATATAGTTTCCAGTAGGATCAAATTCAACAGACCTTTATTTAAATTTTAATTAACCTAAATAGTTAAATTATTTATATTTTACCTGCAATCTGCTGTGTGATTTTTTATTTCATATAAGCTTCTTTAAGGGTTATTAAGATCCCAAACAGATACTAAACCATTTGTATGTGCCACACAAGCAGTATTTTCATTAACAGCGCTCTTTTTTATATAATTTATACATTATTAGGAAAATATGAGAACTTTTTAAATTTACCTTGATTTGCTTTTTTGAGAATTTTAGAAGGTTTTTAAGATTCGTGTTACTAAATCCGTTGTTGAGATTGACATAATTTAGTTAATCGTACTTTTTATTAGTTAAATCAATACATCTAATTTACTTATTAGCCTTCAAATCCCAGACTCTTAAAGTGTTATCTTTGCTTACACTAACTAATGTATTGCCTTCTCCGTCAATCTAATAGAAAGAGATAAATTTTAGCATAGTATATGAAAACTTGAATTTATTTTACATCTAACGAATTAATAGCACTTGTATGACCATCTAATTTACCTAATAGGCATTTTTTTTCTAAATCCCAAATCATTATAGAAGTATCAGGTAGTCCAGCTGAGTAAATTTAAGTCGAATCTGGATGGAATCTTAGAGTTCTTACTATTCCTTTATGTCCATTTAATGTTACTGTTTTGAATTCTTTCTCTAAATTTTCACTTTAGAAAGTAGGGACTCTGATTACTTTAATTGTCATATCTAGAGAGCCAGTTGCTATAAATTATTTATCACCTATAGTCTTGCTCCAGTCAATAGTATAAATAGATCCATCATGGTGATTTTTCTTTTCCCATACTGGTAAAGATGTTTCATTCTAGTTAAAAAGTAAAATAATTTTTAATATTCATAAACGATAATCTAAAAATGAGGTTAGCTAGATATTATTTAGTTCAAATTTTAAATTTTAGAAAACTATTAATTTCAGCCACCCCTATAATATAAGTTAATTTTAAAAAAATACTTGTCTGTAGTTTTTAACTATTTCTTTTATTGAAAAACACTTAATAGATTTAGAATTAGTTCCTAAAGCAAAAAATTCTCCATCTGGACTGAATTGTGCTGTTCTAATCGGCTAGCTATCCTAAATCTAACAGACTTCAATCAATTCTTTATAATCCTTAAAAAATATTCATTAAATTATTTTTTCAAAATAAAATACTTACATAAGAAAAAATACGTTGAGATTCTTAAAGATTTTAACTATGAGCTTTCTAATGAGCAATATTTGAAGTATTTCCTTTATTTTATAATGAGCTAGGATGATTTTAGATATTTCCCTACTAATTATTCTGCCCCCATGTTTAACTTTTGCTCTATTAAGGTTGCTTGACTTAACTATATTAACCTTGTTTACCTTTAAATATGTTATTAAATTTTTTATGTTTAATTTTACGATTGTTAAGGAAAAAATATTTTGAATAAATAAAAGGATTTAAATTACTTAAATCTGTTGTTTGATTGAAGAACTCTTTTGGAAAAGAGTACAATTAAAAGTCTTCCTAATCTTGTCCTTAATTTTAAACAGCACTGTTAGAGTTAGAAGGGTTATTTATGAATGAAGAGCCTTGTTTATTTTTTGAGTGTTAAGACACTCCACTTTCTTTAATTTGAGAAGATTAAGCTGATTGTTGAGAAACTTTAGCTCCTGATTCACTCAAATTAGGTTGATTCTATGCTTATTTAGACTATCTTAGCTTAGAACCAGTAGAGGCAGCAGATTAATTTAGCGAATTCAAGTTACTCTTATTTGAAGACTTTTTAGTTCTCTCCTCATAATCATAGTTGCTTTCCCCACCGTAAAATTACTTTCCTTTGCTCTAAATATTTTATTCGTCTGTGAGGTCAGATTAATTATATCCAAAATTTTTAGATTATATTTATAGTTAATCTTAGTTGTCTTAATTCTTGTAGTAGCTCAATTAGTTATGATGCTATGATTTGTATTCATCATTATATTATTCATCATCTTCTTCTTCGTTTTGTTATATATCATCTTCATCGTCATTATCTATTTCTTCGTCTTCTATGTCTTCATCTTAATCCTCTCCTTCTTAATTCTAGTTAGTGTACTGATCTTCTTCTGATCCTTATTGGTTATTAATATTTTAAAAGTTAATGAAAGGAATATCTTGTTTATGGTTCTATTTATTTCTGTAATGAAAGAAGAGCTGTTTCCTCTTCATGTTTTTCACAGAAGAGCTCTTAATCATATCCAAATCGACTGTTAAGAGCTCTGCTGGAAGACAATTCTCTTAGTTTTATTAATTTGTAAATAAAAGAGATGTTATTTTTTCTTGCTTATTGACTTAAGATTGCTATTACGGCAATTATAACTTCTATAAACTATTTTCTAAATTTTTATGAAGAGCGTGAAGGGAATTATTACTTTCTTTTATCAGGTGATGCTACTAACTTTGTAGTTTTTTTTCTTGTTCAGATAATTAAGAGTGAGCTACAGCTTAACTCTTACCAGCAACATTTGAGACAGGTTTCAATCCTTGAACTTGTTACTATGGAGGCATAGATTAGCTGTAATAATTACTATCCCAATTTTAGTTGTTCCCTAAATGCTCGCTTTATACAAAGCCTGGCCCATAGTAATATGAAGAGCCTTCCATGCTTGGATTATTATTTGAAGCTAACAGTTTTTAACCCTTTATCATAGACCTGTTAGGCTGTTATCTAATTTTATTCTAATAATTTTCTAAGAATTCTGTTTAGTGACTTTCTTCTAATTAGCTCTCATCCAATTCCATAAAATCTAGTTCATTTCTCTTTATTTCATTTTAAATTTGCTGTAATTGGCTTTAGTGAAGTTATGAATTTTAAATACTGTCATTGTCTATCTTATTATTATTTTAAACCACACTCATGAAAGGTTTAGCTTGAGTGACAGAAAACTAGCCTTGCATGTTTGCCCTTTAACCTTGTTGTTGCTGCTTTGCTTGAAAAGGAAAATTGACACTTTTATATGCATCAAATGCAGGAGTCTTATCATCTTAATCTGAAAAAAAGTTTACTTTATATTTAACAGCAGACTAACTTATAATAGAGTCATCTAGAATTGATAGCTAATTAGAATTATTTTTATAGCAGTCGCTAATCACTCTTTCAAATTTTTACTTATCTTTTAATTCATTATTTATCAATTTTTCTATAATTTAAGGTAATTCATTATTTATGATATTCTCATCTTACTAACCAAAGTTATACACTTCTTCAATACAGTTTTTTACTTTCTCAAAGCACTCAAGTCTACCCTAATAGTTTATAATTTTTTATTTATACCAAAAACAAATTGTATATTCTAACAAAAATGCAAAATATATTTATGTTAATTAAACATTAAAGTTAGTAATAATCTATGCTAAGTAAGTAAGTAATTACCATTTCAGGAGACCAATTTGTATAATCTGGATGTTCTTTTATATTCTCAATACTAAGTAAAAAGAAAAGTCTTTTATAATTTTCTTTTGATGTAAACTATTAAATAGATTTTAACAATCTAGTCATAATCTAATAATCAGGACCTATCTCGAGTAACTCTAAAAAATATTGCTTTTTTATTTCGTACATAGCTGGATTCATTTTAAAAGAAAATTTTTCAATAAAAGGAACTAAAAACTACTCGCTTTCCTCAAATTCTCCTTCTAAAATTAATTTTCTTAATATAGCCAATTCTGATGGATATTTGACTAAGCTAGTCTTTTAAAATGAAAATGTTATTAAAACATACGAATAAAGTAAGCTTTATCTAATGCAAAGCTAAATACTTTATAATAATTACTTTAGTTTCTGTTTCTAATGCTATATAAGACTTAAATAATCCTCTTTCCTTTAAAAATTTCTTTATTTAAAATTGAAATATTTACATTGCTAATTGGGAGGAATATTAATTTTTACCAATATTAGCAAATACAATTCATTGTCCGCTACTTTAAAATGTATATCCATTATTCTTTTTAAATCCTTTAAGTTAAAATCTATTTTAGTATAATTTATCAGCTATTTATAAGGAGTTTCGATAAATAATATTATTTATTTATTACTTGCTTACTGAATTATTCTATAAACTAATTTTAAAAAGCAACTTTAAATAATTAAAAATAGCTTGAATATTTTTAAAATATTGATATTTAATATTTGTAATGAGTATCTTTTTTTATGAAAATTAAGAATGATTGATTCAATTGATTTATATATAAATCAAATTATAAGAATTACTAATCTTTATGTATAATTATTTGCGAATCAGTAACTAACTTGATAGATTTTAATAAAATTAGTGTTTTACATTTTTAATGATACAAAATATTTATAAAATTAAAATAATTTTTGAATATTTAATAATTAATTCAAATCTTTCATTTTTAAATAAATTATATTTATCTTTCAAATTTTAAAAAATATTTTTTTTAAAATAAAATTTTTGAAAATAAACTTTGTATTTTTTCATTTTAATTTATTTTAATTTTTTTTTAGAATTCAAATTATTTTTATTTAATTTACAAGAGGTGAAAATAAAATTGTTTGATTAATATGTTGTATGGAGAAAATAAATTTTTATTTGATATGATAGATAAAATATTAAAATGTAATTAATTTAGTAAAAAGTAATTTTTTATCAATTTCAAATATTCAAATAGATTGTAAAAAAAGCTACCATAAAACATTTGAAGCTCATTAAAATTAATTAAGAACTAAAGTTAAAATAAAGCTGACTTAATATAAAAATATTTATACTATTTATATTAAGTTGCTACCTACATACATATATATAAACAAATATTTACATAATAATTCACAAAGTAATTAAATTTGTTTAAAAGATATTAATAGTTTTTATTTAGTTTGTAATAATTTAGGCATCAAATTTTTAAATATTCTTCTTGGAGTATAAAATAAATTCTATGCTTAATTCAAATTTGAAAAATGCCACCTTTTTTGAATTATCTATAATCAAAATGTATATATTCAAATACCAATGGCTGATTTATTAGCAATAATTGAAAATCCAGAAATTTGTGTGCATAGATATCTATCTTTTTATTTATTTTACAAACAAAAAGTTGATAATTTATAAGCCGATAATTTATTGATATAATATTTTTTGCGAAATTCAAATACGCAAAATAATTAATAAACTAGTTAATTTAATAATACATCCAAAATACTCTACTCGATCAAACTCAGTATTTTCAATATCAAATATAGCTATGACTCAAAATCGCTTTGAGAGCTTAAATATAGATTTAATATTACAGAATTTAGTAATTGAAGATAAATAAATTATAGATGGAGGGGATGAGTTTAACTATGAATCACCCACAATAAATCCAGCTAGGCGCAATAAATATGAGTTTCATAATTAAGAAAGTGATTACAAAATAAGTAGTAAATATCAGGGTAATTAAAATTTGAAATTGAATGAGAGCTACAGCTCAGTCGAAGAAGGATCTAATAAAATATAATTCGACGAAGTCAATAAAGAAAATAAGTGCGTTTAAGATAGCTGCACTCCTCCAAGAAAAAGTAATATGAAGGAATTCAACTATGAAGATGATCATAGTGACTAAAAAAGTTAAGATAATGACAATCATTTAAATAGAACTCCTTAAAATAACTTCTAAGCAATGTCACCTCACAGCGAAGTTAATGGGAATAAATTTAAGATAACTCTTGAAAAATTCAAACTTTCAGCAACTTCCTCAAACAAAAAGCTTCAAGAAGATATGTAATTATCTAAGAGCAATAAAAAATAACACGTCCTTCTTTCATCTAATAGAAAAAATATATGCAACTAAGATAAAGAAAGCCCTAATTAATACTCTTGCTTTTCAAATAAAAATAATAATTTTTCTCATACTCCTAAAATTTTGAATTTTTTGAATTCTTCTGCAACTCCTCAAAAAAAAATAATAACTCGCACAGTAAATGGAAAAAACTAAAATTTAAATAGTATTGGAGCTTAAGGAGCTAAACAAAATATATTTATGTCATCTCAACCATGCAATTTTTACTAATACTCTGATTAAAAAATAAATTCAAACAATTAATTTTCTTACAGCAAAAAATTATTCTAAGATGATACTGACGAGGAAGAAGAAGTTTTATCTTAATAAGACTCACAAAAAAAAGTTAAACAGAATTTATTTTAGAAATTTACCATAAGCGATTTCAGTGATTCTAAGATGAAAAATGGCAATAATCAAAGCTAGCTAGAAAAGATAGATGAATCCAGTTCTCCTCAAAATGCAAGTAATAACTTACTAGGTTCTTTTAACACAATGAATAATCTCTTTGCGTCACCTATTATAAATTCTTCTAAAAAGAAAATTCCTGATTTTTTTGCAACTGAATAGGATCACCAATCCTTAAGGAATAAAACAGATAATAACAATTAATAAGTTAACAAAGCTAACAATTTATTTAACACTAATAACACCATTCCTAAAAAGGGATTTAATTTATCAAAAGATGATTAGTCAACAGTTAAAAAGAATCTCTTTGATGATAATTAAGTTGACAATCAATTTGCTAACCTTGAACAAATAAATGCTTTTTTCTCTAATTAATAAGCTAATATTAATTCTTAACCAATATTTTAGTAGAACATTTTTGAATTTAAAAAGGAATAATTAAACAATCAATCAAATTTGAATTAAAACAACAATAACGATATGAAATAAATGAACAATCAAACAGCTGATTTGTCTAAATTGAATTTACCTTAAGTAAATGAATTTTCATTTGAAACAGAAGAAGAAGATGGTAATACTAGTAGCAAAAATGCTTATTTATAAAATTAGTTTATGCAAAATGTTAAAAACTTTTCTCAAGAAGGCTACGACTCTGATAACTTTATTAGAAAGAGCACCAAGCAAAAAGATTTATGGGATAATGACTCATAGATGGAGGACAGTTAGTAAAATATCTAAAATTCTTTTGCTACTGATGACTGTTTTGATTAAAACAACCTACAATTGGTGTAAATAATTTTTTTTTAGAAAAAAAACACATAAAAATAAAAAACAACTTACATAAATTACTTTCTCAAAAAATTTAAAAAAAATCAATTAAACAAAATAATTTTATCAAATTAAACAGAAAGGGGAAAAGTGTTAATATTCTATCTTACGAAAACGATCTCTTTAACCAAAATGATTAAATTACTTGGAATTTAGGATTAAACAGTAATTTTTAAATATTTTATTTTTGCTATAATACTTTTTAAACTTTAATAGGGAGAAATTCAGAAGTGGGATTAGACAGCAACAATGACCATAAAAATAAAATATAGATAGATATAGGAGAAAATGAATTTACAAGAGCTATGCCTGGAATCAAACCTCATTAAAGACTTAGAATAGGAAGTCTAGTATAAAATAAAAAGAGATCTTAAACTGTCCTATTTTAAATTCCTGAAAATTCATCAAAAAAGCCAAAATAACCACAGCCTCATCAATCTAATTACTTTGAATTAGAAGATGATTTCGATGTCTAAACTCCTATAAGAAGTAAAATGATAGAGCAGTAGGACTTTTCAATGTTGTTTAAGAAAGCCTCTTCTAGATTCTTTTCAAATGCTCTTGCTGAAAAAGATTATATAATTCCAAATAGAAGCAACTAAATTAAAGAAAATAGATTTAGCAAAGATTTCAAAATACTTCAAGTTATCAAGCAAACACCTTCTTCTTAAGTTTATAAGGTATTAATTTCTAAACATCCTAAATATTTTTAATAATTCTTTAAATTTGAGAATATAATTTATTTTTTGAATTGATATAAAGATATTAAATTTTGAATATAATTTAAGTTAGCAAACATTTTTTTAAATCTTAATACTTTTTCAAGAGTAACTATCTTAAATTTAAAGTCAGAAGTATAATTATAAGAAACTTCTGCTTTTTATATTAAATAAATTGTGATGATATTATAGCATTTCAATTTAATTTAGGCTTTATGAGGAAAAATAATTTTTAATATAATTTAAATAGTGTTAAAGTAATGTAAATGGACTAATTTATGCTATAAAAGCTATATAAATTCCATTAGACTACTCTGAGTAAGAAAGAATATTTAAAGAAGTGTAGAGTTTAGTGTAATTTTCAAGTTATGGATTTGGTATTCTAAAATTTTATAATGTATGGATGGAAGACTCTAAATTGTATCTAGTGGTAATTATTTTATAGTAATTTTATATTTTTTATTTTTATTTAATTTTTATTAGACTGAACATTGCCTGCATAATTTAAGGTAGATTAGAAATGCTAATTCTAAACCCTCTGAGTAATTGATAAGACAGATTATTAGAGATATTTGTGAAACTTTAAATTTCTTGCATTAAAATGACTGTGCTCACTTAGGTATCAAACCTGAGAATATCTTAGTATCAAAAAAAATGAAATTTAAACTTGCAGATTTAGGTTTATCAAAGATTCAGCTCTCCGAAGATAATATTTCTCATTAGGAATCTCATTTTCCATACATTGCACCAGAATTAGTAGGAGGGTGTCCAACAAACAAACAAAACATTAAAAGTATAAAAGCAGATATTTTTTCTTTAGGGGCTGTTTTATATGAATTAATGACAGGTAAAATTCTATTAAACTCAATTTTTTAGTTTTAATATTAAATGAATAATTAAAAGATCAAGATCTTCCTAAATACGGTGCTGAATGGGAGAATTTAAGATCAGGTAGATTCCACAAACTCATGAACTCTGTAAAATATAGTGCAAGCTTAAAGAATTTAATAAAGTCTATGCTTTTAAGAAACCCTTAACTTAGACCAAGTTGCTAAGATATTTTAAATTAAATACCCCCAGATAACGCTTTAGAATTAGAACTAAAATATATGGTTGAAGAAAACAACATATTGTAAAAGAAATTAGAAGACCTTTAAAAAAAGAGTGAGCAAGCTAATCTTTAACAAAATTGTATTTTAAAGAAAAAAGGTAGTCTTTGAGATGCAATTTTACACCAAATTTAAAAATAAATAAATTAATATTTTCTATAACAAATAAAAAAACATGGATCAATCCGTAATTTGATAATAACGAGTGAGCAAGTATTATTTATATAAAGTTAATTAAAAATAATATTTTATCCTATTTATAATTAATTCATATATTTTATATATTAGAGTAATAATTTAATAAAAATTTCATTTTCCTAATATTAGAGATTTCATTAATATCAGAGTTTTATATATTCAACTTACATAATTATTGATATAAATTATGGCAATTATAAAATATATATAAAAAATATATAAATAAATTAATCATCTAATAATTTGTCATTTGGACTCTCAAAGGCATACAAAAATAAATATATTGCTTTAATTAAGGGCAATAAGAAATTCAAAAATTAGTATGATAGTTTAGTGCAAATCCAGTAAAGTATAAGATATGCAAATATTGCTTCAAATACAGCATTTGTTTCAATAATTATAATGATAGGCAAAGGCAGAAAGTAGAACATGAAAAATTTTTTAATGTAATCTCTTTAGTAATTAAGATTTTATAAAAGATCCTCTAATATCAAGCTTAGCTTAAAACTACTCATTTCATAGCAGATATAATAAAAAAATGGGTTAGCACTATTTAAATTTGACCATTCTTCAATAAATGATAGCATGCAATTTATAATTAGTGCAATTAAAATTACATTAGATCTGTTATTATTTATTTTATTATTTTGTTTGTAATAATAATTACAGATTATAATAACAATAATATCTACTGCTAATAAAATTATTATACTTAGCGGATTTCCATCAAAACTCTATATTATTTTGATCACAGCTATTAAGAACACTTGTATGATAGATTTTACATTAAAAGAATTTTTTATTAATTAAATGATAGTTTAGCAAAAGTTAAATAAAATATTCTAAATTGATAATTTTAATTTCAACATTTTTTTTATTTTGAATTTTATATTTTTCTTTTTTATTTATTTATTATCTAAATAAAAACCATACATCAACTTCTAATTTATAAATCTCAAAATAGATAGGAAATAGACAGGTATTATTAAAATCCTTAAAAGAATTCCGAAATAAGGATGAATCTATTTATTGCTTCAAAATTAAAATTAACTAATTGGTACAGTACCTAAGAAGTATACAAATAATTAATTTAAATAAGAAATGAATAATATAAATTCAATGTTTAACTTTGATTTAGGATAAATCATATTTAGCTTTTTCATGACAATTCTAATATTTATTTGAGAGTATATTAGGGCATATTAGCTCAAATTTAAATTAATTATTTAATTTCTATCTATTTAAATTCCTTTTTTTCAATTTCATCAAAAGCTTCTTTTTAAATTTATTATTCAGGAATATAAAATTTATGGATATTTAATTGACTAGCCTCGCTGTTCAAGATGACATTAGAGAAAATTAATTTAATATTAAATATATCAGAAAGTAAAATAACAAAAACTATTTATCTATTTCGCTATTTCTTATTTAAAAAATTCTAAAAATTAAACAAGTGTGATCATTTACAGAAATTAAGTTGTATACAATTTATTAATTTAAAAAAGAAATATCTTTTATTAAATATGCACTATTTAAACCTTTTTATTATTTTGACATTTTTAATCAACAGCATAAACAATTTTAGCTATAGAAAAAATATTTAATAAATAATAGTAATATTTTTTGCATGTGCTTAGATATGCTTGAGAATAAATTATTTTTAATATTACTTAAAAATAATATTTAGCAAAAATAAGCTGATTAACTAAATAATTGAAATGACTTGCAATTATTTAAGAGTTCTCCTTTTATTTTAAAGGTTTGTTTATGATATAAAATTTATTAAAAAAGTAATGAATTTTTTGGTTTTCTATTGTTAAAAATTAGTTTATAGGTATGAAAATTTTATAATATAGATGCATGCTAAATATTTTACTTGATTTTAACGATTAGCTTAATTTAAATAAGATAAATAATTTGTTCAATACCCAATTTTAATTGGTTAACTTGAAAATAAAAGTATTTATTATGTACATTGAAATGACAAGATTTTATTTTACAATTTTGATAAGTAAACAATAAAGATAAGAAAATAATTTATCGTGAACAGCAATCACTATTATACATTTTATTATAAATTATTGGATTACACAGCTGTGATTAATTTTAAAATAATATTATTTATTCATAGTTTCTTTTTTATTTTTATTCTTTTAGATATATAAATAAATATGATTGATTTATTTGTCTGTCTGATATTTAAGATTACTCAATAATTGAATCAAGAAATTAGTTTTTTTTATAGTTTATTTGTTCCTGGATTATTTTCAACTGAATCAAAATCATCTTATCTAGGATCAACGCAACAACCAAATAGTTTTTAAAAAAATGAGGCCTTTCTCTCTACTTATGTATCGGATCTTGATGAACGTTCTGCTTTTAATCTTAAGTCATCTATAAATTAGAAGCTTCCATTAGATTTAGGGCGATTTTTAGGATCAAATATTATTTCTGAATCAAGATCATTTTTAGTATCATTAATTGAAACATTTTTACAATCTACTTATTTAGATTCTTTGGCAGAAGCCTATGGTTATTAGCGTAGCTCTTCTAAGGGAGTATTTTCATCAGCCATTAATTGCTAAATTACTCTAACCCACCAAGCACATTCCTGATCAGTTTTAAGCTTAAATCTTCTTTGCTCGTGTTTTTTTGTTTCTATGTGAAACTTTGTTAACTTTTCATCTTGTGCTACTTTTTCAATATCTTTTATAATAATGTAATCGTCTACTTCTCCATTTGATACATCTTATTCATTGTTAAACAATTGTATAATTTAACGTTTAACTATACATATTTTGTCTTTCCATCCAATTTTAAGCTTGCTATTTAGCTTAATTTTTATAGACTGTTTGAAAATTATTTAGTTTCTCAATAATTTTGTTTCATCAGTGGTGTTGCAAACTGGAGTTTCTTCTTCTTCAATTGATTTTGATGGTGATTAATTTTCTTCTTCACCATCTCCTGCCGTCTAATTTGCATCTGAAGTTTTATTTGGGGATTCTCCTTCTGTTGTTTGGTTTTACTTCTCTATTTCCTCTTATTCTTAATGGTACTTATCTTTAGCTTTTTGCAATGAGTTTACCCATTTTTCAATTTATATAAGAGACTCTGAATAAAAGTTATGAGTAGTTTCTTTATTACCCTTTTTAGCTACAATTTAGAAAATGAACTCAAATTAATGAATATGAGCACCTATTTTATCTAGAAAAGTAAGCTCAGCTGTTTTGTTTATAACTTTAACCATTTAATTTCCTATAAATCCAACACCTTTTTTCAAGATGTTATCATCTTCAACCTTCAAGTCTATTTTTTTAATGCTGATTATATTTTTGATATGAATCTCTCCCGTCATTTTGGAATCGTCATACTTGTTATCAAAGTAATATAATACATTTGGGTTAATAAAGGGAGGCAAATCATCTAAATCAAAATCATTCGTGTGAGAAGCATTTTCTGTTAAGTTGTATTTGCTAAAAAAAAAGAACCAGCGCTGGGTAGGCTAAATTATCTTTGTATGCAACTTTTCTTTTTTTTTGTATAAAAATCCTTGCACAATATGATTTTATAGGACTTCTTCGTCGTATTTTTCAAAATAAGGTCTTATGCCTTTAATTTTTTGCATTTCTTCATCTTTAACTTCTATTTTTTTAACTTCTTCTTCATCTTAGTTCTTTTTTTCTTGGTTAAGTCTTAAATTTCTTTATTTATCTGCATCTAATTTCTAATTTTATAAGGAATTATAGAAATATGAAATAAATCTCATAATAAATTAATAAAATGCTTTAATTTGTTAAGCAAATATTTAGAAAATAATCTATCCAAATGTTTCTCATTTGATAATTTTATTTATTTATTGGATTTTAACATAGATATTAATAACTAAAAATAATATCAATTTACATTAAATCTCCAAGCCTTTTTTGATGATAGCTCATCACTTGAAGTTCCCTTTGAAATCAAATACTCTTTTAAAAACTCAATAGTTTCAATCCACTCTTTTTTTATTTAAATGCTTGGTGCTCTTATAATAAAATTTCTTTCACTAAATTTGAAGCTAAATTCTTTTGAGTCTTCCTTTGTAACAATTTTATCTATTTAGTTAATCAAAATAGCACCTTTTGGTATTTTATCTTTTTGGGGCAGTGACTTGTCATAGAGTAAATAAAACTGCTCTTTATCCTCTCCGATGCTAAAATATCTTTTTTAAAATCCTACAAGTAATCTTGGACTTTTCTTTTCTAGCCAACCTTCTTTCGATTTATGCTTTTACAAAGTAGCTTACAGATTCATAAAAGATATGTATTGCTATTTTCTTATTCTCCAATCAATTAATTTTCTTATATTCTATTTGATGTAAATGTATTTTTTATTGAGAAAGTAATTATTAATGTCTTTTATATTATTTTTTATCTTAATTTTACCAACACCCATTTAAAAAAAAGTAAATTACTTTTTTAATTTCTGCTCAGGTTATTTTATAAAATTTGTGATGATCAGAGCCATCTAAAAATTTATTACTTTATTTTAAAGTTATTGTAGTTAATTAAGAGTGCTTTTAATATAATTTAATAGCTATGCTAAATATATCTTCCATCTTTTATTTTTGAACATAGATAAATATTTTCAAATTGCTTAAGTTCCAAAGTTTATCTTAAATTTAGATAAATTTGTTAAAGTTGAAGATCAAATAAACAATTATTTTACAATTTTAAATAAATATAATTCATAAATTTTTTTTGTTTCTAATATAGATTATTTATAATTAATCATTATTCTTATAGACAAAAATTATAAATATATTCTTGAGCTTTTTTAAACTATACATTAAAGATAAATCATTGGTTTATTAAAAAAAGCAATTAGAATAAAAAATGTATTTAAATGATATACTTTTATTAAAAAGTTAATTTTGAAAACAAAATTTTGGAAATAAATGTAAGTAGTTTTGTTTTGTTAAATCAGTCAGTGAAAATCATATTAAAAATATTTGAATTATACTATGTGGCTCGATTAGCTCAGCTGGTTAGAGCATGCGGCTGTTAACCGCAAGGTCGTAGGTTCGATCCCTACATCGAGCGCTTTTTTTAAAATTTGTTTATTTTATTTGATTAAATTTTGAAAAATGCATGAAAACTTTTTACAAATTTAATAATCGACATGTAAAAATTTTATATGATATTAAAAAACCCCCAATAGATTGATTAATTAAGCAAATAGAATATTGAACCGCTCGATTAGCTCAGCTGGTTAGAGCATGCGGCTGTTAACCGCAAGGTCGTAGGTTCGATCCCTACATCGAGCGCTTTTTTTTATTTTATTTATTTTGCATTGAAATTTTTTTAAATATTTGCTTTAAATTTTTTTTAAATATTGAGCTTTATTTTGAGTAAAATAATTTTTTAGAATAAAAATTGGAATAACAAGAAAGAATATATTTTTAAATTAAATATTGAAATGAAGAAATATTTTGAAAATTCTATCAGAATCAGAAATTTCTAAATCATAATTATTTTTAATGCTAGATTATACGAAGATACATTTAAATCAGAAACTCGTAGAAATCCTCTAAAAGTATATAATTTCCAATAAGCGAGTAAAATATTAGTCTAAAGAAATTGAAGCAAATGAATTTTTTTAAACAGAAGTTTATCAATATTAGACAATTCTTTTCTAATATTCTCAGACCATGGTCTAAATAATATAGCTTTACGAACCGCAGACAATAAGCATTTTAATATGCTTATTCCAAAATTTTATAAAATCATGCATTTTACAGAAATATGTTACTTATTGGCGTTCTTAGCTCTTATTATCACAAGCAGATTGTCTAGTGTATTGAAGATGATTAAATTTAAAGAGCAAGGAAAACTATTGAAATATAAATTAATAAAATGAAAAAGGAATTCGGTACTTAAATGGCTGCTTTTCCTGAAATAAAGTAATAAATATGAATATTCTACTGAAATAGTATTGACTAATAATAGAAAATTTAAACTGAAAATTTTTATCATTTATAATAATACATAATGTCAAGTGAAGCTAATCATATTTTTTATTTTTATAGATATACAACAAGAGGTAACTGGTATGTGATGGAATTTATTGTTGATCAAAGAAACTGCGATTTATTTTAACTATTTATTACTGCCGTTACTACTTTAGAGAAGAAAGATAAATCAGTATTTGTTTTTAAAAATATGTAAACTGCAAAAGATGGCAACATGCTTACTTTATAAATTGATTTTGAAGAAAAAAAGGATAACCAAAAAGGAAGTAATTTTATCCATAGAATTTTTATTTTGTATGTTAAATTAAAAAATAAAAATACTACATTTTAGGAGTTTACAATAAGGGAACTATCTGTGTTACAGGTGAGATGATTTCTGACAGACCAGGATTTAAATTTTCTATTGAAAAGACTGAAGAAATATCTGAGGCAGATATAGAAGCTGTTATTAATGTCTATAGAACAGCTATTTAACCATAATAGCACTCTTTTGTTAAAGACAGGATGAAAGCAGCTCCAAATTAATTTGGTAGCAATGACCCTAAAAATCAAAGCAAACCAAGAAATTAAAAAGATTAATAAAAGGAGAGAACAGAAGCAATTAATAAATTAGAAGAACTCGGAGTTTCAGTTTTTCTTCCGGATGCAAAATAAATTAATTTAGACTGGGTAACTAAAAATATTTTTTGAAAAAAATATTTAAGTTATATATTTTTAAATTTATTTAAATATAGGATTATTTGGCTGGATATGAGTAGTAAAAAAGAGATATTGAAGACACAGTCCTCTTGGCTTTATAATATCCAGAAATATATGATTAAATCACAGCTGGTAAATTATATAATTCTGATTATTTTAAATTGTTTATTAAAGCTTATTTTTTCTATTATAATCTTTAGCAACTAGAATGAAACAAGAGCCTAACAGGCCAAAAGCTGTTTTATTCGAAGGACCACCAGGAACTGGTAAAACTACTTCAGCAAAAATTATTGCTCAGTAAGTTAGCATTCCACTTATATATATGCCTCTTGAGTCCATTATGTCAAAGTATTATGGCGAAGCTGAAAAAAAATTCGCAGATTTATGGGAAGCTACTAAAATGCTTGGAAAATCCATCATATTTATTGATGAAATAGATGCTATAGCTGGAACTAGAGGTAATTATATTAAAATTATTATCTAATTTATGAATGAAAATAATAATTATTTTAATTATAAATTAATTAGATTCCGAAATGCACGAAGCCTCAAGAAGAATTCTATCTACTTTATTGAGAAAAATAGATAGCTTTGAAAGCTCATCAGATGTCCTTTTAGTTTGTGCTACAAACCGTAAATAGGATTTAGATCCTGCTATGCTTTCTAGAATAGATATGAGCATCAAATTCGAAAAACCAGATGTTCACTCTAGATAGGCTATTTTTAAAAGATATGCAAAGCATCTATCAGAGGATTAATTAAGATAATTAGCAGAGAATTCAGAAAATTTGTCAGGAAGAAATATTTCTGATATTTGCAAAGGTATTTATTTTGTTATTTATTTTAAATAGCTAATTCAGATTATTTTAAGTTACTGAAGAAAAATTTATTTCTTGTAAATTATATATTAGATGCAGAAAGAAGATGGGCAAGTAAATTAATTAGAAAATTGGTAGATTAAACTGTTCCTGATGTCGACCAATACATTGAGGCACTCCATAACAGAAAATATTAAAACCTAGCTTGAAATTTGAATAATAAAAAGCAAAATCTTTTTTAACTTGTATTTCAAAAAGACTTTTAGAACTAATTTAATTTTTAAATACCAACAATAATAGCCACAATTATCGATTAAAATGTATATAAATTTATTTTCTTATTTGTAGAGAAGATAATCTATAAATATAATATCAATTTATCATTCATTCATTTATTTAATTATTTATTAATAATTATTGAGTCTTTTTTATTAAAATTTACTTTATATATTTTTGTGCTTAGAGTTTGGAAATGTGAATGAGTTAATTATTTAATTAGCAATAAATTAATTTTTTTATATAGTTGTTTATTTCCACTAGTTATTAATAATAATTAAAAAATACTGAAATAAATAAAAAAAGTAAGTAAGTAAGGTGAATTTATATTTAAGCATTTATGAATAGCTTAAAATAGCCTATCATAAAAAGTACTACTACTACAACTACCGCAAAGCATAGCTCCTCGATGAAGCTGCTTCCTAAGATTGAGAATTATTCTAAAGCCAAGAATGTAAATGACTAGCTCTTGATCAGATAGAATCATACTCCAATAAAAGTTGCTCTTAAAAAATCGAGTTTTACTAATATAGACTATAATGATGATATCCCTTAAAGTAGCAGTATTAATAATGCCAGTTAAAACGAATATAAGAATTTTTTTAATAGAAGAACTCAGTAAATATTAGATACAAGCGAAGAATAAAAAATATAAAAAAAATAAATGCTTGCGAAGAGCTAAATTCAGTTTAAACCTCCATCTACTTCTAATTAAATAGTGAGAAAAGTGAGTGGGATAATAGAAAATCCTCTACAAGCAAATTATTTGCAAAATACTTAAGTATTTATTTTATTTAAAAATTATTTTATTTTAATTGTACTTTATTGATGAAAAAACAAACAGTCTCCATCATCTGTTAAATCAAGCTACACTAAAATTCCTCTCTAAGCCAGTCAAATATTAGAAGAAGCAAAACCTGTAAAGTTTACTTCTCCTATTACGTAGCTTTAAATAGATGCAGATTAAAACAGATTAGATTTTATGCTAGAAAAAGGGATGAATTTTGAAAAAAATAATCAATTAGTAAAGTTGAAGCAGGATAACTTTGATCTAAAATAAGAGAATAGAAAGTTAGAAGCAGAATTAAAAAGGATGAGATAAGAAATAGAGGCTATGAGATAGTTAAATTAAAAATCTTAGTCAATAAACAATGAAAGAAAAAGCTCCTTTTTTATGCAAGATGAATAAATAGTTTAAATGGAAAAAAAAGTGCAGCTTAATGAGTACTATAGGCAGTAAATTAGTAATTTAAAAGCTCAGCATGAAAGTGATTCTACCAAGTATTAAGAATAGATCAACACATTAAATATATAGCTATAGTAAGCATTAGAGTAGATATAAAATTTGTAGATTTGCTAATAAAATTCAACCAAAGAAAAAAAAGATTTAGAATAAATATAAGAAACTCAAACTTAAGTTTAACAGATATGCAATTAATGTGAGTAGAATTTGAGGTAGATCTAGGAGTTCAATATATAAATTAATGTTTTAGAGAGCAATTTAGCTAATTCTAAGGCTTAAAACGAAAACCTCTTTAAGGAGAGCTAATCGCTAAGAGAATGGTAAATTAAAACAAAAGAATCTCAAATGAGAGAAAAGGAACAATATGAAAAATACATTTAAGAACAATCTGTAAAATAAATTACATTTATTATTTTCAAATTTAAAATCTTTAAAAGATATCTTAAATTTATTTAGAGAGGTTTCTTATGATTTTATAAAGTTATTTAAAATAAGCTAACTTATTTTTATTTTAAAGGAGGAAATACTGAAGGTTGATACATAACTAAGGGAGTTTAAAAAGTAATACGAGGATTTAAATGAAAAGCTAAAGTTAGTTAAAAATGGCAGTGATATAGTTAAAGTATTTCTGAGGAATGAATATACTCTCCTCAAGTTAGAAATTGTTGAGAATATTGAAAGGTTAAGTAAAGAGCGATAAGATAGAATAAATGATAACGCTACTTAAATACAACAGCTGCAGCAAAAGTACGAAGATGAAAAAAAGAAGGCATCGAAATTGTAGGATGAAGTAAGCTAGTTAAATTAACATCTTGATTGGCTTAAAAAAAGAGGTGTTTAGTAATCTAAATAAAATGGGACATTTAATTATATCGGCTTGAGTGATGAAATTATGAGCTTGAAAAAAGTCATAGATCAGCATATATAGGAAATCCCAAATAAAGACATAGTTCAAAGTTTTCAGAATAAAGTTGATGAAATGAGCTTTTTAAATAAGTAAATGGTAGATAAAATAAACAAGATATAGCAAGAAGAAGAGAAATCTAGAAAAGCTACAGAATAAATCCCTGTGCTCAAATAATTTGATATAGCACAAGTAAAAATGCTATCAAACACAATAATAAATTATTTATTTATTTTTTAATTAAGACAAAAGTAGAGTATCATTTAGTTTGTGCCAAGTGTGAGGATATATTAGAAGAAGCTATTACATGCGTTCCTTGTGGTCATAACTACTGTAAAAAGTGCCACTATACAAAGGATAGCTCTTTTTAAAAAACAAATGAAGCAGCTGATGTTTCTGAGGCATCTATAAGCTGTATGAAGTGCGGTCCATCTACAATGATCTATAGAAATGAAACATTAGATGATATGATAAAGATGTATAATACAATGAAAAGTGCTAAAGAAGTAATAAAAATGTATCTTAGTTAATGAATTAAGCTAGGTGCTTTGTTTACTGCTAAGATAATTAAAATAAAAATTATATAAAAATAATAAATAAATAAAAAATCTATCTAAAAAATAGATATGTACAAAAATATAAAAATAAATTATTGTTTTAACCAATTTTGCAAATAAAAAAATATAAAATTCATAATTTTATTCAAGTTTTTTAACATTCAACTTTTAATAAAAATAAATTTTTTAATCACAAATTTTAACATATCTAAAAATGATAAATTAAAATTATCAAATTTAAAGAGTTTATTTAAATAGAATTTATTGTAAAGATGAAATATTTTTTGCAATTAATTGGTTGTTTGAAAACTCAAAATCAAATAAATCTAAAAAAAAAGAGATATTTGTGGTTTTGATATTATTATACTTTATGAAAATCTTAAAATTCGATACTTTTGATAAAATCAGGTTAGGAATATTTGATGAGAGTTCATAATTTAATAAAATTATTTAGCTTTATAAATACTATTTTATGCTAATATTATGAACTCAAATAACAATTTGTTGGGAACAAAAAGTCCTTCACTCTCTCCTCAAAAGCAAAATTAGCTTCTTTCTTCATCAGATAAAAAAAAATAAGGTGATAATACAAAATACCCTATTTGCTTTTAGTGTAAAAATAGGATTAAAGAAAAATAGTGTGTGATTTTAGGTTAAAAAAAGTATCATATTGATCATTTTCGGTGCAATTAATGTAATTAAAAGCTAACAAATAGACTTTTTTATGAGTATCGAAATAAAATATATTGTGAAGATGATTACAAGTAATTTATCGCACCTGTTTGCCACTAATGCAAAAACTTTATTTAAGGAAAATATATAAGTGCCAAGAACTTAAGCTTTCATTTAGAGTGTTTTGTTTGCCATGGGTGCAATTTTGGAATAGAAGATAAGCAAGAATTCTTTTTTAGTGCTGACAAAAAGTTTATTTACTGCAAAAAATGCAAGAAAAAATGCTCTGAAGTTTGTTAAAAATGCAAGAGAGCTATTAAAGAGAATGAATAGCTGATAAATGGGAGTTATTACCACACAGAATGTTTAACTTGCCAAAAATGCCACAATTAAAATACATAAGGTACGTTTGTTCTACATAATAATTAGATAGTTCATGACACTTGTATTTTAATTTGTCATCACTGCAATCAAAAAATAGAGGATGAAAAAGATATTTCTCATTATTTTGAATACGTTCTTCATTCTAAATGCTAATAAGCTTACACAAATTTTATCAGACAAAAAACCATTAATGCTTTTAAAACTTAAAACTCTAAAAACTTTAAAAATTAGTAAAGTAATCAAAATTTAAATCACAGTCCTTCTACTAATTTATCACCACCTAGCTATTCAGTCAACCTAAATTAATTAGAAAGTATGTTCTCTAATAGTCTTGATTAACTTAATAGGTAATTCTAGGAGATAAAAATAAAAGAAAATAATTTCGATTTGGAAATTGAAATGTCTAATTTAGCAAGTGAGAATTAAGATCTGCCTAGTCAGAACCTATAAACAAGTGAATATAAACTCTCTGAAGATGAAATATCTCCTAAAGAGCAAGCTAATAAAAAAAAAGAGTCTTTGCTGTAACTTCCAAGTAGTTAAGATAAACAATTATGCGTTAAAGGAGCAAGCATTTCAGCTTAAAAAATCCAAAATATAAAAAAATAAAAAATAGAAATAATAAACTCAGAAAGTGAAAATGATAGTGACTGAGTGAATACTCTTTTGCTCTAATTATATGTCAACTTAATGATTGATTTATAAAAAATGCTCACTAATAAATGAATTTAAAATTATATTTAAATCTTCAATTTGTTAGGCTATTTGAAATAATTTAAAAGATTCGTAAGAATTTATAAGTTTCTGTGTGTAATGTAAAAATAATTTAGTTTACATGTCAAATTTAAACTAATAAAATATCAAATATTGATAGTTTGTCTTACACGTGTTTTTTATGAGTTTTTATTGCTCAAATCAAAATTATATTTGCCTTAAAAGATTTACAAACTAATTTTTATAATAATTAATTTATTTTAAAAAACATTTAATTTGATAGATATTGTTAAAATAAAGAAAATGACTAATTTTATTGTAAAAATATCAATAGTTCTATGCTTAATATTCTTAGTAAATGCTTAGCAAATACTACATTCTTAGGACGTAAAAGGCGAGAACTTCCTTTTTAGCTTTGGTAAAATTACTTACATATTATTTTTTTACAAAGTTATTTTATTATATTTATAAAAGGATCTTGTTTTTCATAAAGAAGACTAACTGCTTTAAATAAAACATCTATCTTTGAAAAAATATCTGAAAAAAAACCTGATGTGTTTGCTTGGTTGGGTAATTTTTTTCCTAAAATTAAAAAATATATTTCATCTAATTTACATTATAGGAGATTTTGGTTACCCTAAATTATTTGAAAATTTTATACCAGCCTTTGAATTTACTAAAAACGAGAAAGGTTATAAAATGCTTTAAAATAATAATGTTACTCAAATTGTTGGTGTATGGGACGATCATGATTATGGAAGAAACGATGGTAGATTAAATTTTCTATGGAAACTTAATAAAATGTTTATATAAAAGGGGATAAGAACTACAAGCATAAACATGAAACAAGGAAAATTTATTTGGACTATATCGGAGAACCAATAGACAGCATAAGAAGAACTTAGCCAGGAGGTATCTATACCTCTTACTATCTAGGAAATACAAAAAAAGTAAAATTAGTACTGCTTGATGTTAGATTCTCAAGAGATGCATTCTGGTTTGAGCACTCAGACATATTAGGTAAACTTTTTCTATTATGTAAAATTCTAAACAAATTAATAACAGGTCCTGATTAATGGAAGTGGCTTGAAAAAGAATTCAATGACCCCAATTCTCATACTATAATTTTAGCTAGTGGGTGCTAAATACTTCCAGATGATAGAGTAATTCCTGAGAAATGGTATCCCGATAGTAGAAACAGGTTATTTGATTTGATTTAAAAACATAAAGATCATCAGAGTAAATATTTACTTATTTATTAAATTATATTGATTTTCTAAAACATATTTTAGGAGTCATATTAATTAGTGGAGATATACACTTAGCAGAAATACTTGTTGAACCTAACTCAGTTAGCAGTATGAAATCTTTATTTTAAATAATATTTTTTAATGTTTTGAAGAAAAAAATAAAATGGTTTAATATTAGATTAAAAAACTAACCTTTTTCTTTAAAATAGGATTTGGTTATAATATTATTGAAATCACTAGCAGTGGTCTCACTCATCATATCATGGACTATAAAGTTCCTTAGTTTATTGTTGATGGATTTCTGCCAAATACCTTTAATGTAAATTATCACTAGTTACTAACAAATAAAAAATTAAATTTTTAATAAAGGAAAAATAAAATAGATTGATGGATTTTAATTATGCTCTCGTTGACATAAAAATAGATCCTTAAAATAAAGAAAACACAAAACTAGAATTTAGCATTAATGATCAGAATAACATTAGTAGACTCAAAGTAAAATTTGAACCATGGAAATAGGAGTAAAAGTAGTTAAATCTGACTAACTCAAAGTATACAAGGGAAGATCATCGTTACAAAAGATGGATTATTTGGATGTTTAAAAATTACTTTGTTGAGTACAGAAAAATTGGAATAGCTTTAACTATTTTTGGTCTTATTATTTTAGCTTTGGCATATTTTATTTGTAAAAAAATTCACAGTTTTTACCAAAGTAGAAAAGTAAATAATGGACAAAAATAAAAGATAAACTGACAATTTTTAAAAATAATAAATTAAATTATCATCATTTTTTTGTTTAAAATTAAAAATTTAATTCGTTAAATTTTATATTTATAACAAAACACATATTTTGTTTATTAAAAAACTTTGGTGTAATTAACTTTAATGCAATAAAAATAGATTAGTTTTCTTGAGAAATAAAATATTAAGTTCTTAAGATAGATGATTTGGTAGAAATCTAATAAAATCTGATTATTTCTTCTATTTCATATTTTTTTTAATTAAAATAAGCTAATTTTTATTTTTTATGATAATAATTATTTGTCTGAAAATATTCAATAAATTAAAAATGAGATAAAAACTAATTTTAATTTTGCTAATTCATCTTTTACTGCATAAATGCCAGTAAACAATATCTACAAAAGATGTAACTGGAAATCAAGTTAAATTTGTATTTGGTATTCAATTAAATATATAATTCACTGCTTTTAATCATTTTTTATTTTTTTTGTTATGTTAAAATATTTATTTTATAATTGCTATAAATAAAAATAAGCTTCTTGTTTTGCATTTGACAGATAATAAAAGCATGGACCTATATCACTTTTCCATAACATAACCAAACATGATCCTGATGTATTTGCTTGGTTAGGTAAAACATTTGATTTACGTATAAATAGTGTATAATTTCTAATTTATTTAAATTAGGAGATGCGGCTTATGTTTATAATTTTACTCAAGCATAGTAACTTTTTGATTCAACTACAAATGATCCAGGGTATCAAAAATTACTGTAAAATAAATAAACAAAAATAATTGGAATTTGGGATGATCATGATTATGGTGTAAATGATGGTAAACATATATTTTATTTAGAAAGCATGCATAAAATAAACTTTTTTGTAGAAGCTATAATTTTAAATATCTCTATATTCATTTTTATTATTTAATAAACATTTTGAATATAAAAAATATTGACGAAAATTAATTTATTTTTCACATTCATAAATACAAGTGGAAAGATAATTTAAAATAAATTTTAGTTGTACTTAAAACCTCAACTAAAATCTCTTAAAATGAAAATAAATTAGGTGATAGACTTCATTAGTACAAAGAAGAAATGAGAGAAATTTTTTTGAACTTTTTAAAAGAGCCTAAAAATAGTATAAGAAGAACTTAACAAGATGGAATATACACTTCTTATTATTTGGGTCATACGAAATAGGTCAAATTAGTTATGCTTGATGTTAGATATTCTAGAGATCCTTATGGAAAAGAAGCTACAGAAATGTTAGGTAATTTTTATAAATAAAATTTTTTAATTTAACTAATAATTTCTACTTAAATAATTATTTGAAGGTGAGGCTTAGTGGATATGGCTTGATAAAGAATTTCAGGATAAAAAAGCAAATATTATTTTACTGACTAGTGGAATATAAGTTTTACCGGATGATAGGCTGGTAACTGAGTATTGGTACAATCAAAGCAGATAAAGGCTATTTGATCTCTTTAAAAAATATAAAGATACAAAAAGTAATTTAAAATAAAAAAATATAAAATTTATTTAAAAGAACTGATAAAAATCTGTATTAAAAGGAGTTGTCATCTTAAGTGGAGACGTTCACTTTGCAGAAATTCTGTAAGAGCCTGATTCTATTTAAAGTAATTTATTTAATTTAACTAATAAATATTTATTAAAATAAAAAATATAGCAATAGGCTACAATCTATTTGAAATTACAAGTAGTGGTATTTCTCATAGTTTAGGTTATTCTAAATACCCAACATTCTTTATCAACACATTCTTACCTAACACTTACAATGTAGTTTATATTTCAAGCTTGTACATTAAATATAGAATTATTATTTTAAATAGGAAAAAAAAGACAGGCTTTTTGACTTAAATTATGCAGTGGCTGATATTTAAATTGATTTAGCAAGCAAAAACAATACAAAAATACATTTTACCATTTACGATAAACATGAAAATCCTAAACTTTCAATTATTATCAAGCCTTGGGAAATAAAAAATGAATAAATAACTAAAACCTTTTTAAATAGAAGCAACCATTACATGATTAGATTTGCTATACATTCTTTTAGAAATTATTTCTTTGATTATGGCTATATAGGAATATCATCCATTGTTCTTATTTATATCATAATTAAAACAATTTAATTTTTAATTAATTTTATTTTTAAGATGTTTTCATAGAAATTAAAAGCAAACTGAATAAATAAATGAAATAATAAAAATGTATTCTAATAAAATTATAAAATCTATTTTTTGTTGTTAAAGTTAAACAAAAATTTGATATTTTTAAAATTAATTTGTAAAAAATTTTAAAGTTAAAAAAAATGCTGAAAAAAAAATATTAGGGTTAGTTTATGTTAGTTTGCAAATAGTTTAATTTTTTAAATGGAATGATAGATAATGCTGTTTAAATAAATTAATTAACTTGGATAAATTTAGCTATTATCAGACAAAATAAATTTGACTAATTGATAGATTCGATTTAGACTTAAATGCTAAAATATAAAGTATGTGGAGTGTTTACTGTAGATAGAATATGTTTATATTAATTAAATTTTAATTTGTCTGCTAAGTTTTTTTATCTTTATTTAATTTTAATAATAGAATTTTCAAAAAATCACTAAAAATCATAACATTTTCTATTGATGGTAGATTGTACATTTTAAATGTTACTAATATCTTAACTGCTATGATTAGGAGTATTTGGACTTATTTTACTAAATGAATAGTCATTACTTTCTTAGGTGATAAATTTTTCTACATTCTATGATATATCTAAATATTTAGATTCTTAAACAGATGAGTTTTGTTGTAATTGCTTTTCGATATTAAATTAGGTGTTAAAAATGGAATGCGAAATAATTTTATTATTGTTTGCAGAGGTTCTGACATTAAAAATATTCTAATTATATTTAGATTCATTTTTAAAGTTTGATTTTTAACTATCAATTCCATTTTAAGAGTTACTTACTCCTTGATTTTTTTAACTTTTACTTAGAATGTTTCTAGAAAAACCTTGTTCTAAAGGTTTAGACAGAGTTTTTTTTCTATTATTTTACTTATTTTTAATTCTAAGTAATATTTTAGAAAAATTGAAATTTGAAAAGTAATTTATCATAATTTTCATTTTTTCAAAATCTCCTTCAAATAAATCAAGTTATTCATTCAAATATTCTATTTTATTAACTTTTAGTTCTATCTACTTTTTTACAAAATCATCGTAAACTTAGCTAGGTATACCAGTAACAAATTTTGTCATCTTTTATGCATTTTAGTTATTGTTGTTGGGAATAATATACTTTTAATAAAATTATTATGAATTTTTTCTATGTCCGTTATTCAAATTGGCTAATTAAATACTATTTTTTTTAGGAGCTGCTTATTTATTAATTTCTTAAGGAACCTAACTTTAGATACTGCAAGTTCTGCTGTAATTACTTTACATTTGTTAAAAAGAACTAAATATAGAGGGTCGTTAAATATTACCAGAAATTTATTTAACTTTATCAATTTCTTAAAGATCTTCGTTGCTATTTGTATTATCTTTTTAATCATCGCTTTCTGTTGTTTAAAATGTATTAAACCTCTAACTATTAAGGCCTTCTTACTGTTTTTAATCACTAGGTAATTAATTTAAGAATGAAGAGTTTTAATAATTATATTGTTGACCACTTGAAATGCTTTATCTACTAGGGTTAACTACATTTATATTGGAATTTAAATAATTCAATTATTAATTATTATAAAAGGGAATAATGCTGTTCTAACTTGTAAAATTTTCGATATTTTAATCTAATTAGTTTGAATTTATATACATAGAAGAATTAAATTACGAGTTTTGATGACTAATATAATTTAAATGCAAATAATTATCTTCATATTTGATCAAATTTTCATATTTATCATTCAAATACTCAAGAAGATAATTACTACACACTTCTATTTAGCTCAAAGTATTTTGCTTTTTATTTAAATATCTCTCAAATTTTGGTTTTTCTCTATGTATATGAGGTTAGCTGTAAGACATCTATCCTACTATTTTACCCTTATTTGGTTATAGATGTAAATAAGGGCAATCTCCTACTTCATGATTGCTATCTTTGCAAGATGGGCACTTTACTTTCAATCTAGTTCCATCTTTAGAAAATAAGATCATGTCTTTTATCATGCAAAATATTTCATATTCTTCTTGATCTTCAATCAGAATACTTAAGAAATCAGATCTCTTAATTTTAATTAATTTTGAAAAGTTTAGGCTCTTCAAATTCATCTTTGGTTATTGTCCACTGAAAAATGAAAATTCACCAAAATGATCTCCCTAAATAGACAATTATAATTTTGGAAAATAAGTTTTATTTAAATGAGTTGTGTTTATTCTAAAAAAATTGGTGATTAAGTTACATGAACACTTTAATTAAAATTGATTTATTACTTTTCTGAGAATAGAAACTGTAGAAGTACAAGAATGCCCCTGTGCTTAGTATTTAGAGATACTATTAGGTGGCTAAAGGTAAACTTCTAATTCACCAGACAATACAAAATAAATCCATATGTCTTAATTAACTATGTCTGCACTGTAAACAATTTCTTCTGGTGTACATCTTTATTCTTAAATCATAGGAAGGCATTTTTGGATTGTTTGGGAGCTAAAGTTGTCCTTAAAAATCGAATTTTCCTTGAATATATTGTGGTATGATTCTGCTAAAAGTTCCTCTCTTAAACGATTCGAGAGTTGAGAAATGATTTCCTGCTCTTCTTATTAATTTTCATCACTTTTCTCTCTCCAGTAATAACTTTTATTATTAGATTGATTTAAAATATGTTAAATGAGTTTAAATAATAATTAATTTATTTTTCTTTTTCAATTAAGAGCCTATTTTAAATTTAAAATAAATTTATTCAGTTAATAATTTACTCTAGATATTAATATATTTCTTTCATAGTTGATTTAGACACTCCTTTTCTCATCATATAGTTACCTATTATAAATCTCTTTTACCTGATTAAATTCTCTTTTGAATAAAAATCTTAGAAGATTTAACCAATAGAATTAATTGTAAACCCAAATATCACACAGCAAGTCATCATTAAGAAAATGCATACAGACACTTCAATAATATTAGTAGGTCTTATATCTCCGTAGCCAACTGTAATCATAGTTACAGTTATAAAATAATAAGAGTATATATATTGAACAATCCAAGGTGAATTTGTTAGCAGCATTAAATCTATCCAATTTTATGGATTATTAGAATTATCTATTTAGTTATCTTATGATGTGTAAATATTAGTAGATAATTTAGCAGCTAATAGCCAAAAGCAGGCAAAAATATGAGAGATCAAAAGAATATTTTTAAACAAACTGATCAATTCAATAATATTTTAAGCTTTTTTATTAAGCAAAAATTTATCTTTCATTTAATTAATTATCATATTTATATCTTTGTATTTAAAAACTATAAATAATAATAATGATTATGCTATCCTGGACTCCCATTAGTCGTTTGTAATGATAAAATAACTAAAAGGAAACAATTGAGATATAAAATCGTATAATAGGGCTCTTGATTCTTTATAATGTTTAAAAATAGCCTACCTACTAATACATAGTACACCTTTAAGATATACTCCTGTATTTGCATGAACGAACATATCTAAAAACAAAATCAATTAACAAAAAAGAATTATATCTATCCTAAAGAATTATTTAAGCTATGTACCAAAGCTAAAGCAAATGAAATAGCAAAAAAAGCAAATTAGGGAAGCAAAAATTTTCAAAGCCTGCCAAATTTCAATACACCTGGTATGTGGTAAAAAAATAGGTATTAATTAATATAAATATTCGAAACAATTTATATTCTTTTCTCTCTTTTTAAAAGCTTAGTCAACATAGATCATACTATGTAATTTACATTTTTCAGATATTACTTTTTAAATGCAACATTTTTGAACTTAAATTTATTGATCATTTTCATCCTTAAAATGAGATTTATCATTGATCATTTATGTTTAACTCCAGTTTATTAATCTTAGCATTCGAATTCGAGCAAATTATAAAAATACCCTAGCATATTTTCTAAATCTAATAGTAAAAGATATTTCTTAAAGCCTTTCAAGTTAGTTTTTGTAATGGATAGATTTTGTTTAATCAAGCAATACATTCTATGCAGTATCTTAAATTGGTTAATGAGATTTGCTTTTCAGATTACTCTGACTATTTTTAGCAGTAAATGATTGCTTTTTCTTTAAATTTTTTTTTATATCTATTTTTTCCATTCAAAAATTCAAAAAATACTAATCTCTACTTTTTAATTAATTTCTACTTTTATTAATGAATATAAATTAATTGCATATGTTTTAGTTTACTTAATAAAATTTTGTATTATTAACGATATAATTTAATGAATGTTTGTTAAAGTCTTTGAAATATATTACAAGATAAATAATTAAAGAATATATTATTGCAAATAGCTTATGAAGTATCAGATTAGATTAAGCTATTTTAACTATTAAAGTTAAATTTATTTTTTTAATAATTAAAATAGTTAAATTTTATTAATTCTAATTATTTTTAATAGATTTATAATTGAAAACATTTTAAATGAATGTAGAAAACGTAAGAAATGATGGAAAAAATAAATTTTTATTTTCATCATTAAAGATTTAAACAAAAAATATTAAAAAATAGTTGAGTTACTTTATTATACATGTGTATACATATAAATATTTTTGACATATGATCTATTTATAATAATTTTAAACTGAATTAATCTGAATTATTTAAATGAAATAACCATAATTTGCTATTCTCATTAAAACTTAAGTTTTTAAATGAGATCTTAATTGGGATTTCATTTTTTTATTAATCGCTTATGAAATAATTTCAAAATCATCTTAATTTATAATTTATGAAGTTTTTACTAAAAAACTAAAAAATGTATAATTGAAATTTTTAAAGTAAAACATTGTTGTCATATTAAATTTGTTATTTTAAAATATTTCATTTATTTAAAATGTTGTAAAATATTTAGCAAAACATTTTTTTTGTTTTGAGACATTTCTATTTACTTTTTTTAAATTATGAATTCGTTTTAAATAAGAATAGAAAAATAATTAAATTTCAAAAAACATTGCTCATAAATAAATAAATAAAAAATTGTAAGTTATCATTGTCTAAATCTTTTTTATCATCCAGACAATTATTTGTTTGATATTCTGATTATTCTTTTCTATTCTATTATTTATCTGTGATTCATGAATTTTCACATCATGAATCATTATTAAATATATTGATTTCTGATAACAAATTTAATAAGATTGACTCATGATTTTAATCATGAGTCAACTTAAATAATTATTCAAATTCTTCTATTCTAAAATACTGATGTGATTCTTGAATTTTTAATGAGCATTTAAAATTTTTTTTATATTTCTGATAAAATACTTTGCTAAGTGAATCATGATTTAAATCATGAGCAATTTCAAGTAGAGCATATATATATTCAGACTTTTTATTATCTAAATAAATAAATAAAAAAATAAAAAATAATAAAAAACATTTATAATAAAGCTCTTAAAAAATATTAAATTAATAAAAATGGATAAAGTCAATAACTGTTGCTGTGGTGAAAATGCTAAACCCTGTTGCACAGACCCAAATAGTGGATGCTGCTGTGTTAGTACAACTAATAACTGTTGCAAATCTGACACTAAAGAGTGTTGCACTGGTACAGGAGAAGGATGCAAATGTGTTAATTGCAAATGTTGCAAACCTCAAGCTACTTGCTGCTGTGGAGTTAATGCCAAACCCTGCTGCTTAGATCCCAATAGTGGATGCTGCTGTGTTAGTAAAACTAATAACTGTTGTAAATCAGATACTAAAGAATGTTGCACTGGTACTGGAGAAGGATGTAAATGTACTAGTTGTTAATGCTGCAAACCTGCTTAGACAGGATGTTGCTGTGGCGATAAAGCTAAGGCTTGCTGTACTGATCCAAACAGTGGATGCTGTTGCTCAAATAAAGCAAACAAATGCTGTGATGCTACTTAAAAATAAGAATGTTAAACTTGTTAATGCTGTAAATGAAAAAATAAACATTAAATATTATTATCAGTAATTCATAACTACATAAAACAAAATATCGTATTAATATTAAACTTTTTTATTTTCAATTTATAAAATCCTTTAAAAAGCTTTATTAATAAATAAACCAGTGTTTTTATTTAATATTAATGATCAGTGAATCTCTAAATATTAATATAAAAGTTACTGAAAATTAATAGCATCCATAACTTTAAAAATAATAACTAAAGAAAAAAATATTGATTAAAATCCTATGTAAGGCATATCTAAAGATGAAATAATAAATGATATTATTAGTTATTTATTAAGTAAATTTTTTTAAATTTAAAAATAATAAAATTAAATTTTAAGAATAGTAAAGTTTTTAAAATAAATTAAATTGATTTTCAAACATTTTCTTTCTTTCTTTTAAAAGAGAAAAATAAGTATTATCATTTAATTTTTGATATGTTTTTATAAAAATTTTATTCCATTCATCTTAAATTATTAAGCTAAAACTTATTTCTAAATATAGGAGAATAGGAAAAATAAAATATTAAAAAAAGAATGTTAAATTGATTTGTTGGTTCTTATAATAAAATACACATTTTAGAATATTAATTAAAATTCTTTTATCTTATATAGATATTCCTTATTTGTTTGATGATTTTTATTGTTAATAAACATAAAATATAATTTGACATTTTGATAATTGATTATAATTATTAGTATTAAAAATTGAAATTATATCCATTCAGTATTTTTTTATTTTCATATAATTTTTCTTTGTTAAATACAATATTCTATCAATCCCTTCTAAGTAAAAGTAATAAATTTATTTTTGAAAAAAGTAATGAGAATGATTATTCATGGTGAAATCAAGAGTCAATTTATAATTTTTTCTATTCTATAAATAACATTTAATTCTTGAATTATTCATAAATATTTAGAAAAATTTTAGATTTTTGATAAATGTAAACAACTAACTCATGATTTAATTATATTTTAACTAAGTTCTCATAAAAAATAAAAAAATATTAAACTTAAAATGATGAATTATAATTTTATTTCTATTACAATCTACTACAAAATTTATTTTTTTTTATCTAAAATTAATTTTTAATTCCTGAATTATTCATAAATATTTGGTAAAATTATAGATTACTGATAAATTTTTACAACTCATGATTAAATTGAAATATATAAAGAAAACTCCCATAAAAAATAACAATGTATGAAATTTAAAATAATGAAATTTCTATTTAAATCTACTACCAAATCTAATTTTTAAAAATTATGCATATTTTTTTGTATTTTTGTATACTTTTAGAAAATTTCTACATCTTAAATATCTAAGCTTTAGAAATTCTGTTTGTCGATTTATTGATAAGAAATTAAAGTAAAAAACTTATTGAAATTTCATTAAAAATAACTATACCTATGTAAAATAGAACTAAAATTTAATTCTAAAAATAGATTGTTAGAAAAACCATAAAAAATAAAAATAAATAAATAATAACTCTTATTAAAGAATATTAAATTGATCTGTTCATTAATTAATAACTAAAATTTTATAATAAAAAATGATTTTTCCTAATTTTTATTATTTTAATTATTTAAAAAATAAAATATAATTTCATAAATTCAACAATTAGCTTAATAATATAAAAAATGATATTATTTTCTTTATTTTTTAATTTTTAAAGTCTAATTTTAACTGTAAAAATCTCAAAATAATTAAATTTTTTATTTTTACTAATTGTCTACTCTTTATTTTAGGTGCGATTCTTGAATTTTTCATCAAATCTTCTAATTAAATGTTATAGATTAATTACTGATAAAAAAAATAAAAATTTAGCAAGACTCATGATGAAATCGAGAGTCAATTTTTTCAAATCTATTATTAATCTATAAATTTTGAATTACTTATAGATATTTAGTAAATTTTTAGCTTCTGATCAATTCCTTATCTCATAAATTATGATTTAATTTATCAGATTAGTTAAATAGAGTATAAATACATTGATATTTTTATTAAATATATAAATTAAATTATAATAAACATTTAATAAAGCTCACATAAAAAAGAAAAAAATAATAAACATAAAATAATGGATAAAGTTAACAATTGTTGCTGTGGTTTAAATGCTAACCTCTGCTGTACAGATCCAAATATTGGATGCTGCTATGCTAGTAAAACTGATAATTGCTGCAAAAATGATACAAAGGAATGCTGTACTGGTACCGAAATAGAAGGATGCAAATGTATTAATTGCACGTGCTGCAAACCTCAAACAACTTGTTGCTGTGGAATTAATGCAAAACCCTGCTGTTTAAATCCTAATAGTGGATGTTGCTGTGTTAGTAAAGCTAATAACTGTTGTAAATCAGATACTAAAGAATATACTGGTTCTGCAGAGGGAAGTAAATGCACTAATTGTTTATGTTGCTAACCTTCACAATCAGGATGCTGCTGTGGAGATAAAGCTAAGGCCTGCTGTACTGATCCGAATAGTGGATGCTGCTGCTCAAGCAAAGTAAATAAATGTTGCGATGCTACTTAAAAGCAAGAATGTTAATCTTGTTAGTGCTGTAAATGAATATAAATCAAAATTATTATTACTAGTATCTATATTCATATTTACATAAAATTAAATTATAGTACTTTTTTTAATTTTGATACTGATTTTAAATTTTTTTAAATGAAATATAAATTTTAAAAATATTCTTAATCTAATTTTTATAAATTAAAGTTTATAACAAACCTCTAATAAATAAAATAAACTGTATTAATATATTCAGAAGAAATAAAAGTTACTCAAAAAAAATAAATTATTTAGATATATTTTGAATTAAAAAATAGCAGAGATATTTTATTTCATTAATTTAATTAAATTCATGTTCTTTTTTTGATTTAATAAACTAATTTATTAAAAATCAAATAAATTACAGGATAAACATAAAATATATTTAATATCACGAGTTTACTAAATTAATTATTATAAAATTTCTTTTATAAGCTTAATGTTCTTTATAAATTAGATAATTTTCCTATGATCAGTTAATGATGAGTCTTTGTTTACTTTGTAAACTCTTTTTAGGAGCTATTTAGGGATAGTTGAAATCTATGCATAAAATTGAATTGATGATTTTTTTGCCTAAAAGATAGCTTTTAGAAGTGATTCCTCTTAAAGTATATAAATTCTTAAATAATTTCTACTTTGGGATACCTTTTTTACTACATTTAAAGTTAAATATCAATTTCTTTTTTGAATAAGTTTAAAATAAAAAATATATTTTACCAAAACAAAGATGAAATAAAGTAAAAGGTTTAAAATGTCAGCAAATTTATAAAATTTTAAATTAAGTAAGATAAAATTGTAAACGATAAAAAGTAACAAACTGATATATTTTGATATTTATTGTTTTAATAGATATAAATATTTAGTAAAATTTTATAAAAAATATTATTAAAGTATGTGGTAAAATTTATATCACCATTACAACGAAATAAGCTAAATTAAATTATAGTAAGAAGATATTATTATTTTTTCATTCTATAGATCATAAAAATAATTAGTGCAAGTAGATGAGCTATTACTCATAAAACGTCTTTGTCAAAATTTGGCTAATATTAAATGTAATTTTAGGGATGATGACTGGTTCTTTTTTTGCTTATGAGAACTTTAAGACATGTGGTGATATTTTTGTAGCTGGAACAGTAGTAGGTTTTATATTTTCGCTCATTAATCTCATATTATTAGGTTTCTAGTAAGCTTGGAGAATGTTTTTGCATATAATTTTAATAATTATTTTAATAACTTTTTCTATTATGGCATTTATTTTGATATCATAAGTTAATAAATAATCTTTGTGTGATAATCAATGGTGTGTTAGCCAAGGCGTAGATTTTGCTTAAATCCTCTCATAAATTTCTGATGAGACAGAAAAAGCTATTTGCTAAAAAGACACAACACAATAATAAAATTATGTATTTTAGTTGTCAAAAAAATAAGACCCTACTTTAAGGAAAACAGATGTTTGGAATATTGATAATTCTATTCCACTTGCATTCTCTTCTATGCAAGGTTCGATATGTTTACTTATGTGTATTCTCTTAATTGCGGATATATTTAAATAGAGAAAAATTCAACAGAAAAAAGATCAATTAATTTGAGCATTTTTTAACTAGCTAGCATCATAACAAAAAATATAAACAAACATTTTATTTAATTAAGCTCTATTATAAATTTTCTTTAACAAAATATTAAGTAATTTAATCATAGATACTGAATTTCGTTCATTTATATTATGTATTTAGTACTATTAATTGCCCTTTAATGTTAAATAGTATTTTTCAAATTGAATATTTTAATTAATAAGTTTAATTATACATTAATAAGTTAATTTTTTAGAGAAAAAAAGTAATATAAATTTAGTTGATTGTATTTTTAAAGGGATAGTGTTATTCATTAATTAAAGGAAGTTTATGAAATGCTTTTAAAAATCTATATGATATGTTATTTTTATATACTTACTTCAATTGAATATTTTGTAAGATTTAAATACTTCAAGGATATTTTATTTCATAAGTATTTGTTACAAGTAAAGATACTATAAAAGATTAGATTTATTATACTTTATTTTTCTAAATTATATATATTATTTTGTAAATAGATTTCAAAAAGACTAAAAAATTTATAATGATTTTTTAATTTTGAATATCATTTTAAACAGAGGAAATTTACTCATGACTGAAAGTTGAACACAAACTTAAACGATAACATTTAACATACTTTTTATTAATCTTTTGATATAATATTTAAAAAATAATTTAATTTTAAAGTAATCTAAAGTGAAAAATATACATTTTTATCAAAAATTTAAAAAGTTTACTATTTGGTTTATTTTGCCATCGTTTACTGAAATTTTTATTTACATTCCCTTCAAATAAATTATTTACAAAATTGAAATGAATTATTATTTAATTTATTGATTTTATTCTTAAATATTCTTAAAGAAATATTGAAAAAATTAAAAACAAAGAGCAACAGTAAATGTTGGTATGAACAATTAAAAAAAGTAAACTAATAAATTAATAATTTTTTTATTATTTTGAATGTAATTTCTATAATTAAAGTGGACAGACTAAGATAGTTTGAAGAGTATATATTTATTTCATGCAAATTAAAAACACAAATCTTGTTTTTCCTTAAGTTAATAATTATATTTCATTTAATAGTGATTGATGGTTTTAAAATTTATTATAGTAAATTTAATATTTATATTTTATTAATAAATTTATCATTAGTTGATTAAAATATGTATTTCAATCTTTAGGATATATTCCCTTCAGTGATAACTCCTATGTCACTCTCTAAAAATAAGTTGGGTCTGGATATCCAAAATTCGAAGATCCTATTTAAATATTGATTAAAAGTTTTATGTTAACAAATATTCTTGAAAATAAAAAGAATATATTCAAATAATTACCTCCATAAATGTTAGTTTTAAAATGAACTCCATTCCATATTATTCTATTGTCCTTTCCTGTAGTTACACTCTTACCTATTGTATATAACAATCTTCTTTTAAAGGCTATTTTAAACATTTCTAAAATTTTTCTGGCTTCCTCTGTGTTTGGTAGATATCCTACTCTTGAAGTAGGAGGCACATAGTTTCCATTTTTTGTAGTCGAATTCATACTCATCTCAATTACTATCGTTGATATATTTGGATATCCATCACAAAATGAGTATTTATCCAAATATATACTCATAGTTCCAGGAGGTTAATCACCTTTTATAATTAAAAAGAAATAATTTAGAGAACCTTAAATATATTTGCTTACCTATCATTATTCCATAGATTTTTGAGCAAACTGGACACTTAATATATGTTGATTAGATCATCATTTTAAGACAACTCTTATGAAAGAAATGAGATTCACAGTGAGCTAAATTAATAGGATCTTCATCAGAACTATTTTATAGCTATTTGAGGAAGTCTTCCTGAGAGTACTAGTCTATATTCTCAAACAAATCGCATTAGCAGATACAACAAATTTCTTCCTACCACTTTTAATTTTAAATTCCTCTTTCCTACTTAAAAATTTCATCAATAGTCTTCATCAAATAGTATTCTAAAGCTGTGAATTAATTATGGTCAGTAATTTTCAATAGTTCCTATATTTTTTCATTCTATTTAGCTTTCAGTTATTCAATCAAATCAGCCATATCGTTGATAATTTTTACGAGTTTCTCATTATTCTTAACTATTTCTTTATTTAAATTAATTCTATATTCTCTGCTACAAATTTTTATATTTATAATATTTTCTTGATCATTTAGTTCAAAACTTATATTATTTGTTCCTTAACTATGCATATTATCAGTTTTATCATCTTCTACAATAGCATCGTTAACAAAAATATTTTCTTATTTAACTAAGCTATCTTCATATTATCTTTATTATTTACTTTAATCGTCTTAAGGTACATTTTCATCAACTTAATCTTCTTCCTCTTCATCATAATCGTCTTAATCTTCTTCTTCCTCTTCGTTATCATAATCTTTATTATCTTCTTATCCTTCTTCTTCCTCGCTCTCATCTTCCCATTCATCGTCATTTTCAATTTAGTCACCTTGCTACTATTATTCGTTTTCTTCATTTTTATCTTATTGTATTGATTATGTACCAAATAATTAATACAAGGCCTCATTTTAAGCCACTTCATAGTATTCTGAATTGCCTTAATCTTCTTATGTTTTATTCAATTAGTTATCTTAAAAAATATTATTTTCCTCATTTTCATTAGAATCGATTTAGTCTAAATTATTATTTTCATCATCATTTTACTCAAAGTCATTTTTAATTAGTTCTTCATCTTCATATTTATCACCCTCTTACTAATTCGGATCTGATTTCTCATCATTTTCATTTTCTTAATTATTATTTTGCTATTAAACTTGAATACCATTTTGTTCATTATAATTTTCTCCATTATTTTATAGTGAAAACATTTTAGAAATTTTGTTTAAATCTTTATTATTAGTTTTATTTTAATCTTTGTCATAATTAAAACTCATTTAGCTGCTATCAAATCTGAAGTCTTAGCTGCTTTATTCTTTATAAATTCCTTTCAGATTACTAGTGCTATAATTTTTTTCATCTTAATTATCTTCAGCAAATTAATTTAAATCTATTTTGTAATTAACAAAAAATTTTTTTTAAAACTAAAATAGTTAGCAATATGTTTACCTTAGTTTGATTAATTACTATTTTATTGCATTAAAACTTAGTTTTTTTCATTTTAATCTAATAAATTATCATTATTATTTAAATAATCATCATTCAGTAAGTTATCTCCTTAGCTTCCTTATAATATAAATAAGTTAGGATGAGATATCAAAAAATTCAATAAATTCAAAGTAGAATTAATGTTTAAATATAAATTTTTTATGTATTGATAGAGTTTTTTTTATTTTATTTTAGAAAAATAAATGGTTGATAATTTCAGAACTTAATGAACTAACTAACATAGCTTTTAATTTCTTTTTTTATATTTATATCAATATTCTATAAATTATTTGCTTAGAAATATATTAAATTCTTAGATAACAATTTTATCATTAATTTAATGCCTGAGCCTAAAAACTTAATTTTTAAAATCATATTTATTTAGAAACATTAAAAAAATAGTTTTAAAAATCTTTGATCAAATTAAAATTCTTTTAATTATTTAGGAAATTTTTTGGGAATGATGATATTTAATTTAATAATTTTATGCTATCAATTTACCCTCATTTAATACTTCCATTTAGTTTTTTGATGATTGTGTTTTAAAATATTGATCTTCAATTATTTGATCTTTAGGATCTCCACTAAAAATTATTTTTTTATATAATAAATAAGTTTTAATTATGCAAAAATTATTAAAGCTTAAATCACTTGTTGTCTCTAAGCTTTTTACAAACAGCTTGATCAAAATCTTAATCTTAATTCTAATTAACATAGTCTTCGTCTTAAAAAGGATTTCTACGCTTATTTAAAATGCTATCTTCCTGTTTTTTTTTGTCATTTTACAACATCAGAAAACTCTAAACCGCCTTTATCTTGATCTTTACTTTTTCCCACAAATTAGCCCCTTTATTTACTGAATCTTTTATAGTTTCTTCTATCATTTTAATTTTTTAATAAATCTTATTTAGAAAGTAGTCTCTAATGTTAAATTTGTTAATATTTTAGTAAAAAAGTAAATTATGCAAAATCTTTAACAATATTTTTTTAATTAATGAAAGATACTTTATCAAAAAACCTCGCATTTTTAATTTTAAAAAAATTTACATTTTATCAGAAATGTTAATAATTTAATAAATTATTCTAATACCAAAAGGTAGATGTGTTATGAGTAACATTATATTTTTATATCTATTAGATTTCAATTCATAAAAAATAAAAGATTTTAAGCACAACATGAGTCATTATTAATGAATAAAAATATAGATTAAAATAATTAATTTTGTTATCATTCTAAAAAATTATTAATATACAACGCATTAAACAGATATTATGTGCCATTTACAAAATTTTTGTAGAGCAAGTTTATACATAAATTCTAATTTTTTAACAAAATATAAAAAATTAACTTTTTATTACGATGATTCAAGATGAGTATTTTAAAAAATAAATAAAAAAAGTTATTCATTTATAAAATATTTATTTTGATTTATTGTTTATTGTTTTAGAATTATTAAATTAAACTTTTTTATTTTAAAATGAAAATTTTTTAATCTTTTTAAATTTTACTGATATATTTGCAAACTTCATCCGTATTTCCATATATTTAAATTTCCTTTGCTATCTGTTGTAAAAAGCTTTTGAGAAAAATTACTATATAATGTACAATGTATTGTTGCATTTTTTTCTGTTTAAATAATACTTGGAGGACATAACTTATCTTCGATTGACCAAATATCTATTTTATTAATTATATAATATTGAAATAGAAAATTTTTTGTTATTCAATTTTAAATTACATATATCGCCATCATTTGATCCAGCTACAATATATTTATCATTAAATGCAAAGGTAGGCTTGTTATAGCTACTGGTATTTACATAATTGATATTCTAGAAAGTTTGTAATATTTTAAACATACGTAAGTCTATTAACGTTATTTCCAAACCATCTTAATTAGCTGCTAACGCATAGTTATCATCTTAGCTTACTTGAACATGACTAATGCTCAGTCCTTCCAAATATATATTATTTATTATATTTTTATCTTATAATAATTTGATTGAACCATCGTTGTGCCCACATATAATTTAATTGCTGAAATTAAACGAATCTACTGTGTTCACCTTAGAGCCTACACGGACAAATAATGATTAGGCCTCTTATTAAATATCCCATATTCTTACTGTTTAATCGTGAGAGCCTGAAATTATTTTGGTATCATTTGTAATTTTATGAAACTAAACAGCTTTGACTGTTTATATGTGGCCTAGTAATTTTGTTTTAGTTTTATATTACTAATTATTGCTATATTAATAAACTGTAACAGATTTATCTTATCCACCAGAAATAAGGAGATTATTAAGTGATGAATATTTTATTGCCTCTGTTACAGAATTATTAATGTTGGATAATTGTTGAAATTCTTTAAGATCTGAAGAGTTAACCACTTTTAATTCGGCTTTTCCATTTATTATTGCCAAATTAGATTAATCTCTTGATTCTTCAACTTAATATATACTGCAATCCTAGAATTTTAAAGCTTTTCTTTAACTCTACAAGTTTAAGCTATTTAAGATCTTATCTTTTTATTTAATTTGTTTAATTATTTAATTTGTAAAAAATATGTAAAATATAAAAATTAGCAATGCATTATGAAATTGTAAAATAACTCATGCTCAGTATTTTTTAATTTATTTGTAATTAAATTTATGATTACTTACTTATTTATGTTTAATGATTATTAATCTAAATTATATTATAAAAAAATACCTGATTTATATTCTGCTTTAAAGGTGTGTGATCTATTTAGTCTTATATCTGTTTCGAAAACTGATTGGCTATTTTTGTTTTAAACAGTATAGGATCTTTCCATAAGTCTAGCAGCATCAAACTGGTTTATTGATGTCTTTGATAAGTTTTAATTGTACATGCTTTTCAAATTATTAGATTCCAAAGATTAAGATTTTTGAACACAGCTCATACTTTTGTCAAAAAAATTATTTCCAATAAATGAATCTGCTAAGTCTAATGATTGCTATCTTTTTTAAATCCCTATTTTAGAGCAAGATTAACATAATTTTTCATTGTCTTTGCTTTCCTATGAATTTTTTTGCAACTCAAAATCAAAATGCTCATAATCTTTCACTTTTTTTTCATATTCTCTTAAATATAATTCCAAAGATTCGTTTTTGATTTTTAGAGCTTCATTTTAATCTTAATAATCTTTTAGCTAGGCAGTCAGTTTATTATTAGTTTCTTAAAGTTGAAATAATTTATTTTAGAGATTAACACACCTACCTTCGCTTCTTAATATCTATTTCTTCATCATGCTATATTTATCCTATAAACCTTATTAGCTTGTGAGGAAATGTATGTCTGACCTTTATTTCATTATTTCTTCATTTTGTTCTTTAATCTTTTTTTAGAGTTGTTAATAATCTTCAAAAAACTCATTTATGGGATTTTTTATTTTAGCTTCTTATTTACGAATCTATTCAATAACTTGCCTATTTGTTTCATTTATATCAATTACTTATTTAGCGATTATCATTTCGAAAAATATTTTAAACAAATATTGCTTAATGAATAGACTTATTTAATTACTTATATCCTTAGACTTAATTTTTATATCAGAATTACAATTTATTATACAGATATTTCTGATTAATATTTATGTTGAGTTGCTACTTAAACTTCTAACAAATATAATTTAGGATTATGCTGTGTAATAATAATTATCAAATAAATTCTAGCAAAATATAAACTAAATAAAACCTAGAAGTATTTTTATTATAAAATAAGCATAAATTCTCCTATATAAACTAAATGCAAATCAATGTATCTTTATTAAAATAAAATTTAGTCTAATTTGAGATTGTTGATAGTATTTTATACAAAACAAAAATTTTCCACAAATAAATACAAAAAAAAGAGGTTAAATGATTAGAATAGTTAAATTAAATATTAAAATATAGATATAATTTAGAATAATTAACTGAATTCATATTCAAAGAAGAATTTAATTTTTAACTAGCAGATATATATGAATTTTATTAAATATTTTTTTATATATTAAAGTGAAAAAAAAAATATTATTGTGTTGAGGCTAATTCTTATTGAATGATAATATTTACCCTCTTATACTTAATATTATTATTTGAAATATTTTATTATTTAAGTAGATTAAGATAAAATTTTATAAATTAATTATGAGATTTATTTATTTGATAAATAAAATGTTTGAAAAAATTGTTATATTAATATATTTAAAGATTAATTTAAGATAAAATATTAGAGCTTCAAACTAATGAGTTTTATAATATTTAATCAACATAAAAAAATAATTCTTAATATTATCTATTTGAGAAAGCTAAACTCATTTTAAGAAAATTAAAGTTCGCATAAAGGAATCAAAATAAAATGCCAATTTAATAAATTTAAAATAAAAATGTTAAAATTGATATGGTTTTCTTTATTTTTAAATATTTTGAGGTATATTTTTTATTATTACAAAATATTTTATGAGTAATTAAATCTATTTTTACTAATTTAAAATTTAAAAAAGTTAAATTTTTGTTTAATTATTTTAATAATCAAAAAATATTATTTGCAATAATCTATTCATTTTAATTCAATTTCTAAAAATTATTTATTAATTTACTAATTTATTTAATTGAAATATTTATCTTTAACATTTTAAAAAATTTAGGTATTCCAACTTAGATCAAAATATTAATATAATTAAAACATAGGCAGTTGTTATAAGTCTCTTTAAATGTTAAAAAGCAAAAGGATTTCAAAAATACTGATATTATAGTTGTTGTTTAAAAAGCAAATTAGATTCAGTTTTTTAAAAAGTAAATAAATAAATAATTAATAAATATAGGCAACAGTTTTATGATTTACTTTATATTTTTATATCTATAACAACTCGATCGTACGTACTTAATCATGAAATAGTCCTTGAAAACATAATTTTTTAAGAAAATAAATTTATAATTTTTCATTTAATTAGAGGCAATATAAAAATAGCAATTACTTAATTATTTCAAAAAAAGAAAAGAAATAAAAATATATATCAAAGTAAGTAAATAAAATTTTTACCTTCTTTTTTTATAGATGTCTATCTTTGAACATTAATTCATGGCTCTTTAGAATAGAAAACAGGTATATTTTATAAAATTTAATTTAATATTTAATTTGCTCAAAAAAAATGTACTAAGGAAATTTCATGAAAAGTGAAAATTGAAGAAATCTCTATACTGTTTGATTATTTTTTCAACCAATATCTCTATCATATATTGTTTATTTGTTAATTTTGATGGAAATATAGCAAAGAGTCATATATTGTATCAAAAGTTCATATAAAAATATTTATTTCTAATTATTTAACAAATATAAAAACAATTATTGCGAATAATCTAGGGATATGTCAATTATATTATTTAGCATTCAAAAATCAATGTATTTTTGCAAAATCAAAGCAAGTTTTAATTGAGATAATAAAGAAAGAATTGTGTTGTGATGCATTGTTTTGTATGTATTTTATTATGTATTATTTTTTCTTGTGAATTAATAAGTCATTTAAGGGCGAGAAAGAATAATCGATAGAAAAATTAACAAAAAATAAAATAAATACAATTAATTAAATTAAAAGTCTTTCCTTTGAAAGTTCAAAAGAAAAAAGTATATATAATAATATTAATTAGTATATAAAATGTTGAGAACTATTTTTAAGGCTAGATCGTTATTCAATCCTAGCGTTTATAGATTCGGCAGTGGTTTCGATCGTATTGCCGAGTCCAACGATGCCACTTCTATTTGCTTGGAATCTATTTCAGGAACAATTAAGGGTCTCTAAAAGGCTAACTACGTTGTTGAACACAATCCCAATTTGAGTTCTGAAGAAAAGAAGCATTTGAAATAATTCCTTGTTTATCGTTACAACCCTGCTGTACATTTTCATTAAACATTATTATTTGCATTAAAAAGATGCATTTGGTTATTTGTTTCATCATCCTCCCCTTACCCATGCTCTCCCTATTTTGTATTTATTGGATTTTATTCATTTTTGAGCTATAAGAAATATCTGAAAGAAAGAAAAAAGAGACAAAGAGAGTTATCAATAATAATTAGTAAGGAAATAAATAAATACATAGATAATATTGCAAAACCAACACTTTATTAGCATAGCAAATCTTTTATGATTATTTTCATTTGATGTATCATGAGGTGAGAGTCTCTTAAGGGTGGAGGGATTTGTGAAATAAATCTTTCTTATATATTAGCATTCAACTAAAAGTATTTATCGCAAATCATTTTTTAAATTTAAAAAGGATCCCCACGATCAACCTAAATACGTTAGCTATTGGGTTGACATCAAGAAGTTCCCTCCCATGTTCTTGGATGCCATCCTTTACATTAAAAACGAATTAGATCCTACTCTCTCTATCAGAAGGTACTTATTTTAGCTTAAACTAGCAGAAAAAAATTTCTCATTAATTAGAAAAAGGGAATATAATTTAAATTTTTATTTTTTTTATAAAGATCTTGCAGAGAAGGTATTTGCGGTTCTTGCGCTGTTAACTGTGATGGTTTACACACATTAGCTTGTATTTCTGGTTTCAACAGAGATTTATCCAAGCCTACTATCATCACTCCCTTAGGTCACATGTTTATCTTGAAGGATCTCGTTGTTGATATGACCAATTTCTATGCTTAATATAAGATGATTGAACCTTACCTTAAGAGAAAGACTCCTAAGGTATATTTAATTTTCCATAATTCAAGCAGCATCAGCAATAATAATTAATTAATAGATAAGATATTTTCTTTAATACATTCAAAAGATACATCTATTAGCAATAACACAATAAAAAAATAAAAATAATTCGTTTCTTAATAATCAATCTAAATTTTTTATTTTAAAATGCTTTAAAATTTTTAAATAATAAATTTCATTGAAATTATTTTAAAGTTAATTTAATTTATTTATTTTAAGAGAAATTTATTTATTTTTAAATTAATTGTTAATATTTTTAAACAACAGCCTGAAGCTAACAAGGAATATCCTCAATCTCCTGAACAAAGAGCTCTTTTGGATGGTTTATACGAATGCGTCCTTTGTGCTGCATGCTCTACTTCTTGTCCCTCTTACTGGTGGCATCCTGATAGATATCTCGGTCCTGCCATTCTCTAATAAGTATTTAAATATTTAACTATAATTAATACGTTTAAATGTTTAATTCATAAATTCAATTTCAAAAAAGGCTTACAGATGGATCGTTGATAGCAGAGATGAATACACCTAAGAAAGAATCGAAAGAATTGCTGAAGATGTCAGACTTGATGATTGCTAACAAATCGGTATGTGCTCTTTCACTTGCCCTAAAGGTAAAAAAAAATAACAATTAAATAATAAAAAGCTTACTTTTAATCATAATAATAATAATAATAGGTTTAAATCCCCAACTTTCTCTTAAAAATTTAATGGATATGGTCAAGGATTTCAGATAAAAAAGAATCGAACAAGAAGTTCTTTGAGGAACTTTGGTTTGAATAAAGTGTTGAGTATATAATAAACATCTAAAAATCAACCAAAAAGTTACTTAATAAATAATAACAAGAATTAACTTTTGATTGAAAAATAAATAAGTTATTATACGAACATACTAATTAATTTATGCTAAAATAAATAAAATTACAGATCAAATAAATATCTTTTAATGTAAACTTGCTTTGCATGTACTCATTATTGTTAGTTTTAGTATGATAACTTTTTCATTAAAAATTTTATTACAATCCTTCAAATTAAAACTAACTTTATCAACTTTATAAAAATTTAAATTAACTAAAAATTCAAATTTGTTAAAATTTTAATTTAATTTATTAAGATGATTGGATGGATAATTGAATAAGTAAATGATTAAACCAAAAAATAAGCATTTAAAAAAATATTTTTATGTTTATTTGAAGAATATTTTTTTAAGGATCATCGTAATTATTTAGTTTCTTGATTTATTTAATTTTAATTTAAATAACTTAAGATTTTATTTGATTAAATAAAGCATATTTTTAAAAATTAAGAATAACCATAAATAATGATATAAATATGTAATGTGTGTGATTTATTAATATACTAATAGGATATGAATTTTATTTTTAAGTTAAATGATTTTGTTATTATTCAGTGAGAACCAGTAGAAATTTTGATTAGAAATATAAAATTATTTTGAATTAGATTATCATTTTTTGAAAAAAGAGAGGATGAGAAATGGTAAATAGATATGGGAAGTATAAGTTTGTAATTATTTAGATATATTCTTGAATTTTCAAACATTTAATTCGTCTAATTACGTTGTCAGTTAGCTATGTAGTTATTTAATCAAACTGAGTTAGTTTTTGTTGCTGAGTTTGAACTTTTCCTTTTTTATTAATCAACTAACATAGAATTATGCATTTGAAAATCGCAGTCTTCAGCAACAGAAGAGTGAGAATTTTAATGTAAATCTAGTAAATCACACATTCTCCTCTTAGATATTTGATAGTAGTAAAATGGTATTTTAGTTGAATATGATAATCCAAATGAGTCTTTTCCCCTAAAATAATAATAATTTTCCCATTATTCGAAGCAATCGCTATTTTTAAACATAAAATAAATTTTAGATTTGGCTTTAAAATATTTTTTGATAAAAGGGATACCTTATTTTCTATTTCATGTCAGAGCACGAATTGAGTAGCTCATTTATTTTATTTATAATACATTATTCATGCTAATCACCACGATTCCATGCAAATAGATAGATTAGAATCAAAGTATTCATACAACATATGTCTTTGTTATTAAAAAAATATACTATGTTTAAAATTAATGCCAAATTTCTAATTACTGTCTTGATTTAACTATTGATTGCACATGGTTTAGATAATTAAAATTATCCATTAAACAAGGAATTTATTCAATCTCTCATATGTCTGATAATCTTCTATCGGATACTTTATTTTTAATAATATTGAGTTTATTATGTATTTTTTGAATAATCTGAATTAATAAATTACAGAAATAGATTGGGTTTCCAGTTTATTTTATGTAAGCCATAAAGATCTTAAAAAAACATTTGAATCAATAATATTAGATTCTAAAATTTGTATGAATTTATTCTCTTTGTTTTTAACTCTCAGGTATTAATAAAAATATCTTATATTGATTAAATTGTATTTAGTAAACTCTCCCATTAAATCCATGAGTATTTGTTCCTCAGGATCCTTTTTCTTTGTATTTTAATTTGTGTTCTATTAATTTTATTCAGATTTTTCGAATAATTTATCAGTAATTTAATGCTGTAAGCCATAAAAGAGAATCATTATTTAATGATACTGATTCGATCCTCTTAAAAACGTTTCAACACAAGAAGCAATCCAAAACTTTAATGATAAATTATTACTTTTTTCCATTTCTGAATAAGTAGATATTAATAAATTAATCGTTCCTTTATTTTTAATATTTTAAAATAAATTTTGTGAGTATTTAAGCTCAAGGACATTTTCCCATAAAATGTTTTCCATTTATTCTTTAATATCTAATTCACTGTTATAATTTTTAATTAATTATGGAAATAGATTCCATTTTGCATATTCTCTCTCTTCAAACGAAATCATTCTATCCTGTTTAAATTAATAAAAATCAGTTTACTTTTCCTAATTTCCTAAGAACTTAAATTTAGTTTTTCAAAAATTGAATAAAAAATCTTTTGGTTTTTATGGTAGAATTAATATTTCCAATTAAAAAATTTTTTTAATTAATTACTTTAATTTGTTTATTTTGCTCATCGCTATCACAGAAATTAATTATTGATCTAAGCAGTTAAATTCTTGATGTTTGCAAAAGATCACTTCCACTTTGACCTTGAGAATTATTACTCTATAATAAATATAAATATTAAAGATTAAGTATTAATTTGTAGATTTAATATAATTTTACGTTTAAGTGTCTAAAAAAAATAACAAAAAGGGGATTGAAAATCTACTCAACAAAACCCATCTTATTTAGTTCATTTTGTATTTCTTTTTTTCTCTTTCCTTGAAGGATATTAGAAAGGAGAAATAGGATTTCAGTCTATTATTTTAGTTGATCAATTAGTAAGAATAGATTAATATTTTTTTTTTTAGCTTAAAATAAACCAGCTTGAAAGAAAGAAGAGTGCATAAAATAATAGAATATAAAAAAAAGTAAGGGAATAATAATAAAATAAGTACTAGATTGCAAGATTTCAAGCACAATTCCAGTAGAAAGTTTGAGATAAAACACTACTATGCTTTTATATGAATTAAAAAAATAATTTAAATATAACACAGATTTTATAAGATCAAAGTTGCTTTTAAAAATTAAATCAATTTGATTATAAAAATAATACTTTCATTGTCTGATCTTTCACAAATTTATTAAAAAGGAGTAATATCAAAATTAGACAGCTGAATGACTTGCGATTAATCTAAGTTAAAGATAGCTTCAGATAATTCAGATTTATTTTGACAAACAGATATTTTTGATGTTATTTTAGTTAAAAATAGGCAAATATCTATAGTTTTCAATACAAAGTTGTTAATTGAGAGTAGGAGTTAGTGATTGTTTATAATAATGCTCTCTTCATATTAGGAATGTTGTTTTTTGAAAGGATTTTTAACCTTTTTCACATCTAGAACTAAAAGAGCCAGTACCTTTGTGAAGTGAGCCATCTATTTATAATCTGCATACTGAATAAATTCTCTAATATCTTTAATGTTGATCAAATTAAAATAAAAATTCGATCCTTCAATAAAAAACTCCATTAAGTCTATGCATAACTTTTATCTCCTTATTGAACATTTTTCTTGCTAATTTAATATGCAAAAAAATATTTGATTGAATTAATAATAAAAATAATTATTAGCTTTTTTTGTATTTTATAAAGGCTGTTTATTTATGTTAATTAATCGTGTTTCAATAGCCTTAAAATTAAAATTCTGGTAATAACTCCTGCTTACAGTTAATTAAGAGCTTTAAAACTTTTATTACCTTAAAAAGCCAGAAGACTTGACTGAATAGCAAATTGAGATTCTCGATTCCATATATTATTTTCGGTTGAATCAAAAATATTATTTTTAGAGTCTTCAAAAGTATATTCATCGCTTCTTCTTCATGCCTAAGATCTGTCTTATTCTTAGGTTTTAATACTGTCAGCCTTGATTCTGAGTAATATGTCATAGAGAACTAAATGTTCAGTTATACAAAACATTTTTAATAATCTTTATTGAACATGAAATGCAATTAAAGTGTGTTATTAAGTGGAAATCTAATAAAACAATCTTATTTTTTTAATAAACAAACCATTTACTATATTCATAGATTTGTACACAATCTAAGTAAGCATTTAAAAAATTGTGTTGCTCATTTTGCTTCGTAAGACTGTAATAAATGTGAAATTATGATCAAAGTCACATATTTGAGTCAGTTCTATTTTGAAACTTTCGTATTTTAAGCTTTAGCTGGATAAAAATTTATCCAAAACTTCCATTAGTTTTTATAACTTTTCTTCTACTTCTTCTTCTTCATAATTTTTACAAGCCTATGTTATTAAAAAAAACAAATAACTCTCATTAATTAGCACAAAAACCAAATATAAATGGGTTATTAGTATCTAATAATATTTATTAGCAATACTTTTTGCTGCAAATCTAAGTCTTTGTTAAACAGTTTCTCTCTAACTGTTGCTTTTTTTCTTTAAATCATATTTATATTTAGCTGCTATGAATGAACCTAATTTTTTTTGTGATTAACTATATGCCAGTTTAATAATTTATTAATTAATTAAGTGCTAATATTAATTTTGTTTTAAAAAAAATTGCTTTTAATTTTCAAGCTTATGTAGGGATATTATTTCAAGATTTTTGACATATTTAAATAAAATCTTGAATGATAACCATAACTTGGTTGATCTACTTTAATCTATAACTAATTCTAATTAACTAGCTGGCTCACGTTTTAGTAGTTCATCATAATTTTCACAAAAATCTGTAAATGACTATTACAAAGTACCTCATCTAACTAATTTTAGACATTTTAAAAAATTCTATTCTTAAAATTAATAAAAGCATTATTCAATAATTAAAAAAAAAATGTATCATTTGATTAATTAAATAAAATTCTTTTTTAGTAAAATTTATTTTATTAATTTGTAAATCTAACATCTTTTTAGTTTATCTTATTAAGAAAAAATTAGCTTTTTATTTGAATATTTAACATTTCATATTTAATTTTGAGTTAAAATTACTATTTTATAATAAGCTTAAAAAATATGATATTAAGTTTTAAGTATAATATTTTTTAGACTAATTTTTTTGATAAAGGCATTTCAAAATAGATTATTATTTAAATTTTAATAATAAAAAGCCTTTAAAAATGATTTTTTTTAAACTCTAAAAGGTTAAAATATTTCTCTTAAATATGTACAGCATAAATAATTTAAGCAATAAATTATATTCGATGATTTTAATTTAATTTATTTTAGTTTTATATTTTTATTTTTAAAATATTTTTTGTTAAAAATTATTTCTGAATTTAATAAAATTTTATTTCTATTTTAGAAAACTAATAATTTAAGGTTAAAATAAAATATTAATAAATATGCTTAATTCAAATTTAATAAATACTGCAAAATATAAAATATATTATGAAAACTAGATATTTTTTAAATTAATAAATATTGCTTTTTATTTTTTGAGGTTTATTATTTTTTCCCTAAATTTTTTATTGAGTTAGAATCTTCACATTTAATAAAATTATTTTTTATTTTATTATAATATAAAAAATAACTTAAATAAAAATGAATATATTTGATATTTATTATCTTTTTTAGTTATATTTTTTAAAAAGGAATAATTATTTGTATTTGATTTTTTCTATTTTAAATGTGTTAACCATTTAAATTTTTTATGAACTTATTTGAAAACCTATTTCATTTAAAAATGTGCTTAATTTAATTATAAGAGAAATCAATTATTTTATATTAATTTACTTCATTCTCATTTGAATAAACTTTTAAAAATAAATTTAAAAGTAAATAATATTATGTAATTTTAACTCATTTTACATGAGTTATTTCAAATAATAATTCTTAATTTTTTGAAAAATGTCTTTAAAAAATGATAAAATATAAACCAGAATTAAATGATGAGAGTTGTTATTCGTAAATTCAAAAATGATTAAGGAGAAAGTTAAAATATTAAAAATGTTAATAATCTAATTTGTACGTTTGTATGTATATATGTGTACTAATTGTTTTTGATTTCAAACGATTGCTTAATTATGAATCAATAAATAAAAGCAATATCGAATCAAATTTTTTAAATTCAAATGTGAATAAGTAAAAATTTTTTTTCATAAGGTCTATTAATTAAAGAATATCATAAAGATAAACAAAATAATTTAATATTGCTAAATTTTAACCAATTTCATTAGATATTTGTGTAATAATTGGATTATCTTTTGTGAAAGTTGAATTTAAGCTGTAAAATAACTTTACAAAAATAATTTGATCAGTTAATTCCTTGCTTATGGCTCAAGTAATTGTAGTGAATGCCATTAATTTGGCTGTTATAGCAGTTTTGATTGTATTTTTAATCAAAATGTATGAAAAAGTGTCAAAGAGAAGTTAGATGAGAGCTATCGATGCTTCAAATTCTATTCTAGAATAAATTAAAAATTATGTAATTAACTTGAGGCTAAAGCATGGTAACTATTTTAAAAATTCTGTTAAAAAATGCTTCTAATACTGATAGATTTATTGATATTTTTACAATTATTTTTTGACAGTATAACTAGTATTAATTATAATTTCTTTACTAAAAAGATAATGAATAGCAGCAAGAGGTTGCAGAGCAATAGATTATGCAAAATGAGAGAAAAATGCTTCAACAACCAGGAGTAAATAACAATTATTTTTAGATGCTCTTAATTATGAATAATGTATTATAGGTTAGAAAGAGTGCAGTAACTACAAGCTTTTCTCATGTTAATATGAACAACCCTACTAGAATGGAATCAAGATTAGAAAAAAACACCATAGACTTGGAGGCTTAGTAGGAGAAATTAGAAACTCCAAAAAATAAGGGAACTTTAAGAAATTAAGATAACATAGAGAGAATGCCTGCTGAGATGAATAGTAAAATTAAGCAGGTTAATATCTAGACACCTCCTCGTCCTACAGAAAGAAAAATAGTTCCATAAAATTAGGCTAATCGTAATGAAACAATAACAGGTTAGTCTGAGGACGAGTTTTTGACTAAAACTTTATTAAAGCAACTATTTTATAGGTCAGTTAGATAGTATCATTCTTTAGGATCGATGCTTATGTACTTTTACTCTATTAGAAAGTATAGGAATTTATTGGAAAAAGGAGAATAACTATTTTGCAGCAACCCTGTTTACGATTTAGATATCATTTCTCACATTTTTTAGTACATCTGCTACTTTATTTATTCTATTTTCATAGCTGTATGTATTTATCATAGTAACAGCACAGTTGAAATAGGATTACCTCTTGTAATCGTATTGATAATGACTGTTATTTTACACATTTTTTTGCTCTATTTAGACTTGAAGTTTTAAAAGATACATGTAAAGGAACTTTAATCTTCAACTAAATAGTAAGTTTGGGAGTCAATAGCTATTTAATAAGAAAAATAAGCTCAATCTGTTAATGATAATATTAATAATTAAGAGCAAATTATAGATAAAAATAACAATCAACTTGTTTTATAGAAAAAGAATATTCCTCATCCTCCTTTTAAAAATCAACCTCTATCTTCAAGAAGAGTTGAATAAAAGAGGCCAAATAGTGGAATTTCAACTTATCCAATACAATGCGAAAATGCTAATATTGAAAATTAATAGGTGATAGGGGCCGAAGAGAGCTACAACAATAACAATTGTATATAGCAAAGCTAGTTAGGTAATGCCAAAACTAATATAGGAGGCAGTTTTTAAAATTAAAACAGTCAAAACAATCATAATAATGCATTAAATAGAGATAGTTCAAAAAGTAGTGGAGTACACAGTATTAATTAAAATGCAGCTCATGGAGTTGAATCAAATAATATGGTAATCCAATCCACAGACCATTCAACCTAATTTGATGTTAAAGATGAAGTGTAAGTTATTTTGTAAGATAAATCCACCTCAGTAAAGTTTCATGGATTTATTCTTTTGTTTACTGTTTTTCTTGGAGGAATAGGTGCTTATTTACTCTTCAATACAGAAGATCTTATTGGAGGTTATGTGCTGCTTACTTGCTTTTTTGTTGCTTTGATTGATTTTGTGTTGCGCTATTTTATTTGTGGAGCTATTTCTGTTATAATATTGATGAAGTACAAATTTTCAAAGAATTAAGATTATGTTAGAGAAATAAACGAAGAAATCAATTGGGTTATGATTTAGATAAGTCACTTATAGAAAGAAAGCATCACATAACAACAACAACTACAACAAGATGTTAATTTTAAATCACCTGAAAAAATGTAAGCTGCAGTAGCATAAATTAAAAGTCCTTCAAAATCTGTAAGAAAGATAATGGAATCCTTGAAAAAAATAGTCTCGCCATCTAAAAAAAGATATTAAAACTCTCCTATGAAAGACTGTGAATTGTAACAAGACGAAGTTTAATTTTTGCCTAACGGCAATAATGGAGAAAATATTCCAATTAAACATCTAATTTTTAATTAAGATGGGAAAAATGCAGTTGAATTTGATACTTAAACGTAACATGACTATTCAATTAACAATGTATCTGTTAATAATCCTATGATGTAATTTGAATTTTTAATTTATTTGAAATCATGCTTACATTTTTTATTTAGAAAGATTAATTATTTTTCCCCCCATCATACTAATTTAAAATTAAAAAGGTAAAAAATTGCATTGATAAGAAAGGCCAACAATTAAAACAATTAGTCTCAAGATAGCATTGATATTCATGAAGAAATTGCAATTAAAAAAGTAAATATTACTCCAGCAAGCCAAGCTAAAAATCACTACAGCAGCAAGAAGCCAGAAAAACAACTCGCTTAGGTGAAAGATTTTACTTTAGATTCCCATAGAAATAATCACATTAAAATATTGTCCGACAGAAATTAAAATTCGTTAAGATAAGAAAGTTCTAAAAACGGAGTGATCAATTTTGATGATTCTTAAGATACATATATTGATAGTATTAATTTGTAACCTGAACCTTAAAAAGAGAAAAATGTAATTCAATTTTTTTTTTTTTTCAATTTTGATTTGAAATTTTCAGTTGGGAAAATTATATTTTTTGTATCATATTTGCTTATCAATTTTAATTAAGAAAAATAAGAAAAACAAGATTACTTCAAGAAAGTCAAGTATTGGATAAATCGCACCACTTCCAAGTTAAATAATCTATACCAGCAATGTAAACAATAGCTTAAACAATAACGGCGATGGTGAAATTCATTCTGGTAGTCTTTGTGGAAAAAAGAAGTCTCAAAGATCAGCTCGCTCTAAAAAAGATTTTTAGACTTCAATCGATCATCAAAATAAAGTAATTTTAAAAAAATAATAATGTTAGAAGTTTTAATTCTCCTATTAATAAAAAAAAGGAATTTGCAAGTAGAAATAAAATGATGTTTGAAAATACTTAAAATGACATAAGAACTGAAGAAAATATCGATAATTCTATAAAACCTCTTAAGGCAGCTATTGACTAAGGATACAGAGACTCCAGCTTCCTTCATAACAGAAGCGTAAATGGGTGTGATTAATCTCATATTTACACTGCTGGTGATATAACTAATATCTAAGACTAATCAAATATTTTACCCATGAACATAGTAAGATATAATTTTTTACTGAAATTCAATATAATAGTAAACAAATAAATTTATTATTTTTAAGAATTAAAAGAATGATGGAAGCATATTACTAGGCGAAATCAACCATGGAATGTAAGCTTATGTGAATAATACAATTTTGGATCCAAATGAAAGCATAAATGCTTACAGAAACTAGACATGGGAAAAGAATACTACTTTGGATAACAATACTATTCAACCACCAAGCAGCTCGGAAAACAGGTATATTCAAGACTCCAAAGACAGACTCTCAGCAATTTAAACTAGAAACATTTAACAATAACTTGCTATGAAATAAAAGAGAGAATAATTAAAGAATAAATCTGCTGTCTAGGGCAATTAAGCTAGGAATAAATCAGAAGATAATAGATTATCTATTTCACAAAATGCTGAAATTCACATAGACAACTAAAAGTAGAGTGGCGATTTATTGGAACTCCAAAACAAGAAAATCTCTTTAAGTGTTGGAAATTTCTATGAAAACCCCCTTCAAAATGAAAAGAATTTCTCAAATAAATTGCATAAAGAAAGTAAATTGAACAATTTAATTTCACAGCAGCAACTAAACTAATTAAGCCAGGCCAATTCTCTTTCTTTCCTCCACAATCAAACTCAAAGTAATAAAAAATTAATTAAATTTGTTTTTCTGATATAAATATCATATAAAAAATAGATGATGGCACTATGATAATGCAGTAATAATAAAAAGATCTTTCAATTTTCTTTAATAATATATCTGATAACGAAAACTCAGTTTAAGTTCATCCCACCAGTCCTGAAAGAAAAAAAATAACAATTAAAAAACCTTTGTCTCCAATCCCACCAACAGATTTGAAAGCAAATGATGATAACAGCGACATTACAGGAGGTAAATCTCATAATAGATAAAAAATATTTGATACAGATGGTGACTGTGATGAAGAGTAGTCTTATGATGTTTAAAAGAAACAAATGAAGCTAAATAATTTAATGCATCCAACCTATAATGTTTAACAAATAAAAAGCTTTGATATGAATACTTCTGAGTAATCAGTTAAAAATAACAATGAATCTAGAAGCTTCATCGATAAACAAGCACCTGGTTAATCAATATTGAATAAAATTGACATAAATGAAAAGAATTTATAATCAAAATCACTTTCAAATGGCAAAATAATGAAGAATATTTTAGAATAAAATAGAAACAAAGAAAATTATAACCTTAGGTCTTATGACTTCGAAAATAATCAAGGTTAAACTATAATACCTCCTTCTAATCCTATGTCACGTAAAAATAGTTCTTAGACTAATGTACCTCTCAAGAGCATAGTGAAGAAGAAAGATTGGGAAAAAATGCAATCAAATTCGCCATATCTTGAATTTTTACCTTCAATGCTAAGCAACTAAACAGTAATTTTATATTCAAATTTAATCTCATTAAAAATAATGCTTTTATTGCCTAAACCATAATTTTTTAGCAAAACTCCAATTTAAATAAATATAAAATTTTAAAATATCTCAATTAGTAAAAAACAATTAATAATTAGAAGCTTAAGATAAATATTTTTTGGATCTATAAATTTGAAGAGAAAAATAGTTTTTTTAATAATTATATTTATAAATTTATAATAGGATGAGTTGAAGGAAAGAGAAAACAAGTTGAAATCTAAATTAGATAAGAGTAAAAAGAATAGCAGAAGAGGATCAAATGAAGCAACAGAGAAAATGAAGCAAGTATCTGATATTTATGGGTTTGAAATTCAAAGAGCAGACTAAAAAAATGTTTTGGTGTCTAAAAAATCAGCTAGATCAGTAAAGAGTTAAGAGAGTAAAAGGACTTTAGATAATAAACTTCATGATGAGTAAGATGAAAATTAGAAATCTATTTTGCATGATAATACTAATTATGTTTTGAACGATACTCCTAGCAACATTTATGGAGGTTTAATTGGAAATAATAATAATAATAATAATAATAACAATTAAAATAACTTAGATTCATTTTATAATCAAAAGAAATAATATCCTCATCAATAATAATCTTTATCTAAATCTAAAAAACCTCCTCTGAGTAGTTAAAATAATATTTTACATAAAAACTTGATGATTAAGGAGAATAATTTGATGAACTATCCTAACTCAGCAAGATTAAACTTTAATTCTATCGCCCTAAAATAAACAACTACACTGGAAGGTCATGATATGAGCACTATGGAGCATAACATGGCCACTTAAAGCAATCATGACGGTTTCTTTAACAACTAAGATTTTGTTATCAAACCTAATAATTAAAACTCTATTTAAATGGATATAGCTAATTCAGATAGACAGCATCATAAATCCTTTAACGACGAATTCGATTTAGATGCATAATTTTAGTAATTTAAAGACCACGATAACTCAATATCTTCTTTTGAGCACTCTCATTTTGGTAATTTATAACAATACAAAAAAAAATGAAAAAACAGAGTAAAACACAACCCTACTAATTAACAACAATCAATCAACCAACCAGATTAAATGTATAAAGATCTATTATTATATATATATATAATTAATATCAATAATTTAATATTATTAAGTTTTTTGTAAAATATCAAAAAATATTTAAGTTTAATTCTTTTTTAAGAATAAATTCAAATTTGTTTTTTAAATGTATTTTCATATTATTTTAGTTTGTAGTTTTTAAAGTATATTTTAAGGTATTATTGCGTTTCCTAATAATTATTAAATATTTTACTAATTAGGTTTATATTCATAATTTTAATAATTTAAAGAACTCAATATCTTCATTTGAGCCCTCACATTTTGGTAATTTTTAACAAAACAAAAAAAGTGAAAAAACACAGGAAAATGTATATATTACTAATTAACAACAATTAATAAATCAATAACCAACCAACGATTTTAAATGTATAAAGATATGCTAATAATTTAATATTATTAAGTTTTTTGTTAAATATCAAAAGTATTTAAGTTTAATTATTTTTTAAGAATAAAATCAAATTAGTTTTTTAAATATATTTTCTTATTATTTTAGCTTCTAATTTTTAAAGCATATCTTAAGGTATTATTGAGTTACTAATGACATTTTTAATAATTAAATATTTTTATGTTATTTTTCATTTAATTCCTAAAATTTTTGAAATATCTTTATGTTTGTTTGTTAGATGCTAATTAATTTTGTAATCTAACTTGCTCTAAAATCAAATTTCTTTTTTATCAATTCATCTATATTTTATCTTTGGCATCTTTAATTTGATATTTTTTAATAGTTTAAAACTGTCTAAATAAATTATGCAATTTATATTTTAATTTAAAAACTATTTTCTGTAATTTTTTTTTTGTTCTTACATAGAATTAAGTTTTAAAGAATATAATTTTACACATTTTTTACAAAATTATATATTAAAAGAGTTGCGGCAAAGTCAAAAGCTAGTTCTGGATTATAAAAATTCAAAATTTTGGAAGGATTTGATTTTAAGATTTTTGAAATTGAAAATAAATTAAACTGGCTAATTAAGAAAAAGAATAGTTTAGTTTGCACAAATATTATTGGTTAGAAAATTTATTGATATTTAATAAAGATTTTTGATAGCTAGATCTTAGCAGAAATATTTATTTATTCATATTGTAGTAAACATGCTGAAAAACAGCTCGAAAAGAAAGAGTATTTATAAAGAATTTCCAATTTAATAAATTTTTAATTCAAATGTTAATAGTGGAAATAAGAGTAATAATTAGCAAATGTCTCTTTCTTCTACAAACTAGAGCTCGTCGCATGGTGGATCTACAAGTACTTCATCTTAATAGTATCCAGATTAATAATAGGTTTAGAGTAATCAGAAATTGTCAATAATAGCTAGGCTATTGCCTGAAGATTTGATTACTTATAAATAAGAATAAAAAGAAGGAAACAGACAAGAAAAGTGTATTTTTAAGTTAAATAAACATGAGATTTAAATTATCTAACCAGATGAAAAAAGAATACTTGAAGAGATAGATGCATTTTAAAAAAGAGAAAGGATATAACATTCTCCTCCAAAATTTTAAATAGAAAAATAAAAAGATGATAATTTTTTAAGTTCAATCTCTCCTATTGGGTAACAGCAAAATACAAATTATAATAGTAAAAATGTTGGCAAGAATGAAGGAAAAGCCGCTGTTTAATAAGATTTAGATTTAAATTAAAGAAGAAACCATTTCTAAGAAATTACTCCAGAAAAGGAGAGGAATAAACATATTAAGCCTTTTCAATCTCCTATTAGCAAAATTAGTTACTTTGATGATAATAATAATGAGAATAGGCCTAATACATTTACTTTCGACTAAATTTTTGATGAGTCCATCAATGACGAAGAGTTTTCCAATAATATAAAGTAGATGTATTTGGGTTGTATCAGGAGTAGTAAAAATCTAATTATTCTAAATCTAAATAGAAGTTTAATAAATAGTCCAACTTTTTTTAGGGAGTTTATCAGTGGATTGACTAGTCTACAAAAATTACAAGGATTTTCATATATGTCAAGCGAAAAATCTCAATTTTTCTTGTAGTCTTACGAAATTCTGCATCCTACAAATGAGAAGTATTTATTATTGGATTTGCAGCCCATCAATAAATAAAATCCAGATGATATAGTAAAAGAAATACGTTTAAAATAGTCTTAGATTCTTCGTAAATAAACTTAGTCTTGCACTGTTTTTAACTTTTAACTTTTTGATGATAACAAGCTTATAAATGAAATAGTTATAATTGATATGTAGTCATTTTTGGATAAAAAGTAATCATAAAGCTCAAACCAAAATTAAAACTTGTATCAATAAAATTATAACTCTTACTGCAAGGATTTGATAAACCTGTTAAATTTATAACAAGCAGGTAAAGTCAACAGCTCAGATCCTTTTTTATAGATACTTTTGTAAAAATTTAAACTAAGCGATGAGCTTGTAGTATTAGCCAACTTTAAAGTTATTCAGCCATATATAACAACTAATTACTATTTATTACTGCTTTCTTAAATTCTTTATAAGTAAAAGATGTATTTTAGTAGTATTTTCATAAATTTTTGCTAGATACAAAACCAATACATTCATCATTTTCTAGGTAGAGATTTATCATATGATAACTCATAATTATCAATGAAAGAAGAAAATTAAATTTTATCTTAAAAAAATCACATGATAAAAGAGTAAGTTAGGATCATTACAGCTGATTTAATTCATCATTAAGAATAATTAAGCAAACTATAAAGAGAAAATAATATGTATTTAAGTGATATTAGAGATTTAAAGAAAATTATTGCAGATTAAGACAATCAATTACTAGCTTACAAGAAAAAAATTTCAGATCAAACCAACAAAATTGATGGTATGAAAAAAAATTTTGGCATCTTAGATAATTTTGATAAAAGCATGGTAATTGACAGTAAAAACAAATCTTATAACAAAATACTCAGTAATATTTATAGCTCCAAAAAAGTTTTTAATGAAATAGAAACTCAAGATCAACAAACTCAAACTGATTTAAATTAAGAAAGAGATGCCTCAAAAAATTTCAAAAAGAGCTTTTAAGATGACAGAATTAGCTTGTAAAATAAAAGTGTCCAGAGTTTATAGCAAAGTTAGCAAGAAAATAATTTATGCAAAAATTGTAAATAGTAATTAGATGTAAATTAAACAGACTAGAACATTAATAATCAAACGAATCTTAAATCATTTAATGCATTTCAAGATTTTGCTAATTCTGATTTTGAAAATTAGCCATTTCTATTTAATGAAGAGGAAAAAAATGATATTATAACACCAAATAGATTCTTATAAAATTTAGATGATATTCTTTTAAATTTAGATTCTAAAAGATCCACTTATTTTAGCCCTAGGAATCTAAGTTTAGCAAACTTGGCACTGATAGAAAATGAAGGATATAAACAAAAATTGTTAATCAAAGATCAAGAAATAGAAAAACTTCAATCAAAACTAAAAGAAGTAAATAATCATCTGTTGTAAAAAGACAATTAATTCAAATATAAAGACCAAGAAAAGTTAGGTCATTTAAAATAAATAGAAAAACTAATAACACTATTTGAAAAAAAAATAATAGGCAGTGATTAAATAATAACAGAAATAGTTGAATATTATGAAAACGAACTTTTAGAATTTAAAAAGATAATTTAATTTAGTTTATAAGCTTACACAAGCGAAATAAAAGAACTTAAGAAGGATATAAATGTAATTAACTAAGAAAAACAATAGTGGGGCTTAGTTTTTGCTAAAAAAACAGAAGAAATTTACAAGTAAATGAGTAGTAAAATTTAATAAAAAAATGACAAAATTAGATAGTACGAAGAAGTGCTTTAAAAATTTGGTTAAATAGGTAATTATAAGTGATTTAGCTTCATATTTAATAATCATGTAAATATAATATTAATTCAATTTTGAATATTACAATTTTAAATTGTAAATTTTTAACACTCTCTAAAGTAGTTTTTTATTTATTTATTTGTTTGTTTGTTATATGTAAATTGAGACTATTTCAAGAAGATATTATTAAAAATTGTTAAATTACAGCAATAATCTTTGATTTGTATATTGAAGATAATAATAAATTATAGTTTTAGTATCTGTTAAATCTTTTTATTTTAAAAAAATGTAAAATTTAGTAAAAATGACTATATTATCTATTAGATAATATGAGTAGGTGTTTCAAAAATTTGGTAAAATTAGTAATTAATTAATAGTGATTTAGAAATATATTTATTAATTATGTAAATATAATGTTAATCGAATTTTTAATACTAAAATCTTAAATTATTAATTCTTAACACTTACTAAATTAATATTAATTTATTTATTTGCTTGTTATACATATATTAAAGTCATTTTAGAAGATATTATTTTAAGATATTAAACCAAAATAATGATTTTTTATTTTTTTAATAAAACTAAAATAATTTGTAAAATTAATATCGATAAAACCTTATTATTTTTAATTCGTTAAACTTAATTTAGTTCCTTTTTTTATCATAATAATTTTTTTTAATTTCAAAAAGTAAAATAGTTAAAATAAAAACGAAAGCATTTTAATAAGAATTAATTTAACTTAAAATGATAATTTTTTCTATTAGATAATTAAGTGTATAGAGTAAATCCAATTTATATTTTTTTATAAATGAATAAATAAATAACAATTATGATTAGAAATATATATAATTGATAATACGTCATATTAACTTATATAATTCAGAATATCACTTTATTTTATGGATATTTCTTTAAATAAAGGCAGTGTTTTAATAGCAAGGGAGATAGTAGTAATTATCGCATACTTTTAAAAAGCTTTAAATTTTTCTTTTTTATGTAAGTGCTAGGGTTCGATAGTGATATTTTGGTATACATTTGTTTGGTCTAAGTAAAGATTAATAGTAGATGCATAGCTTTGTTAGCTTTACAACATGTATTCACAATTATTTAAACATTAATTTAATTGTTTTGAATATATTAAGAAATAAAGTTTAATCTTTAAAGGATGGATATATTTTTTATAAATGATGATTAACTCTAGAATAAAATGTACTATTGTAGATATATAGATACATGAATGAAAATAAAAAATTATTTATAATCAATTTATTTTATTTTTAGTCCTTATTTATTGTTTTATTGAAAGATCAAAGTTAATCACTTAGCAAGACTGGAAGCATGGTCAATAGCTTTTTGGAGTTTACCTTAATCGAAACCGGTGAAGCTGTGAGCAGAATCTAATTTTCCTTAGTTGTAGAAGAAAACAGCGGGAATACCAGAAACACCGTGAGATTAAGCAAGAGACTTGACACCAGCATCATCGCAATTAAGCTTAACAATATTCCAACCATTGCTTTCTGAAATAAGTTATTCGAAAACTTTACCGAGAGCTTTGCAAGGAGGACACCAGTCAGCATAGAAATCAACTAAAACAGGGTTTTTAGCTTGCAATACTTCCTTGTCAAAACCAGCTTAATCCTTAACGTGAATGATAGACATCTTGCTATTAAATTATGTATATTTGTTTATTTATTTATTAAATTTGTTAAATTTTTGTATTTTAATTTTGTTATAAGTAAATAAATATCCCAAAATCAATTTTTAAAAACGAAGCCGTATTCAAAATATATTTATATAGATTTTTTGTAAACATTATTTTCTTTCTATCCTAAATAAAAAAATGCATTCATACTGATAGCATAAAACTTATATATAAGAGTACACCACCTTTTTTTCTAGAATCATTTCTATTCAATCCATTGCCTCATCATCAAAACTTTCTGGAAAATTTCTTTAAATTATTAAGGAAAATGATCTGAAATATCATGATTTAAACAAATTAAAACAAAAACAGCTAAGAAATGTTAAACTTTTCATGCAAATAGTGAAGTGGTCTCTTTCTTTAAAAGTTTTTTTAAATTATATTATGATGGATCGACTCTGACCATATGTAATGTCTATCAATTAATAATTCATCTAGTAAAGAAATAGAAAAATTTTATTTTTATATTGTTATAGAAAGGTAATCCGCATAGAAATAAGAAAATAATAATAAAAATCAGATCTACTCAAGATTTTTTAATTTTAGAATTAAGTAAGAACTGTTTTATGTCCTCATAAAACTTAATTTTTTTTTAAATTTATCATATTTTACCTATTCATCCTGTAAAATGTGCTTAGTAATAAAAAAATAATGGCAAATAATAAAATATATTAGTTTAAAACATTGATATATTAATTTGATAAAAATAGTAAATATATTAATTAGTTCTACTTTGGTAGTTGTTAATCCAGATAAACAACATAATAATAATGAAAGTAATTTATTTATAAAAAGCTTAAGGAAATGCTTGAATTTCTTATCAAAATAAACAATCATTCGAGACTAATTTCATTTTGAATTAAAAGATGTAAAAAATCTTTAGTAATCTGATAAATAAGTTATTTTATAAATCTTTATTATTCTCTTTTTAAATATGTGGATTTTACTGAACAATTAATATCTTATTGCAATAAACCTAAGATTACTTTCAAATTTTAAGATATTTTAAGTTTAATAATTTGATTCTTAACAGAATAAAAGCTTTTTCAAATATTAATTACTAGAATCTATCTTATTAACTATAATTGAAATATTTTATTATTTTTCTTTAAAAGTAAATTTATATTTAAAAGTATTTTACATTTTTCACTTTAATGTATCTTAAATTGCACTGACCAATTTATTAATATTTGTTTTTATGTTTTTAATTATAAACGAAATCTATTTTACAAAGATTATAAATAGTTCACATAATTTCAATTTAGAAAATTTATTCTATTAATTTTTTTTTTTTGTGAATTTATATTGCTTCAAGAACTCCATTGAATTTTTAGTAGAAAAATGATTGAGTAAAATAGTTAGAGCCCAGAAAGAAGACAGTAAGGAGGAGGAACTAAGATTATGTCAATAAAAAATGTGATTGCAAAATCGCATTAGCAAAGATAGAGCTTAAAATAAAATGAAATAACTAAACTTTAAAAGTTTAAAGGTTAATTTGAAAATGTTAGATCGCGTGCTGTTATGAATATAGAGCAAGGAGTAGGAGGAGAAGCTATCAAAAAATAGATTAAATACAAAGTAAATTAATTACTCTTACATTAATTGATAAAATAATTTAAGTATCTAACTTTATTATCTACTTCTTTTATAATTAACCATATTTATTTTATATTAAAGTTAAATGTTGATACAGACTCTGAGGAGGAAAATGCTCATGAAAATTCATAAAGATTAAGAAGCAAAGCTTCTAAGGACTCTAGTAATAACTAAAATGCATATTTTGAAGCTTAAATGACTTTAGGAGCAGAGCAAACTAAGGCGAAATAAAATACAAATTTATTATTTAACAATTTTGATAAAGCATCATAAATGATTCCTGCTAGAATGAATCTAAAAAAAATAATTTAAAATGATTAAAAAATATAAACTAACAGTTCTCCAACTGCTCAATAAACCTCATTAGGATAGACTTATAGCTTAAATGTTTAGGCATAAAACACTCTAGCTAATCAAGGAACATCTCAAACAAGCTACCCTTCTTAAGGAGACAATTCTACTAATTTAAAACTTTAGAAGATAATTAACTTAGCTGCTTTAAATAACAGTAATTATGAAGACTCACCAAATATAGCTGGAACAGAAGAAAATGTGAGTTATCTTAAAGGATTAAGCTAAAACCAAAACCTTCCTAATAACTGCGAATTACTTGAGTATGTTGACAGTGATAAAATTACAATTGGTATAAAAACAACTGATTTCTTTACATTTATCAGACTCTAAGATGAAGTTGATGAGCTGAGAAGAAAACATAATCAGTTTTAATTATAAAAAGAGCTAATTTAACAGCAAAAAATTTAATAAAACAAATAATACAACTTGTAAGTATTTAATGAGAACCAGGAAATTCAATCTCCGAGCCATACACTTTCATAAAGCAATTAAAAATCTGCTAAAAATTAGTCTATTTTGCAAAATGTAAAAAACTCTCCACTTTTGAACTCAAGCTAGTAAAATGCTACAAAATAAAACTTATTTACTCCAATATAAGAATAAGAATCAAATACTTAACTTGAATTAAATAATAATAAAAAAGAAGGTGAAAAAATTTTCTAATTTTATGTAGCAAGAAAGTATGGAATGCAGTGGCATAAAAAAATGACTCAGATAATAAAGAATAGACTTAATAAATAAAATACTTAAGTTTTATCCTAAAAAATTAATTAAAATAAATAATTTACAGAAGAAAATCTTTCAAACAAGTCTTCTTTGAATGAAAATACCAATGAAAAGATATGAAAAAATTATGAGAAAACATATCATTCGCTTTTAAATAAATTAATGAATTCTTTAATTTTAGATTAAATTATAAATCTTTAAAATATATTTTACTAAACTTTTATAATAAAATACAAAAGCAAACAAAAAAGCAATCATGAGGCCATTTCAAATAAAAAATATTACATTAATAACTTCAACCTCATCATAGCTTATTTTCCATTTTCACAATAATCTAAAATATTCAAATATTTTTTCTTTAAATTAAATAACTATTGTTTTAAATGCACTAAATAGTATTTTTAAATATCAAACTCGAGAAAATATTATTTTTTATTTTTAGGTTTTTATTTTTTATTTGATTAAATATTTACTTAAGTTTTTTTAATTTAATCAAAAAATTGATGAATAAATAAAAATGTATTTAAACCTTAATTAAATTTTTTAGTAACTAATAAATTAAGTTTTATCTTTAAACATATAATATTTACAATATTAATACCACATAATATTTATTAAGTTATTTATTTATACATGGTATGTCGTCTAAGGGACAGCATTATATTTTATATCTTAGTTTTTATAATAATTTTTAAAATAAATCATACTATTTCCTCATACTCAGATTTATTTATTAATTCATTTCAATTAATTTTGTTAATATTAGTATTTTCAATTTATAATTATTCAAAATTTTTAATCGTTTATTGTCTTACATAATTTTTTTATTTTAATTAAAAATTATTTTAAATTAAAAAATAAAGTTTTCAAAAGTCTTATTTAATTGCTGTAGAATGTATAGTTGAAGATGCTTCTGTCTTGTGAGACTTTTCTTTCTAATTTTACTTTTTAAAATAGGCCTCTTATAATTTAGTGAAAGACTATAAATCGGTTATATGGGTAAAAAATAAGGAAAGAGATAATTCAACACAGTAAAGCGAATTGGAGTTATATTATAGTTTAGGATTCTCTTCAACTTAAGTGAGGGCATGTTGAATATGAGTAAAGGTTAGCTAAATACCATCTTCTAGTATTTGCTTGATTTAATCCATAATAAGATGACATATTGACATATCTTCTTCATTCGAGGAAAGTTAAGCTAACTTATTCACACTTTGTTAATACCACTCAACTTATTTGTAATTGCTTTCTAAAATTTTCTTTCTCTCTTCTTCTGCCTTTTCTCTCATGTCGCTAAGAGACAAGTTCATAGCCTTATCTTTTTCTTTCTCTTCCTATCTTTCTTTTTGTGTAGGATTAAGCCTACTGCTAAGATTATAATTTTTTAATCTGATATCTCTAGTCATAGGGCGATCTCTGTTTAGAGTCTCAATTAAGAATTTAAATTCTTCATTTTTTCTTTATTTTGTTTTTTTGATATCTTCAAATTAGGAAATCAATTTATTTTCATAGAATTATGTTTTTTAAACCAACTTTTCAAATTTCTATGCCTTAATTTCTTCCTCTTCGTCTTCTTTTTGCTTCAACGCCTAGAATTATCTCCTGCCCAACATCTATTGCTTTTTTCTAAGTTCAATTTTTACTGAAATATCTTTTTCTCTTTCAATTTAATCATCAAGCATTCTCATTTCTTCCCAATATCCTGGCTTAAAATTTGTGTGCTTCCTTAAGCTATTAATTTAATTTTAAGATAAATAAAAAATATCATAAAAAATTCCTTAATTACTTGTTAATCTTTTCAGTGAGCTTTTAGTATTATCCAAATCTTTAGTTGACAGTGAATATATTTGTATCATTCTTTTTTTCATTTTAATTATTTGACTTATATGTTTATTTAGGGAATTAGTCAAATCTGTTTTCTTTACTACCTCCAAAATGTGAGAACGAATATTCAGTATTTTCAGGAATTATATTGTTATCTTACCTAATAACTGAAATAGTGTTCTTCTATATTTCAAAAGAAGAGGTACTTCTTTTTTTATTTTCTTTCATGCCTGCATTACTTGGAGTATTTCCGTTTGATGAAGGGCCTTAGCTTCTATTAGCGTTTCTGTTTTATTTATTCAAAGTGTCAGTTTGTTGGTTACTAGAAATAGTTGCAGTATTATCATTAGAGTTATTGAATGCACTTTTCTTTTTTTCTTTACTAAGTTATGTATTTTATACAGATTAACGTGCAGTAGTTGTTTTACTTAATTGATTAGAAACAGCATTCAAAAAGCTTTTTCTTTGCTATTTGGAAACACCATTATTAAAAGAATTATTTACACTCTAACTTATTGATTAAGTACCTTGCCCACTTTAAGAATTCTAAGGATTTATATTTTGCTGGTTCATATTCATATAGTATTACGATATGAAATTGGAATGTGTATTAGGTATATTCTTTTAATCACTTGAAAAGTTAAAATTTCTAAACTCCTCAAACATTCTTAGTTTATTGTCATCTAATATTTTAGTTTTTTCCCTTTGCTTTCTCTCCTTGCCTCTCATCTCTATTTTATCTGCTAGGCTTTAAAGTTATAAATAAGGGCGTACTGGCTTTCCTGTAACCATAGAAATTATTGTTTTCCTTACAAATTTGTCTTCTAAATATGAAGCATTATTGTCTGTATCACTTTCTTCCTATTCTATATCTTTTTTTTGAGTTCTCTTTAAGACACTCTTTTTATTTGTTTGCTGAGTAATGAAGGCTCCTTGAGTTTCATTGAAATCGTCATAGTTGTTGTTATTTGTGTGTTTCGTCTAACTAGGAGTATAAAATGCTTCTTTAGTAAGACTCAAACTCTCTTTTTTCTAATTAACTTAAGATGATTCTACATTTTCTCTTTTTTGTTTTAGCCCTGATGGATTATAAATAAAAATATTCAAGTTTTTGTTTTAATTTTTTTATCCTGAAAGTAGAGATTAAAAGTTACTCTCTTTTTCTCTCAAATCTATCTAGCACTTCTCAGCCATATTATAAGGACTCAAATCTAAGCTCCCTTCAAATTTAATTTTCTTTTTCGTTTTTTAGCCACTTTGCTAAGAAACATAATTATCTATAGAGGCATTTTCATTCTCAAAATCCGAGTAGTAATTATTAACAGATTTGTTAAATTTAACATCTTAACTTTTTTTAGGTCGACTATAATTTCTTGAAGCGCTTCGTTCTAAAATACCATTCTATGCAGTTTATGCTCTAATAGGTGCAATTGGAGTTTGTACAAAAAAAGATTCGTTTGTATTAGACAAACCTTAAACTAAACTTTTATTTGCATTAACTAGCTAATCTTTAATCATATAATTGCATTCTTTTTGTAATATTTAGCATTCCTTATTGATATCAACCTTTTTCTTATTATATTAGCTGATTCTTAAATTTACATTCACAGTATTTGGTCTCTGTATATAAGGCTTATGGAAATAATTTAACAATTTTTTATCTCTGTCATTCAACTCTACTTCTGGCTTGATTTCTTTCACAATAATACCATGCATAGCTAATTCTCTCATCCTCTTTTTCTCTTACCTCTTTTCTATCTTACTTTTCATGTATTCTTCTCTAATTTTTTTACAGTTTAAATAGCTGTTGAATGCATTTTTATTTATTTTTTTATTTTTTTCTGCTAAATAGACCTCCATATATTTCTTAACGTCTTCATACGAAGGTCTAAAGGAAGTTCCATGCTTATTTTCTATAAATTTTTTAACTTATTCATAAACCTTGTCTAAATCTTCTATTTCATCTTCTTCAAGAATTCCATCATTAAGCCTAGTTTTATCAAATTTCTTATCAAATTCACTAGGAGGCTTTATTGGAATTTCTTTCATTCCCCTATCAGATCTATGAATAATATAAGTTTCCTTTCCTTTATCTCTCTCATTTCTCATAAAAGAGAGGATCTTTTAGCTTGCTTTTACCTTCTAAGTTTTTTGGATTTCCATGAGCTCCTTCCTTAAAACCTTTATCTGCTAATAATCAGGTCTCTTTATATATTTCGCTAATGTGTTTAGCAACTACTTGATAAAGCCTTTATTTTCTTGAAAGTAAATATATTACCTAAAATTTACAAATAAATTTATTAAAAATTCTTAATAATTTATACTAAATTAATGGAAAATGAAAATATTCAATAAAATTGTTATTTAATCAACAATATAATTTATTAAGTATTAAAAAAAAAAGAATCCTAACCATTAATTTACATTTTTTAATATAATATTTAGATTTATGTTTTTTATTAATTGATATTTAGAATTTTATTCTATAAATATTATTAAATTATCTTTTATTTAATCTACTTGCTATCTCCCATTTAATTGACAAATTAATTTTATAATAATTATTTTATAATTTACCTTCTTCGAATCAACCATTTTGAATTTTAATTTTTATTACAAATAAATAGTTTTTTATTCTCAATATACATTATTTTAATTTTTTAAAATAATTGTTTCAAAAAATAATTAATTCAATTTTTTCATAAAGAAAATTTATACTTTTTTTTTAAATTTATTTTTTAAAAATTGTTAAATTATTTTATAATTTTCTTATTCGTTATTTATATAAATTACTTATATATTATTATTGAAAATAATACAAATGTTTATGAGTGTTACTACTTTTAAAAACCCTTTTTATTTAATATAGTTTACTTTTACGAATAAAATTTTAATAAAAGTTAAATAAATTAATCTATTCAATTTTGTTATTTTCTAATATGAATTTAAAACAATATATATCTGCGGATTTAAGTTAATTTAGTTTCTTAGTCTTTTGAAATAAATTAGGAAATTTTTAAAAATTGTAAATACTAATAAAAGTGTTTTATTTATTTATTATTGCACATATGGGTTATTTTAAGAATTTTACATTTTTTAAAGTTTTTTTCTTGAAAAACTTTTTATAGATATTAATTTTTTTTGCAAACAATATTTATTAATTAATAAATGCTATTTATTTTCATTTATTTTTTTAGCTTTATTTCCTTTTTTTTTAGATGTTTTAGACTATTTAAGTAGAAAATATTTTATTTTAGTTTAAATTATTAATCACAATTATTGAAATAAAATTTTAATTTTTCCTTTATTTTATTCTAATTTATGAGAAGTAATAATTTTTCTTTTATAAAAATAAATAAATAGATAATTAAATCGACAGAAGAAAATCTATCACTAGGTCTAATAAATAATTGGTTTTGGATTAATTTATTTGATTGTTGAAAAGAAAAAAACAAATAGTAAACTAAAAGTAAATCTGATAATAAAAGAATTTAAATAATGATTTAAAGTTCTCTATTACTCTTTTATATGCTTACTTATTTTACCAAGATAAAATTTGAGTAAATTAACTTAAAGAAACTAATAATTAATTAATAATCTAAATTACTAAATAAAAGAAAACTATTCAAATCAAATTGAAGAGAAATAATAAAGTTTTATTTTTTTAAAAGATATTAAGGTAGATTGTTAAAATGACAAAAACAAATCAATCATTTGGAATAATAAACTATTTGTATTTGATTGTTTCATTTTATTGTTGAAAATAAAAACAACATATTATAAACTAAAAGTAAATCTGATAATATATGAATTAATATGATGATTTACTGTTCACAATTACTCTTTTACATGCTTACTTATATTATTAAGATAATCAAATTAGATTAAATTCACTTAAAGATATTCATAAATAAATATTCACAAAATAAAAAGAAAATTATTGAATTCAATCTTAATATATTTTTTTTTATTCAAATGAAATTTAAGAAAAATAATAAAGTTTTATTTTTTTAAAGATAATAAGATAGGTAATTCAATGGAAAATTAAAATCAATCATTAATTCTAATAAAGCTATTGATTTTTGATTATATCGTTTTATTCTAGAAAATGAAAAAAACAAACAGTTAACTTTTAATAAATCTGATAATAAATGAATTCAAATTATGATTTACAGTCCACGATTACTCTTTTACATGCTTACTTATTTTATCGAGATAATCAAATTAGAGTAAATTATCTTAAAGAAATTCATAAATAATTAAAATCTAAAAAACTAAATAAAATAAATAAAAAGATAAATAAATGATCTTTCAATTAATACTTTTTGCTTCAGCTATTTTTTTATACATTAAAATCGCTAAACCATATTTACTTTACCTTAAATATAAGAAATATGGAAACGGGTCTTTCTTCCCAATTATAGGTGAAATTTATGAGCAAGATAAAGATCTTAAGTAACATTATAATGCTGATTATTCAATACAACATAGTTTGGATAAAGATCCTAATCAGAAGATATTCGTGACAAATCTAGGTAGTTGTAATTTAGCAATAATCCTTAACTAAATTTATTATTTAATTAAAAGGATATAGTGTCAAATTAAGGCTAATTGAACCTGAAATAATCAAGGAATTCTTCTTAAAATCTGAATACTATGAGAAGGATTAAACTTTTATTTAAAATATGAAAAGATTTCTTCATAGTGGTATTGTTTTTTCTGAAGGATAATTATGGAAAGATAGTAGAAAGCTGTTTTCTCCTGCTTTTCATTTTGATTACATTTAAAAGCTAGCACCTCTTGTTAATGATATTACAGATAAAATATTTGACTAAGCAATAAAAAACAAATAATTGCAAAATTTTGATCCTATTGCATAAATATAAGAAATAACAGGAAGAGTTATTATTGCATCATTCTTTGGAGAAGTAATAGATGAAGATAAATTTTAAGGTCTTACAATTATTTAATCCTTGTCACATATAATAAACAAATTAGGAAACTAAACATACTCCTTTTTGTATTTCCTGTTTGGGTCTGCATATTTTTAATTGGGGATTACCTAAGAAGAAAGGAAGTTTAATAGATTTATGACAGATTTCAACGAGTATCTATTACAAAAAATCCATAAACAAATTGAAAGCATGCAATTAGAGTTGTCAACAAAAGGATAAATTCAAAATCCTTGTATTTTAGCTTAGCTAATTTCAACAAATCAAATTAATTAAATCTCCATAGATTAGCTATTTTAGAATTTTAAAACGTTTTATATAGCTGGTATGGATACCACTGGTCATCTTTTGGGAATGACCACATATTATGTTTCTTAAAATAAAGAAATATATGCAAAATTATAAAGTGAGATAGATAATAACAAAGATTAATCTGCTCATGGCTTATCTAAATTACCATACTTAAATGCTGTCATCAAAGAAACACTTAGATTCTATGGTCCTGGAAATATTTTATTTGATAGAATAGTAAGTTATTTATAATTTTTAATTATATTTTTTGTAACAATATTTAATTAAATATGTCTTCTATTAAAAGGCTATTAAAGATCATGAACTTGCAGGAATTCCCATAAAGAAAGGCACATTAGTCACTCCATATGCAATGACTATGTAAAGAAATGCGAAGTATTTTACAGATCCTCATAGTTATAATCCTTCCAGATGGTTAGAAAAGTAATAAAATGACTTGCATACATATGCTTACATTCCATTTAGTGCTGGATAAAGGAATTGTATAGGATAACACCTTGCATTATTAGAATCAAGAATTATTTTAAATAAATTCTTCTAAATGTTTGATTTTACATGCTCTTAAGATTATAAATTAATTATGAGCTATACATTTTTAAGCGAGCCAGTAAATCCTCTGCCCTTAAAGCTAACCTTAAGAAAATAATGATATAAATTTTATAATTATTAAATTGGAATTTATTTTTATATATAAATTTTTATCCAGATAATTTTTTGTATTATTATCTTTAAAATATTCAATTTTATACAAAAATGATATTTAATATTTTTTATTTTTTTATATAGCTATTTCTTGTTTTTAAATTCTGCTGATTGGAAGAGCCTAATCAGCAGAATTTATATTATTAAAATTAAATAAATACCACCCAAAAATATAGTGGGGAGATGTTTTGAATAATTGAGGTGTGAAAGTTATTTAACTATTTTTAAAAAACTAAAAAGTTTCCATAAATTTAATTTAATTAGAAAATGAAATTCAATATTTTTCCAAAGCTTTTTTTTTTTAAAACATAAAATAATATAAAAGTGATAAAAACAAGAAATAAACAAGTTTTTGATAATAAATTGAGTTCTATTTTTATTGTTTCTTCTAATATAAAATTTTTTCAACTTATCATTTATTATTTAAATGAAATAAAGTTGATTGACTCTTTCTTATAATTTAACTATACAACTAAATATTGATTTTTTTTACTCACATTTATTTTTAAATTTTACATCTTTCTTTCATACAAATTCTATAAAGTAAAGGTATTTTTTGAATTATCTAATATTAACTCCAGCTTTTAAACAGAATTATCTTTAAATTATTTTTCTATTAATTTGTGTTTACTTAGATTTGAAACTATTCCCAATTAAAATTTAGCACCAATATGTATTGGATGGTATTAAAATGATATTTTGTATTTGAATTTTTTTAAATCTAGTTAGCAAAACGCTTTGGCATCTTGATTAACTGTATTTTTTATTTCAATAGAATTTTTACTTCTAATTACATTTAAAAACTCATTATTTTTAAGCTCTTCAAATTAAATTTTTCCTATTATCTCCATTTCATCTTATTAATTACTAATAGTCATTGATTCAATCTCTATATAATTATTATTAGCTAAATTAGACTGTTTATTTATTAAAATATTGCTTTAATTAAGCTATTTAGCATGTAGCAGTTAATTTTCTGATCCTACTATGGTTGAAAAATGTAAATTTTTTTATTCGTTTAATTTTTCATATAAATTTGAATTTTATTTTATTTTTTAATCATTTTTTTTCATCTAAATAAGGTCTAAAGAATTTATAAATTATTAGGCTTTTTATTAAATCTCCATTTATTTTTCTTCACTTATTTATTCTACCAAATTTTCTAATTCATCAAGTAACTCTGATAACTTTTTGGAATTATTCTTTTTCTAATCATTAATATTATAGAGGAGATTATTCATTTCAGCAACTTTTGTATCATTATCTTTTAAATTAAGAATACTCTAAAGATTTTATATCTCAGACATTTTTTGGTATTGAATATAAAATTATTCCATCTTATTCATAATTTATTCAAAATGCAAACTAATATTCTTTTCTAGTTAATCTAAGTATTATTTTAACTATTTTTGTAGTACTTAAGCAAAGTCAAAAAAATTATCCATTTACTTTTTATAGTAGCCATCAAATCTTTTTTTCGCTCCATTTACTTTTTCCTGCACAGTCTTTTCTAAAGGAGGAAAGTTTTTCATAATGTCATTAGTGTTATGTTTTTTAATATCCTCAATTAAAAGAATTTAGCTTCCTGAAATTCCAAGTTAGGTGAAGCATTTTATGCAAAAAAATGGATTTGAAAAAGCAGAATTGTGATTATTTAGCACACATTATATTGCTTAATCATGAATTTAGCAATTATAGATAGTTTCGTTGTTATCTTATTAAATCATAAAAAAGCAGTAATGAAAAATATATTTTATTTATTTTTTAGATTAGTTTTAAAGTAGGACCTAAACCTTATAAAATTGTAATTTTCTTTATATTTTCGTATGTGTAGGCAGAATAAATGTCTAAAGTAGTCTCTTAATTTGGTAAATTTTTTATCTTTTTTTTTTGTAATTTCTAAATTTAATTAAATTTACAAAAAAGTAGAAAGTTTATTTTTAAATATAGATGAAATTAAGATAAATGGTTATGAAAATATTGTTAAAAAATGAGAATACTTTATAAAATTAATATAAATATATCATTTTTTATTCCATAAATCATCTAATAAATATACATTTAAAATCAAATAAATCAGTTTTTATTCATAATTAGAGTTTATCTCATTATACTTGCTCTTCTCACAGCTTCATTCAGTGTTTTTTTCATTACAGGGGTTCCCATTCTGATTTTTTATTCTTCTTCCTTTTGAATTTTTCCAAGTCTCATTTTGCTATTGACAAGATCGAAGAATGAATTAATTTTTTATCCTGAGCTCTTAGCAACGTAATACTTTGTAGAGGCAGAAAGTTTTGCATAATCTTTTGCAATTTTCTCTCCAATGGTTAAGCTTTTTTAAGTTGAAATTTGTATAAATAATAAATAACTTTAAAATTAATTTTGAATTACTCATGGGTTTTTGCTATACTTTATTATTAGCCATGAATATCGTTAAAATCTGAAATAGTTTTGTTGAATTTCTTTTTATGTCCTGAAGATATTTCTTCTTGTGCATTTTAGATTAGATGATCTAACTCTGTTAAATGTAATTTAATTGTTTCTTTGTTAATATTCTATGTCTTTTTGAGCTTTCCAAATTCATCTAACTACTCTTCCTCTTCAGCAAACAATAAGTTTTTAAGTGATCTAAATATTTTTTCAAATTTTATAATTTAATTTTTTGACCAAAAGATAAATATTAAAATCAATTATTAAAGCAAAATATTTTTTTTAAATGAATTGTTTTTTTCACCTTTAAGTTTGTTGTTAATCTGATGATTTTTGCTGATTAGCTGTAATTTATTTTAAACTTCTTTTGATTAAATTTAATCCAAGCTTTTTAGAATGGTTATATAAAATTTTCTTGAACTTATTAGTTGTATTTTCTTCTTTATGATGAGGTATGAGGTCTAGGTTAAGACTTTTGATTCTCTTAGTTTCTTCGAGCTACTTCTTCTTTTCTTGGATTTCGCTATTTAACAAAAGAGTTGTCTAAACATCACCTGCCTCTCTTATCATTTCATTATTAGCATCATGTATGTTAAAATCCTTCTCTTTTTCAGTGAGAGTTGATGACATTCCTTGTTTCTATTAATTTTATATTTTTAAATAAGCGAAAAAAGCAGGCTTTAAATGAATACCTTGAGGTGAAGAACTTTCCTGCAAAATCCAAACTCATTCTTTTCTTGGTAATAATCGCTTAAATTCTATTCAGTTGCTACTTTAATATGATTATAAGGCATACAGTTGCTCTTTAGAAGAATTTATCTAGCTATAATATTATCAGCAAATGTGTCTACATCATGATCTAATATGTTGTACTTTTTCTTTTTGTGTACACCAAAGATCTTATCAACTTCCAATTCTTTGTTATTCCTTAAATTTGTTGCATCTGTTTCATGTTCAATTTATTTTTCAAAGAAAAATTTGTTGCTGCTAACTAACTTTGGCTATTTAAATTTTTTAATTTAGTTTTTAAACAGATCCTCTTTGTGATTAATTAAATTACCTGATATTTTTACAGAAATTCCTCCTTTTACTAAATTTTTTGAATATCTATGACTTTTTTTCTATTTTTCTAAAGCTTATCCCAATTATGTTGATGTCCTTCCTTTTATTTCACTTTCTCAAATGCTGCTACAGATTTTATCAAGTTAAATTTTATGCTATTCTTTCTTTCAGATTTAGTAGTTTAAGGAAATCTTCCTAAACTTGATTGCGAAAGAATTTAAGCTGATTTACCTCCCATCATCAAATTATTGGAACTCTTATTTTCTGTTTAATTGAGAGGATGTAGGAAAGAAGAAGTAATAACCTGTATTCTATGTTATTAAAATGTTTTTTCAGGTGACTCTTCATTCAAAGTAAGCAAGGCTTCTGAAGTAACAGTGTTATTTTAATAAGTCCTGTTCAAATAATATTCCTTTTTACTCAAATTAGTAAAATTATTCAAGTTGTTATTAGTCATTGACTGGGTCATACTCTCATCAGTTTTGTTTTCTGCTCCTTTCATTGTTGTTGTATTTTGCTCTGTAAAGTAAGTTTCTTTACTCTCATTAATCTTACTAAGCTTATTCTAAGAAGTAATTGAATGATTACTCTTCAAAGAATAATAAATTTAATCTTTAGCCATTTCGTTCTTTCCTATATCCATAGAGCTTTATCCTCCTATCGATTGTTTGAACAGATTATCTATTGGTTTTTTCTGTAATACCACAAGTGTCTATTTTTAAATACATTATTTTAATGACAAATTAATTTTATTTTTTAAAATATTAGAAATATTTTTAATAAGAACCCAAATATTTATCATTAATAAATACTTTAATAAATAGAGACTTTAACCAAAAAAATAAATAAAAATAATATTTTAATTTAAAAAATAAATTATTACTTCATTAAGTTCCTCAGCTTTTGACTTTTTGTAAAGATATTAATTGATGAAGTCAAGGAAGTCTTCATTTATATTTTTTTGATCATCATTTGTTGAAAACATGTACTTTTATCCTCTATTTAGAGCTATGGAGAATATCTTGTTTATTTCAGCATTCATATTCATGAGTTCATCATATTTAGATGTGTATAATTAATAACATTTGTAAGATTCATTAAGTAAATCACTGTATTGTTGCTACTTAATAAAGGTAACAATTAACCAATAGAGCAGCCTCAAACATTCCATTCCCTATTCAATTTTATCGAGTTACTCATAACCTTAGTGCATAACTAGCAGGCACACACACATTAAGCAGACCTTAAATTATATTGTATAATTCTCAATTAAAAATAAAAAATAATTTCTAATTTACTGTTTTTTCTATTTTTAGATTTGCCATATTTATATAAATTTCCTTGGCATTTTTTGGCAAGAAATTTTTTGCACTTATTTATTGATTTAATATTCTTTGCTATATTTGCAAGGCTTCTTCATACAAAGCAATAGCATCTGAAAATCTTAATTCATGAAAAATGAAATTAATTTAAAAGTTTGGCTAAATTAAAATTTACAATCCCAATTCCATAATAATCTGGCCTTGATGCATTCTTACTTACGAACTTACTCTGAGTAATTAAATGTTCTTTTAGATATTAAATTAGTGATTAAGTTATTTATTTTAGAATAAAATACCTCTGTAGTGTATACTTATTTTTACTCTATTAGCTTCTCAGCTTTACTCAAAAATTTGTAAGAAGCCCATGCATCTTACATCCTATTATATTTTAAGCTTGATTATGAAGTTATTAAATCAAATTTAATTACTTTTTATAGTATATTGACCACATTACAAGGAGCTCAACAAATAGAGACCAAAAATCAATTAAATTTTTTGCAACTATTATAATAAAGTAATGCTGTTTCAAACATATCAATTATTAAATATCAATAAATTCTGTTTTTTTTAAATGAATTGTTTGTTTAAATGAGAATAAAATTACTTTAAACATCATCAGGTATTAAATTAATCATTGATGGGTCTATTAAGTCTGTCATCATCAACTCTAAAGATAGCTCTGGATATTTAAATATTTACTTTTATTCTTCTTTCTTTTGCTTTTCAAGCTTGTTCACCATATTTGAAAAGGAAGAGAGTCCAATCTTTTTAGAGTATTGAGATTGCTATGGATACTATTGAGATTAGTTTGTTTGAGGATTTGGAGTGTTATAGTCAGTATTTATTTCAGGGACTATAAATTCCTCATTGTAACAACGATTTTTATCTAGAATTTTGATGAGAGATTAATACCATAAAATAATCATTGTAGAGAGCTTTTTAAGCAGTATCATAGTTTATGATTTTTAGTGAATTTCTTCTCTCTATTAATATTATTTAAGGATTGCAACACCACAAGTTAAGTATCTTCTTCCTAACTTCATCAAAATGGATTCTGAGAATTATTCATTTTTGTTCCTTTCATAAAATTTATCTAAGATGATGAATGCTTTCCTGTGTTATCCCTATTTAAATTTAAATATTATTTTTAAAGTATTTCCTAAATTTTTTGAAAAAAAATAGCAAAATATATAACAAAAGTTTATTTAGTTCCACCATAATAATTTATTTAATGTGAAATAAACTTCTAAGGATTTCAAACAAAAGATCATTTATATTTATTTATGTTATTATACCTATCTTATGTATCTTTAAGTCTCTTTAAAGTAATATTCTGCTGGGTATTTTTCAGCACCGAAAAATGCAGAGATATTTTTTGTTTAAGCACTGTTAGATTCTATTGATTCCTTTCTAACTGGCTATTTATTTAGTGGCAAATCACCTACTTTTTCTTATTCGTCACCTGAAGGGGTATCTTCTTATTCTTAAGATTGATCTAGTTCTGTATTTTTCATGAAAGTTGCTAATCAAATAATTAATATTTTATAATTGTATTGATGGATTTTATGATACTTTATGAATTTATTATCTTATACTATAATAGATAGATTTTTAATAAATCAATCTTATATTTTTAATATACGGAAATTATAGCTTTATTGATATGATGATTGATCAAAATAATAATTTAAGTGATTAATTTTCATTTTAAAAATCACATATAAAATAAATTAAATCAATCAAATAAATTGTCATTCAGCCAGCTAACTAGTGAATCAGCCAAGAATTTTTATATTTTTATATACATTTATTGTTTAATCTTAATTCAAAATCAGTAAATTATCTGCTGATTAAAAATTCAGTAAATTAGCTTTATTATTATTTTAGAATGTAAAATTTTATTATTTCATCTCTTCTTTTTCATAAATCTAAAAAATAATAAAATTCCCTTTAAAGATCTTATTCATTTGATTTGATTAATATATTTTTTCTAATTTTTTAGAATTAAATTTCATAATTTAATAATAATATTTTTACTGATTGCAAAAATAAAATAAAAATAAATACCATAACTTTTTTAAGTTTTAGGAATGTAAGTTACTTAAAAAAGAATCTCAAAAATATTAAACTAAAATTTTATCAAATTTTGTCTTAATTTAAGTTAGTCTTGATATATGAGGATCCACCGTAAAAAGAATAAAATGTAAATTCGATTAAATAATAGAATAATTTGAAGAATCAAAGTTAAAATTTTATTATGGAGATAAACTAATAATTTTCTTAAACTAATTTACTAATAATTAAAAAAACCAGATATAAGCAATATTTAGATTATCAATTAAATTTGCTTTAAAATTTTAAAAATAGAAAAGTATTAAATATATATAGTTAGTTTTTATAAATATTTCATAAAATTCTTTAAAGTATTTATTAGTAAGTTAATTCATAAGTAATAAGTGAATGAATTAGGGGATAATATTTTTTTTATTTATTTTATTTAAATTAATACTTAAAAAAAAACGAAATTAACTAATATTTATTTAGTTTTTGTGAATATTTAATAAAATTCTTTGAAGTAGAAATTTAAAAGTGAAAACATAAGTAGTGAGTGAGTATAGTAATAGTAGATATGTAAAATATTTGTTCAATTATTTTATAATTATAATAAAATATAAAGCTAGACTGACATTTAAAAACATTTTTACATTTGTTTTGCTTACAAATTTTGGAATGTCTTTAACAACCAATCTGCTGATAATTAGAAGTAGAGTTTTTTAGTTGGTTTTTAGTCAAATCTGATGTTTTTATTTTCACTACCCAATTATTCAAAGATTCTTTTCACCGAATAATTCTTTTTTGATGTTTTCTTAGTGTTCCATAGACATGCTACCATATTCGCCTTCTTCGTGCTAGTATGACTCATTGGCTTGACAGGCTGAATCTATATTTAATAAATGCTCTCCAGATTCTAAAATAAATTTTTATAAATATAAATTATTTTGTGAGAAATAATTAAATTGCAATTAATTACATTTTCTTTGGCTTTCATAAATCTAAAGTTGATTATAGTCCCTAAACATAGCGATTGACTCATAGAATGACTCAGGTATGAGATTAACGATTAGTCCAACTAATAGACCACCCATACCGATAATAATGCAGAAAAGATGTTAGACTAAGTTGATGCGAGTACATCTGAAAGTTTAACCTCCAAAGAAGACTAAACTGTACTAGACAATAAAGCTGAATATGATAACTCCGAGGAAGTATTTGTTACGGAAAAGATCCTTGAAGGGATTCAATATATCTCTACGAAGATCTCTGCAGTTGAATTCATTGAAAAGTTAAAGTAAGACAAATGTGTGGAAAAAGATTGTCATGTGAATTGCTCCATTATGATTGAATTCGTGAACATCCAAGTATTACATTTCAGGAACACCAAATATGTTGTCACCATATAATAGGACAAATGATAAAGCAACAATCTAGTAAATGCATTAGAAGACAATGTTACGTTTCATGTAACCATTGATTAAATCTTCATTTCTTCTATAGGGCTGTCTTCTTAAAAGTTCCTCAGTAGGATGGTCAGTAGCCAAAGCAAGACTTGCAAAGGTGTCCATAATCAAGTTAATCCAAAGCATTTAGCTGGAAGATAAAGGAGATTCTTAAATGATAACTGAACCTAACAAGCAAATGAAAACACCAACAATATTGACAGTCAATTAGAATACCAAGAACTTTCTGATACCTTCTTGAATATTTCTACCCCAAGAACTATTTTGCAAAAAAAAGTAAATTATAAACTTCTAACTAAAAATATTCTAAATAATTTATATTACCAAGCAGTTACGATAGAAGCGTAGTTATCATCAATAAGAATGATATCACCAGCTTCTTTGATAATTTCTGTACCCTTTTAACCCATAGTGAAAGCGACATCAGATACTTAGAAACAAAGTGCATCGTTTGTGCCATCTCCAGTTACTGCAACAATTTTGTCTTAAGATTTTAATGCCTTGACAAACTTTAACTTTTATTCAGGACTGCATTTTGCAACAATTTTGAATTTATCTACACAAGAGCTCAATTCTAAGTCACTCATTTAAGCAATTTGATAACCAGTAGTAATAGCCGATTCTTCGTGAGGATAGATAATACCTGTTTGGATGCCGATTGCCTTAGCAGTTTAGTAAGCATCACCAGTAATCATACGAGTAGTAACACCAGCTCTTCTAAGAGATTCTACTGCCTTAGGAACTTCTTCACGGACAATATCCTACAAATAACAAGTAGCAACAAAAGTTAAATCATTTGAGCTAATCAAATCATTTAGTTGCACAGTGTTAAAATCACTTGAGAAGTCTCCTTCAATTTACTTGATGGCAAATGTAAGTCCTCTAAAAGCTAAGCAATTGTGTTCTTCAATGTTCTTTAAGATCTTTTGCTTCTTAGCTTCATCAAATCTAAAGATTTTTTAATTTAATTTTTAAATTTTTAACATAAAATAAATAAAATAAGTATAATATTTTATGGTATTTTAAAAATTACTCAATAACATCGTCATTGTGATAAATATTAGAGCAAGAAGGAATAATGGTATCGGGTTGTCCCTTAACGTATAAGTATTAGGTACCATTAATATTTACAATAGTTCCACTACATCTATTCTTAGAAGTGAAAGGGAATTCTTTGATTTTTTGTTAGTTATAGTAAGAACGGGGTTGTTCTTATTCTAACACCCATTTAATAAGACCAATTTCGGTGATATTACCCTTTTATATAGCAACACCATCATCAGCAACATCAACAATAGCCTTTGATGTGTTTTGAATGCTAATTATTAAAATAGTTATTCAAAAAAAGTTAATTTAAAATGTTATTTAGAGTTTACATTTTAAGCAAGAGTTCCTTTGTTTATGATTTGTTATTGACCAAAGATTCAACATTATAGGAATTAGAGTTGAGTAAAATCTTTTTCAAAATCATGTTACCATATGTTAATGTACCAGTCTTATCAGTGCAGATATCGCTTACACCTCCCATAGTTTCGCAAGCTTTTTTTAAAAATTGAATATTTTAAGATAATTTATTAATTATTTTATGACAAAAATAAATCATTTTATTTTTAATTTAATATTTACATTTGAGTTTTTTCACCAAATTCTTTTCCAAGTACATTTGATGGACAGAGTAAGCAAGAGCAATAGTAACTGAAAGAGGAAGTCCTTCAGGAATAGCCATAATAATGATACCAAAAGCTGCCATCAAGTGTCTAGAGAGATCTTAGAAGAATTCTAAACAGAAGAAACAAAGCTTTTAAATTAGAAAATAAATTTTTTGAGTTAAAATCATTTTTATTTTTAATAAAAATTTTTCTTAAAAAACAACTAAATATATTTTTTACATCCTTATTGTAGTTGTTGTAAATTTAGAATGAAATCAAAGTGATAAAAGTAATTGAAGCAGCGTAAAGTGCCAAAACACCAATTTAGTTTGCCATAATTTCTAGCTTATCTTGTAAAGGAGTAGTTTCCTCTTCATCTTCTTCACTCATTAAAGCTTTTATTCTTCCTTAGCAGGAGTCTGAACCCAAACGGAGAATAACCATTTCACCATATCCATCAACAATTGGGCAACCTTCAAAAATACAGCAGCCAATTTCTTTGTGTTAGGGCTCATTTTCACCAGTTAAGGATGACTCATCAGTTTGGACAGGGATGTCACAGCTGATAAGGATACCATCAGCTTTAGGTACACAACCTGGAGTGATTTAAATGATATCACCTACAACCCAATCCTTAACGTTAAGCATATGAATATGACCATTTCTCTTTGTTTCATGTTCTTAAACGGCTTAAATTTTATGTAAAACAGCAAATTACTTTTCCTTAGAGTAATCTGAATATGATTAGATGGAAACAACGATAATTACAGAGACTATGATAGAAGTACCTTCAAACCATCCCTTTACATTTTAATATTTAATTCATTAATATTATCTAGAGCGATTGATTTTAAATTAAAATTTTTCTTCTCTATCTAAAAAATATATATGCTATTAAAAATAGCTATATAATATTTGTGGATATGATTAAATGATAATTATAAATAAATTGACTATTTATTCTTATCATAAACACTTTTTGAACGATTAAGCGATAGATTATTATTGCTTCCAAAAATAAATGCCAAAGATAATCTTAATTACCTTAGCCCAACCATCTTGAATGATGCCCAAGCATATAGAAACACAGGCAACAACAATAAGTAAACGAAGCATCACGTCCTCAAGAGCATCGAAAATCTAATTAATAATAATTAAATCAGTATTTAATAAGAATAGCAAATCGAATCAAAAGATAATATAAGAATAACTAAAATAATTTTTGAAATAAATCAACAAAAAAAAAAATACATATTCGAAAATGGATTTGCTCTTTTCTTCTTGATCAACTATGACTGAATACCTTTAGGAATAAATAAAGAAGAGCTGTTAAAAAACCGTTATTTAAAGAATGTCGTTTTTGTATTAGTTTTGTTAAAATTCATTTAAGCAAATATACAAATAAATATTGGTTTAAATGCGTCGATCTTATAAAAAATCAAACACAATTTTATTTTTTTTTGTCGTCTTTGTACTTTTTTTAGATTGTATTTTATTAATTAATTAATTACATGGATCTTCTTTTTTATAAGTCATCTAAGTTGTGATGGTCCAAACCAGTCTATTTGATTAAAAGATAAATAGTTAAAAGATGTTCAAAAGATTTGTCTCTACCCTTTCAATCATTAGAACAAATTTTTTTGCTCATAAATAGCAAGGTTATTGCCAAATTTGAATGAAAAGGTAGAGTAAATCAAAATTTAAATAAATTATTTACTGCTTTAATGACATTAAGCTTTTCAAGCAAACCATCCAAATTTTTGTATTCTTTAAAGTCAGTGACCTTTCTGTCTTGATAGATTTCGAAAATATCACTTTTTATAAGAACAAAAGATTATTAGTTTCAAATAAAATGATAAAATCATATCATGGATTGAAAAATATCTTTGTCAAGTTGAATTTGTTATCTTATTTATTTTAAAGACATCTATCAACTGAATATGAGATAACATGATACGATGCTAAAGAAATATTTTTTTAATTAGCATACTCAATATCCCTCTTAGGAACCAACTCCTGTGCTGATTTTTCAGTTGTTGAAATTTATATGGTATGATCCATTTTTAGATTGAGTCAAATCAGGTTAGTGATGTCAGTAGAATAATTATCCTAACTCCAAGATTATTAAATATACTATCTTATACCTTTCTCTTAAATTTGTTTGTTTAATTGTTTTTTGCAAGTAATTGCTTTTAATTTATTTGCTCGTGCTTTTAATATATGTAATAAAAACTGAATTAAATTGATGTTTTTTTCGGTGTTTTTGTGATTTTTACTTGCTAGATAAGGCTAATATACAAATTTCTTTCATTTATTCTAAGTATTTTCTATGTACCAGATCAAGAGATTATTGGAATTTCATTGATTTCATAATAGACTTTATCTAAATTAATTCGATAATAATTTATTCATTCATTTATTTATTGAATGACTGATTGTTTTTTTGCTTGCTTTTTTGCTTGTGAATAAAAGTAATAGACTACTTTTCTTTAGCAAATATTATTAAAATATCTATTAAAAATTCACCCTTTGATTTTTTAACTTAATTAATACAAGAAATCTTTACGTTTTGACAAGTTTTGTGATAAAATACAAACAATTAAGTGTGAATTTTTTATTCTCTCAAAAAATTCGTCAACTATATTATATTACTTGCAATAGATTAAGTCAAAATAGCGATAAATATTTTCTTACCGAAACCATTATTTTTTTATATTAGTATTAACGCTTGTTATTTGTGTAAGAAACTTTTTTTAATGCAAAAAATGGAAATGAACATTTAATAATCATGATCCATAAATGAAAAAATTTTGGAATTGAGAGAAAAAATAATAGCTTGCTCGTTTAATAATCAGATAAATAATCAAATATATATAAACATACAGATTTTCAATTTAAATAAATATTATTTTTATCAGGTGTTTTAATAAAATCAACCTGTTTCGAGTAATTAAATAATTTATGAAACTAAAAACGGTTAATTTCTTTAATAATCAAAATTTGACAGCAATATACATAGTAATATAATAATATGAATTAATGAATGGTTTCATAGATTAAATTAAGCTAATATTGAAATAATAAAGGCTAAGAATAGCATAATCAGTTCTACAAGGAAATATGCATTCCATATTCTTTACATATCTAGATACTAACAATAAAATAATAAGTCAGAAATAAAAACTTAAAGTAAATATTTCATCCTAATATTTAGGAAAGATGTAAATATCTACAAAATTTTTTTTGCAAGAACAGATTTGACAATCAAGTGTTAGTTGATTTTATTATAATTTTTAAAATAAAATAAAAAAATGATTTGGAGATATTATTAATAACTAAAAACCAAACAGTAAAAAACAATCTGATAATATTTTATATTAAAAAGAATTGTTTGTGTTTTAGAAATGTGATAAATTTATTTTTGTAAATTTAACTAAATACAACTTATCACTAAAAAATGAAGTAAACAGATAATAATGTGAATTTTATATTTTATTGAGAATGACTATTTATAATTTAAACATATATATATATTTTTTAATATTTACGTGAAAATTAAATAAATTATTACTATTAAATATATTTATATCAAAATATATTTTATTTAGTGTTTGGTGAGATAGAATATATTTTCATAAATCTTTAGACTTTTGTGTGTCAATTTGTTATCCAATCTGCTTATAGTTAATTTATATTATCAGATAGAACGAACACAGATTTATAATTTAAAAATATTGAACTATTTATTGATGGTTTATCACTCTATTTAAAAAAAAAATTAAATTTATTCTGTTTATGTTTTTTTACAATCTTATTTTTAAAGCGATTCGCTTGCTAGAATTTGCAATGGCTGCTAACACACTTTTGTTTGGTTTTTTGTTATTATGCTTAATTGTTTGTTTTATATTTAGAGTATCAAAATGAGAAATTTAGATTTGTATGGTTTTCAATTATTAAATTTTTAATTTTATCATCTTACATATTTTTGAGAAATTTTTATTTTTAATTTTTTGCACTTTTTGCTATCACTTCAAGGCCTTTCTTTTAGGAGATTGTTTCTCTTTGGATTGTTGTTTCGCATTGCTATCTTCTATCTCCATCTCATTTTTGCTGCTATTGCTATTAACCTTTTCGTTACTTTAAATGTCAGAAGATTTAGCAGATGTCTTTTAAATTAATGGACTGTGCTAACTCAATTAATTTTGTTGTCCATTTAAATTGAGTAATTGCTCTTGATATCTAGTTTACATTGATTAGTTAGATGGTGTAGGGGATTGTGGGATTAGCTTTTCATTTTCATTTAATGTCTTTTTCTTCTACTTGATATTTTCTTAGGTAGAACTGTTAAGTTAAGCAGTTTAAGATCTAGTAGAAATTTCATTAGATGGTGTTTTAAAGTTTTGTTGAAGCTACTATTATTAATTTTAACATTACTATTTTGATACATTTGTGCTTTTAGGGCTAGGACTAGGAGTTAATCTTGGACTGGGTTGAACTATTACTTAGGGGCTTTAATTACCCACTTTTTTGGGGCTTGGAATACTTGAGCGAGTTGTAATTACACTTAATATAGTTTATTTAGGACTTTAATTGTTATCAGAGCAGTTTACAGAAGTTGCAGACTTGCTTGGACTAGAATTAAATGCAGAAACCTTTTTTGGGCTTCCATGAGTAATATGAGACTTTTGAGGGCTATTATTATTATTTGAGGAATTACTAGCGCTGTTCAGCGAGAATGATTTATTTGGACTTTAAGCAATTGATGGAGTAGAAGAATTTATCATTGGGGAACGGTTTCGTGTTTGGCTTGCTATTGAATTAGCAGGAGGTTGATATGATTATGGTGGTTATAGCAAATGAGAAGTGCTAACTTAAGGTGAAGATAACAATGCATTTTAATCATTTAATCCTTAGGCTGAAATGCTATTTTAATTTAAATTGCTTACTTTTTCTTTTTGCTATTTTCCGTTTATTTTGTGCTCATTTTATTAAACTTCTTTCTAGCTTTACTTTGACTAGGATAATTAATTAGATTAATTGGATGATTACTGCTAATTAAGCTTCTTTTGTGCATCTTAGGAACGTAATACTCTGCCGTTTTAACAAGAGGGACTTTGTGAGAGAGCTTTTGGAGTAGAAACTTAAAGGTTTTAAACAAGAATTTAGTTGAGATATTCCAACTCTTTTTTCTTTTAGTTAATTGTGTTTAAGAATCCTTAAGATAAAGGTGTATTTCTTTCGTTGAACACATCTTCTAATTAAGTAACTTTGCGCATAGCATCATAGTAGCGTGCATTTTATATTGCTTTATTGATTTCTTTGATCAATTTTTATTTGCTAACTTCCTCAGTTTCTATAAACAAGTAAACATAATCAACAAGTATTTTATCGAAAGCGTAAGAGAGAGGATTGATGCTTTGGGTCATTCTATCTCTCTTCGAATGACCATAGCTTTCAAACCTGATTACATATTTGTCATGCTACGGGACTAGCGGAGAGCTAATTTAAGAATGACTATTTAAATTTGAGCTAAGACTATTGGTTTAAAGATTGTTAGAATTATTGTTTCCAGTGTTGGAATTCTATTAGGAACTCAAAGCTGATTTATTTGGACTCTTGCTTGATTTTTCACTTCTACTTTCAAATGTGCTGTTTCTTCTATCAACCTAGGGCATAATCTATCTCTCTATGTGTTTAAAAATTACAATAAGTAAACGAATGATTTGAATTCCTTAATAATTATTAAGTAATGAGCAATATATACAATAATTTCGATGTAACAAATTAATGTCATCAATCAAAAATTTTATAATAAGAAAAAAAAATTTATTTCATAATTACATATGATAAACCTTTGCTTCACCCAGCATTCACAACGCTTGACTAAGCCATTGATTTATACTTCGTATAGCGATGCAACATACTCACTTTTGTCCAATCCGCAGACTTATCTAGTTTCGAAATCCCAAGTATAGCAATATTAAGCACTCTGCTTAAACATCCTCTTGAGCTAATTTCGAACTTTAACAGGGTTCTCAATATTCTGCAAAAACATGCCTTTTTATTGAAATATATAATCCTAAAAGCTCCTCTCTAATATCGCTTAATCCTAATAAACTATAAGTTTATCTTTAGTTTTATTGTGTTATCCTTTTCGATAAAATATATTTAAATTTTTCAATCTATTATAAATAATTCATTAATTTACTATTATAGGTTTCTTTTTGTATGTTTTTCCCGCTTCAGATACCACTTCTTTTTCAATTCAATATTTTAATCTGATTCACTTATTCAAGTCAAGATTATAATTAATTTTTAAGATTATTCTAATGATGATTAAAATATTGCTTGCATCCTCTTTTCAATGAAATTCTCTGATTCATTAAATTTTCTCAATTAAACTAAAATAAAAAAGTAAACAACTATATAAATTCAATTCAATCAAAATTTATTCCTATTTTTGTTAACTTTTCCATTCTTTTTTTCAAATATTTCTATTCCTATTGATTTGAAATTTTTAATGGTTGATCTTAATAATAAGACATTAATTTAATTAATTCCTTTCAAATTAATAATCAGAATAAATTTACTTTTTTCTAAAATTTGATGCACAAAATCTTACTGCTTTTTGGCTATTGAATATAGTATTTAATTTATAATATTTTGCATCTATTAGCATTATTTTTAAAATCTAGCATAGAATAAGTTAAAAAATGAAAAAATGTAAATAATTACATTTAAAATTCTGCTTAAAATACTATTGAATTTTAAATATGCTTTTGGTAATAAAATAAAAAGTAATCGAAGCAATAGAAAAAGATAATTCTTTTTTAATGTTAATGATAGAAAAATTATAATATTGAATAGTTAGAGTGAGTGTATTTCAAAATTATAGGTTACTTGCTATTTTTATAACTTAATTATATATGAATAATAGATAACATAGGTTTTTAAAATTTGATATAATTATTTGATACTAACAATATAATTATTATACTCAGTATTAATTAAAAAATAGAGTAATATGAATACTAATTTAAAAAAACTACTTAAATTTGCTTAAATTTTTATTTTACTGATTCTGGTCTATACTCTGCTAATTTACATCAGTGAAAATCATTAACTACAAAATAATTAAAATGATACTGTTTTCTTTAGAAAAAGCGCTCTTAATAGCACAACATCTAACTGGGTTATAAATGGAAGATACAGTAAAGATGAAACGGAATGTATTGAAAATTGTATGAGACAAGGAGGTATTAATTGTGGCGGAGTTTTATATTTTGCTTGCTGTAAATCTTAAGAGAAATGTATCACTTACCCATTAGGAATTGCTAAGTGCTAGGAGATTTTGCCAGATTTTAGATGTTTTAGACCTTCATGAAAAAAAATAATCTGAGAGTTCATTCAAGCCTTCAAATATTAGATTTATTTACAAATCTAATATTAAAGAAAGTTGAGTTGAATTTTTGAATCAAGGTTCTTTTTTAATTGACTTTGATAAGATGAGAATTTATTTATGTATAAAAAACTTGAGTTGATGATAAATTTGACTGAATTTGTTGAGTTTATAGATAATTTAACTAATAAAAGATAAGGTTTATATACATTATATACTTTATAACTAATCATTTTTTAATGTTTTATTGATTGAAATAAATGTTAATATTAATCTTTAAAATTATATTTGCTTTAGTTGAACTTATTTAGATTTTATATTTTATTTGAAATTAATTAGAATTTAGTCAAGTTTAACTAAATTTTCAGTCACAATTATCATGGACATGAGATTCCTTTAATTGATACTTATCTGTGAAACTTTTACTAAAACCACCAGATTTAATTTTTTAATGTGCAAAGTCTAGGTTATCTAATTTATCTTTTTTTATGCATGTATCGCTTCCACATTCACTTTCACAATTATTATTTACATTTAAATCACAAGTATTGCATATGATTTTCTTCTTAAGCCTTCTTAAATCATCGGCTGCCTAAAACCAACTTTTACTCTTTTTTATTTTATGTTTGTGTTAACAATTTATTGGATCATTGCAAGGTATATCATCGATAATCACTATATTTTCACTTTTATTCAAAATAATAGGTTTTTGTTCCTCTTCTTCCTCATCTTCACTATCTTCAACAAAAAAATGCTTCTACTCTTTCTTTTCTTGTGATATTGGATCTTATAGATCTATCTAAAATTTTAAAAATTTTTAACAGAAAAATTAATAAAAATATTAGCCAAATCTCTCATAAAAAATGCTTACATTCTCCTTAGATCTATTTCTAATTGGTAAGACATAGAATATATAAGGTATCATAATAGAAGGTATGGCTTGCAGTATAAATCTTAAAAAGCTTACGATTTACCCTAATGGAGTTTCAGAAATATATATATTATGATCTATGCAATAAAAATCAACATCCCAAATTAGTTATGTTATAAGGTCAAGAAGTAAAGTAATCAAAGAGCAAAGAATGAGGGTAAATATCACCATTTTTATTTATTTAACTCTTTCTTAGTAATAAAGTTAGTCTGCATTTTCTAAATGCAATTTCTATCTGACTTTACTATCACTACTTTCATCTACTTCTTCTATTCTGATTTCCCTTTTATCAAAAATTATTATAAAATTCATGAGTCACATACAATTTGAAAACTATTTTTGAATCTAAAAATGCTAAATTTTATACTTGATTAATTTTTTACTATAGACCATACATGTGATCATAATTACTAGCTATTCTAAAGAGACAAAGTACCATTGAAAGCCTTTAAATTTAATATAAAAATTACTAATGTTGCTGAATTATTTATATATTTACTGTAACGATTTTCACATTTATATTAAGGGATACCACTTAATCCAAGAGTTAGAAACACAGATAAATTTATAATATTTGCTATGAAAATATTCCTTATAGTTCTATGGTAAAATTATAAATAGTAATTAGCTGATTTAAATAAAATGAATCTTACTTTCTCTACTACTCCTAATAGGGCTTAATTGTGTAATATATTTCAGCGATTGCATAAGTGATGGCCCAGAAGAGAGTTAACTCTAAATACTAACTAGCCAAGTCAATTTTTATATTCTTTTCTTTGAATGCATGGAAGAAAAGCATTACAGACTATTATTAAATATTTTAAAATACAACTTTAATCCTTTATCATAACTAATTGTAATAAAAATACCATTATTAAGGAGATTAAAATGGGGAAAAACTCAAATTACAATTTTTTATTGAATTTTACTATACAAACGCAGCAATAAATTCCAAAAATGAATACAATCAAACATATTATGGCTGTTACTAGGAAACTATATTATTAAATAAAATTTGAAGATTTGCTGAAAATCTTATAAACTTACGTGATGCAGCTGCTTGAAAAAAACGATGGAGAGCATTCTTATTCTAAAAACTTCATGATTGCTAAAAATTATTTTATAAATTCTGCTAAATCTATTTTATGTTTATCAGCTAGCTATATTTTTAGTAGTTAGTAATTGGTACTTGATTTATTTATTTTTGAGTTATTTTAATAGATTGATTCCTGATCCTATAATATAATAGTATGCGTATGTTTATTTCTATTAATTAATTATTTATTTATTTATATAGTTGTTAAATTTAATTAGTTTTTTAAAAAATTAATTTTGCGAATATAATAAATAAATAAATAACAATAAGTAATTTATTTTAAGAATTTTAATTAGTTTCTTAATTACTTCTATTTTTCAGTCACACCAACAAATCTAAAAGATATTTCAAACAAGCTAATTCATTTTGTTTATATTTTTACTTTCTTGTTTTCATAATGATTAATTACTCTATATTATTTTTATCAATATATTTTTATTTGATGGTTTTAATTTATATTTGAGTGACTCTTAAATTTAATCAATGATTTTCTCAAAAGTAGAGATAATTTGGTGTTGAACTCATTTTTTTAAAATTAAATATATTTCAACTGTTTAAAGTAAGAAGGAAAATATTACTTTTATGAAAAAAATTACTGATTTTATTGAGGCTTTTAAAAATTCCTCTCAAAAAGTTCTAGCTTCATTTAATTGACAGAGATAGTAAAAGGCTCAAAAAATATATTTATTATAAAATTTTAATAAACATATTTATCATTGAATAATTTTGTAGCCAATTAATTAATCAAATTAATTAGAAGAATTTAAAAATTAAATGAATAAACTATAAATCCAACAAATAAATACAGAGTAGAGAAAGAAATATGGGTTATAAGATTAAAAAAACAAGCTGTAATTATTGCTGAAAGAATAATCGAACCATAGATACAAGCAAATGCAAAATTTAAATTCACCCATTTATGCAAACCATTTAAATTTAGCTTCAGACAAAAAATAATATTCTTCTCAAGCCACTCAAATTTAAGATGACTTATTGAATTACGATCAAGATATCAATAAATATTTTGATTAATTGTAATAAGAAGATAACTAAGATGATTAAAATAACTCATGGGATAAATCTTAAAATAATTCTATGGTCATGCAAAGCAGATACGAAAATGAAGATAGCAAACATTACTCTCCTGAGTTATAAGATCTGTAAAAAAATAAATAGATTTTCTATAGTAAGAACTAAAAACCTCAACTCTACTTACATATGCCTAACGATTAAGAACAGGGAAATGTAATATTTATTATTAGCTATTATTTAATTAGTAAAAATATCATTTTAAATTAGAGTTTTAGTTCTGTAGTCAGGAGGTGTTCTAGCAATCTATATTCTATAAAATAAGAAGTTAATTAAAAGCCAAAAATTAAGCAATTAGATGATAATTCTACTTAATTTAATAATAACTGCTTCCCCTCAATATCAAACAATACAAGCGAATTAAAGAAGAAAATTTAAATTAATTATAAAGAAGTTTATAAGCTTTTCTGTTCCAAAATGAAATAACAAGAGGATGATAAAAAAAAATCTCAACTAAATGGACTATAGCTTTATAATTCTTAATTTCCTGTAAATTACAGGACTCCACTAAACATATGCAATCAAATATAAAAACCAAAAGACTAGCTTTCTTATCAAAAATAGATGTATTTCGTTTCTTCGCCTAACAGTGATAATGAGTATCAACACTCAACTTTACGCAAAGTTTTCTCTAATGCTATTTCAAGAAAATCTTCAATAGAAGACAGCAAAATCTAATAAAAGAATTGGAACTTAGCTAAATTTAATCGTATTTAAGACAATTTATCTAAAAAAGAAGAGAGCATGTATAATTCCAAATAAATAAACGAAAGTTACTATTAGAGAGTGTTAGAGAAATAAAAATTTACTGAAAATCAATAAGCCCTAGAAAATTTTAGAGACAATACGGACATTTCCAACAAATTTAAAAAATAGCTAGCTTAAAGAAATACACTCCAATTAAAGTATGCCTTTGAATCCCCTTCATAATAACAAAATTAAAATTATTAAATTCAACCAAAAAGATTATTAAAAAAATATTTTTCTGTAAAATAATTAAACACGGACACTTCAAAGCACTAAAGAAATTAAAATGTAGATTAATCTGAAGTTTTAGAAAAAATGTTAATAGTCAAACAAATAGATAATTACAGCAATCCAAATTCATAACTTAACTCATAAAAGAACCTATAATTTCAGCAATATTCTCTTGAAACCTGGTAAAATAGAAATAAGAGTTGTGATTAAGTGGTTTAAAACCAAATTAAATTAAAATAAAGTATTGATAAAAGTAAGCTGTAAATATTAGATAAAAAATACTTTGAAAATTATTATTCTTGAAAAATATTTATCATTCAATAATTAAATAATTTTTCTAATATACTATCCAAAAATTAATCAGTCACTACTTTGAGAAATTTAGTTCTTGTTATTTCAATATAATACTTTAAATACTCATTATATAAAGATAAATACCATTATAAAGTTTTCGAATAAAAATGATGTTTTTGAAAATTAGTTAAAAAAATAATAACAAGGAGTTAAATATTTATTTTTAAAGATATACAGTATGATTTGAAAATCGAAGATTGTAACTATAATATCACATTTATTAAATTTTTACATACATATATAAACTATCATACTTAGTTGTAAATAAATTTATTATTATTCTTCTTCTTTAGAATGATTGCTCATAAAAAAAATTTTATTTTTAATTGATTTTCTTATCTTGTTTTAATTTTTTCATAATAGCATTTTTTTAATTTAATCCTATTTTTTACTATTTATTTAATTATTTATATGTGAATAAAATTATCTTAATTTTTAATCAGTGAAATAAAGATTTTCCTTATTTTATTTATTTGTTAAATTTTATTAAAATTTTAATCGATAAAATTATTTTGTTCCCTTTATAAATTAAATGTTTCTAAAAACAACTCATAAAATATTTTTTCTTATTTATTATAAATTTTTTAGCATTATTTTTTACTATTAATAATTTTCTGCAATATTATCTTTTGCTGTATAAAATTTATTAATGAAAAAAAACAAATCGAGCGCAAGTAAAGAAATTTAAATAATAAATTATTAATTTAATTAGATCAAAAAAACATATATTATATTTAGTTAGTTTTCTTTTAGAAAGCAAGAAGCAAAGAAATTAGATTTTAAAATTAGTTTATCAAATTAATAAAAATAGATTATTAACTTTCATTGATTAAATGTTGAATAAATTTGTTGAAGATAAGCAAACAGATAGAAATTTTAGTCCTTTTGATAAATATGTTTTTGAACAATTGCACTTAAATTCAAATAAAATTAATCCCTTCCATACTGGTAAATTGAAAAATAATTTCATTTTAAAATATAATGAGGTGATTTTCGATTATAATTGTATTTATTAAATAAGACTGCAAATTTACCAAGAGAAGAGTATGCTACTGCAACTATCATAATAGCTCGTTGATTGAGCAAAGAGTAAGGATTTTTATTAGCTATAAAATACATATTTAATGTATATTTTGCAATCTATTAATAGTCTTAAGAACTAAACGAAGCAGTAAATAGATATTTAAAGGTTGACTATAGTGGAGCAACAAAGCAAGATTTAAAGAGATCACTAATAAACGTATTTATATTTTACTGGATACATTAATATAACTAGATTTATAATATTAGAGATAGCTGGCATAAGAAAAAGTTAAAAGGTTACAAGATTTAGAAGATTTATTTTACATGGCACCTAAATATGAGAGTTTCGTAGAAGCAAAAAAAGAGGAGGAAAACTCAATTTTAAGAGAATAAATTATTCAAGAATAAAAGAATATGATCATCAATGGATAGTGTTACTATTGTCAAACTACTCATTCTAATAAATTTTATGAGATTAGTCCTGTAAATATTTTTAGATCATTTTTTGAAATAAATAAATAATTAGTTAGTTAGTTTGGCGGAACAAATAGCTTAATAAAAAAGATAGAATTAAATAATGAATATTTTAATTAGAATTTTAATTTATAAAATGAATAACTTTTGAAATGCATATCTTTTTAATTAAAATACTGATAGAATCCTGCTGAGACTGTCGTTATCTGTGAAGAATGCGCAATTTCTAATCATCCAGAAGTAGTTACATACAATAAGTAAATTTATATTAAATATAATTAATTGTCTCTCACTTCTCAATTTTTACAACAATTTTAGTAAGCCTGCTTAAAAGCCTGAAAATCTTATGGAAAAGAAAAAAAAGAGACAAGAAGCTCAAGCTAAAAGATTGCAAACACTTTAAGCAAAGAAATTATTGAGAATGGGTACTTAAGATTAAAATCCTAACAAGCCAAAATAAGGAAATGAAAAGGTAATTTAATTTTTGCATATAGGAAATTAGTATCAAATAAATAATATTTTTAGAGCACAACAAAGCTTGACAAGGAAGATGACGATGATGAAAGTGATGTTTCAGAAACTTAAAAAGAATGCAATTGGGAAAAATGCAAAAAGAAAAATAAAAGCGATCCCGAAGATATTCTTGTTTGCAAAAATTGTAACAAGAGCTTCCACGCTGAATGCTGCGATCCACCACTCGAAAAAGGAATAGTTTCAAAGTATGACTGGTTTTGTACAGAATGTAAACTTTGTATAGTTTGTACTAAAAACACTAAAGTAAATTAAAACAAACTCAATATTTATTTATTTGTTTATGATTGATACAATTTTTAACACATTAAACAAGAAAATATTAATTTCCTAAAAAATTATTTTAGGAAAATGAACTGCTGATGTGCGATTGCTGCGATAGACCTTTCCACATGAGCTGTTTGGAACCAGCAAGAACTGATATTCCTGAAGGCAGATGGTTTTGTAAAGATTGCGAAAAATGTCCCTGCTGTGGTGTTCTCTTATTTTAAAACTACTCCAGAGAATTACTTAAGCAGTATTCAAAATAATAAGTGGATAATAAAATAATATGTAAAGATTGCTGGGTATATTACCAATAAGTAAATTTTAAATAACGCTTTCAAGAGCTAACATTTATTTTTAAAATTATAAATAGAAAAAATACTGTCCTATTTGCTTCAAAATCATAGAAGAAAATGCGGAAGGTCAGTTTGTATATTGTGATAAATGTGAATTATGGCTGCATTATGAATGCGAAAAGAAGCTAAGCAACAGATCATTTAGAGAAATTAATAGATCAAAGTAATTTTGTTGCAGCAAATGCAAGGCAATAGAAGACAGTAAGTAAAAATGAAATAAAATTTAAGAATTTAAAAGAAAATAAAAATTATAAATATTTAATGGAGCTAAATTAAAAATAAAATGTTTATTAACAAATATAGCAAATTATATGTATTATATATATTTATGAGTCAATCGCAAATAATTAAAAAGCTAATTTTCTGTTTAATTTTGGTTTTTTTAATTTATTTATTATTTGTTGAATTGATTATATGTTTGTTTTCCTCTCAATTTTAATCAATTTACTTTTTGTGATTCTCTAAATTTATTAATTTTATTAAGGTAGAATGTTTGCAATTTTATTTGATTATATTATTTGCAGATTTTATTTAATTATAAAAATTAGGCATTTGATTGAAATTTATTTTTATTGTATGGACAGTATTAATCTAAGAAGAGGGATTTATTTATTTATTTTTTTATTAAAATTTTCTGAATGTATTATTTTCTAAAATACTTATCATTCATTGATAATTTCACTCTATTTGACAATTTTAGTTTTCATTATTTACTGAAAGATAAAGACTGCTATGAGCCTCCTTAGGATTTTCTTCAAGTCGACTTTTATTACTACTGTATAGTAAGTTTGTATAGTCTTTAAACAGTAATTTTTCAGGTGTCTTTAAGCATTCAGCTCTATCGTTGGTTTTTTATGGAAAGTTATCATTTTCAATGTGTTATTTATACTATTATTTCTATTATGAGTGTATCAAAGATTTATTTAGTATTGTATCTTAGAGTATAAGTGTGAGCTGTTTTTCTCTCAGCAATTATGTTTCTAGGTCTTTAATCTTTTCATTTTATTTTATTTCTGCCTATTGCAAAAGTTGCACTTCTGATGCATAATTTTTCATTTCCTCTTACAAGCTTAGTATCATCGTCTAAACTTCAACACCCTTTTACTAAATCATTTTTTCATAGCTCTTTAACTTAGTTTACAGCGAATTTATCTCATTTTTCAAGGATTCATTTTCTTATGTTAAGGTACCTGTAGTACTGCGGTATTCTTCAAGTTATTCATTTAGCTCTTCTTATTCCTCATTTTAGCTTTTTAATTTAGAAATTTTATCCTTGAACTCATCACATTTTTCCTTTAATTACTCAATTTTCTGTTTCATTTCTGTTATCGTTTGATTTTTTTAATAATTTTCGTTTTCTAATTCCATTTTTTCTTCAGTAACTTTTTATATTTCTTCCATTAATTTTTATGAATTTTAGGATGAATCGTCTTTTAACTTGATAGAATTTTCAATATCTAGTTTTAGATTAGCAATTTGCTCATTTTAAAGTTTCAGTTCTTCCTTTAGTTTAGTAATTTAGCTTTCTTTTTCTCTAGCAATAAGCTCTACCTCAGAAATTTATATTTCTTTTTAAAGAAGAAGAGAATCTTTGTCTGAAACCATGCTAGCATACTCAAGAATTTTTTATTGCAATTTATTTAATTCCTACACCTTAGAATTTATATAGGCTCTCTTCTCAGCATCAAATTATTCAGCCGCCTATTTTTATTAATAATAATTTTGCATAAAAAATATATTTTATTCACTACAAATTGGTAAAATAAGCAAAATAAATTATTCTAAAGGGATATATTTATTTTTACTAGCAAGAAGGAAAATTGAAAAAGTAAAATTATTATTACCTCTTGAATTCCGCTTTGTGCTTTGAACAGAAAATCTTGGAGCATTTCTTCTTAAATTTTTTAAATATTCCTAGGATGTATCGACTCTTCATATTTAGATTTCCATAGATCCCTCTCTTTGGTCAAGTTGCTTAATTACTAATTAAGTTCTACCCAATTAAATTGCTATATTTCTTAAGCAGATTGTGTTTTTTAGGAAGCTTGAGGTGACCCATCTTTTACTAGGAACAAATCATTTTCAGAATGCATCTATAAATTATTTAAGCTAGTGATTTCAAACTTTGGTACATTACTTTCTTTTTATTCTTCCATCTGAACTCCAATTAAATTTATTTGCTACTATTAAATCTCTTAGCCAGCTAAAATCTGTTATTCTATCATTTGAAATACTTCTATTTCTTTTTATTCATCTTATTATATATCCCATATACTTCCTCTCTAAATTCCCTAATTAATAAAAGCTAAATTAACAATAAGCTTTATTATACAATAATAAATATAGCAAGAAAGTAGAATTGCTATTAAACTAATAATATATTTACATGATTTTGCTTTTATCTCTTCTGAGTTAAGTCATTAAATCTACTCTTCCAATATTTAACTTCTCTTTCAAGATTTTTAAGTTATAATTCGTCTGCAGGACGAGATTGTTTTAAAATTGACTTGAGTGGTTAGTCTTATTTTGATTTTTGCATTTTGAATTTATTTAATAGCCTTAAATTATTTTTTAACACTTCAATACTACTATTGCTTTTATTTATATTTATTTTTTTGAAATAATTTGTTTATTATTTAGTATGTGATAGTATTGTTTCTTTTTATTGATTAAAGCAAATATATTTTTCCAGCGTAATTTAATTTGCTTGTACTTTCTGTTCACCAATTAAATAGATATTTATTTTTTTAATAGCCAGGATTTATCATAAATTTTATTTAACACATTCAAAAAATTGAAGTCGGTCCAGTGCTGAAATGATATTTATAGAAATAGTAAATCTAAGTACTAAAATAGGTACTATTACTAGTTTTTTTATTTAATAAACATAATTGTTAAATATAAAACTAAATTTTGCGAATTCTTTTATAATTTACTGAATTATAACTACTGATTATAAAAAAATCAATATTAATAAAAAGATTATATATATATTTACTATAATTAGAATAGCTTTAAAAATAGTTATTGAATTTTAGCAGTTTATTAATAGTCTCTTCATTTTTAGCTAGCATAAATAATGACATAAATTTATAATAGCTCAAAAAAATATGATTTAAACCTTAAATAATAAAAACCCAACTAAAAACTACATTATTTATATTTTTGATAAACTCAATCATTTATTTATCATTTTAAATTGAAATATAATTTTCTATTTTATTTTTAAATTTATTGTAACTATTTTATTATTTTTCTAAATTAAGAAGTTTCATTTCTTAAAAATTAATTAACTTAAAAAATACTCTTAAAGTCTAAGGAGTTTTAAAAATAATATAATAAGGCCTAAATAAAATTTGGTGGTTCTAAGGTAAAAGACAAAGTGTTTTTTACTTTCATAACTTTCATACATACAAATTTTCTATAACCTTAAATCAGGTCCTTTAATCTAATTGGCTCCCTTTAAGTGTGGGATCAGGAGAAAAAATATGTAAATATATATTTTTTCATTTAATAATTATTTTAATTTATATTTAATTAATTAATAATTAAAGTAAGTATAAAAGAAAGCTAACAATCTAAATACTTTATTATCTAGTATGACTTCAAATCTTCAGATTTTAAATAAAAATCTCGCTTTATTTGCTAGTTTTTTGAAACTCTTACTTTAAAAATTTTTTTTGTATTATGTATATTTATAATTGCATTGAAAGATCCTTGTTTACTTTACTGGCTTATTACTTATCGTAGAACTCTTGTTTAAGTATTATTATATTAAATTTCAAAATCTTAGAATAAGTTATTTCTGAAAGCCCATATTATGATTTAAAAAAAATAATGAAGTGAAAAATATAAATGATAAAATTATATTTAAAAAATTTTATTTATTTAATTTTTCATAAGTACATCATAATATTTAACTTATTTAAATAGAAATAATCATAAAACTATAGATTTTATTTCTGATTTACAAACGATAAAATATATCAAAAAATAGAATATTTAGAAATACTGCTTATAAATATTCTTTAGAGTTCTATCAGCTATATTTTATCAAATATATATTTGTCTACTAACTAATGTTTTAGATTTCAGAAACTTGTTCAATATTTGTTCATTATTTTTATTAATTTAATTATATCTATTATAAAAATTAAAAGTAATTAAAATAATAACAAGTATAAATATTTAAATTTTATATTTATTTTTTAATTGTTTCTAAATTAAAAATAAAAAAAAAAAAAAAAACATACTAAAGAAATTTTATTAAAATTAAAAAAAAGATGATCTCTATCTATTTATTGAAATCTCTACATTATTTAATTTTAATGTTTAATATATAAAATTTAATCAAAATAGTTTCTTAAAAAGTGTTTGTTATAAATGAATTAATATTATGAGCTGGTTTGATGTTTTTAAAAAAAATGGTTTGTCATCTTTAATAAAATTTTTATTTTAAAAAGAATATATATATATATATTTTGAAATACATTTACTTATTAGTTAATCAAATTAAAAAATTAACTATCAATAAATTTATTATGATAAAAAATGGAGCTATTAACTAAGAACCATTAATTTTTGAAATATGTTTGTTGTATTCAATATTTAAGGCATCACTCAATAGAATTTATTTAGAGCATTATTTTAAATCGAGGTAATCGCATTAGATTTTACTGATATCATATAATAAAGATCCAAAAGGCCAATCTAAAACGAAATCTTGATAATAATAAACAGAAGTTATTTCGTTATTCAAAAGACCTAAACCATCTATTAAAAATGTGCTTATCCACATCAATTCTATGCATTTAGTAAATAATCCTTAATTTTCTAAAAATTCTTATTGTTTAAGAGTAAGAGAACAATACTTTTTCACCTATTCTCTAAAGTCTTTTAATGAGAATGTATCCCCTTTTAATTTAAGCTTTCTCTACAATTCTTCTTTAGCAAAATAGATGGAGCTTAGCCCAACAATTTATTTTTAGCCAGAGAGCTTTATTTTATAAAAATATAATTATTAAGTTACATATCTATTAAATTTTTTATATACTTGTTTCAATTTTGAGTGAGAGCTACAGTCTTATACATTATCATTGAGTGGGTACTCGCAATTATTTATGTTCATGTATTTTAGTATTAAATTGGTGCAGTTATTGAAATTATAGTTACCATTTATTTCTACTTTATATTTATAGAATTTAAATTTAATGAATAACAAAATATAATATTTTTATTTACCAACAATCCCATATATGTCATTCAATTAATGTGTGAAGCCAGTAGTTTTTTAGAAACAATTTGAGTAATCTTCGTTGTTTAATATAGACTTAAAATAAGATAAAAATTTTAAGAATTTAAATATGCTACTAAATTCAAAAATTACCCTAATAACTGTGTCACTGCCATAATCTAACAATGTATCGGTTTAGATCTATACTCTTGTTTTTTCAGGTAAGTCGATGAATTTATTATAATTAGAAAGGCTAGAATAAGCAATTTATGAATATGCGGTACCCATTTCAATTACTGCAACTGTGTTTAAATTGGTGAATTAATTCAAAGGGTGATGCTTTATTTTTTTATAAGCATAGTTGACTGAAAGCCATAAGTATTAAACTTCTTCTTCTCTTTAAACTAGTCTAACCCAAGAATCATCTAAAAAGTAGAAGTCTTCTTATTTTCTAAATATTTTTCTCACATGATTTAAAATATTTTCTTATTATTCCTATTGCATTTGTCTTAAACCTGAAGAAGCTCTCAAAAATAAGAAAGGTTTGATATTATCATAGGTACCATAAAATTTTTTTATTTAATTCACTATATTGAATGCAATTCTAAAATAATTATTTAAATCGTTTTCATTTACTGGAACAGAAGCCAGAGGAATACTTTGTTTGTTAACCTATATTCTATCTGGAAAAATGTATCTACCTTCAGAATTTGTAGGGATAAGAGTTTAAATAACAGGAATTTAAGAGGATCTTCTGCATTATGATTGATAGAGTCTAATTCTTGTACTTTATGATTTTGCATCTAATAAAACATAGAGACAGGTCTCTTACTAGTTAGAAAGTTCTTTCAAAAATCTTTGCTTTTGATCAAAAATAGCATTTGAGCAAATAAATATTTGAATATTTAAACAGAGCAGGATTAAAAATATTAAATTGTTCATACTCGCTTATATTTTAATTATTTCTTAAATAAATTATATAATTTTTTCATACTTCTCCCTTTATTCATAATTAATACAGCTAATTAGATCTATAAATATACATAATTCACTTTATGATAAAATAAATATTAAAGATGCTATTCTAAATACAAACAAAAACAAGTCTATTAAATATGTAGACTTTTCAGATTTTATGAAATCGACAATTTAATCTATAAAAAAGAACTTTGTTTGTTTAGAATTTAAATTCAAAATAAAGGTATATTTTAAATAAAATAAATATTAAAATATATAGTGAAATCTAAAATAAAAACTTAAAATAATTCTAGCTATCTACAATTTCTCTTTTGCCAGAATTCATTTTATTTTATTTGAATAAGTCTCTAAAATTATATGAAGAAATTTAAAATAGTACTATTCATAATTTAACAAAAAAAAAATATGTGCGTAATCATTATGATAAAAGTAAATTTATTTAATATTAATAAAAATTTTTTTTGCTTCCTCACTAAAACCAAAAAAAATGCGAGTTTTTTTGATAAAAACGATTTTATTTTGAATTAAAAATTTTTATTAAAATTATAAATTTAAAATTTCTTTAAACATTTTGATTTAATTCATTTACTATTTTTAGTTCGAAAATTCAAGATAGAAACAATACCAATTTATTATATTAAAGTTCTAAAAAGTTTCTAAAAATCTTAATTTAGTAATAAGATCTATTTCAAAATAAATAGATCTAATTTAAATTTACAATTCAAAAGAAATAAAGCAGCAATAACGTATAATAAACTATAATACTTAATCCATCAAAATTAAGTACATTTAAGCGCATAAAGTTACTTACCTGAAAAAATAAACTTGAATAAATAATAAGAAAAAATATAAAAGATTTTTTTCTCTTTGAAGAAGAGAATAAATTGGATGAGATAATGTTATTTATGTCAAAATCCTAATATATTTAATTTAAGAAGAAAACACTCTAAAAAAATATTCTGCTTAAATTTGAATTGATTTAGTTAGTTTATATATTTATTTAAAAAATAAATCATACAAATTGATAATAAAAGTTATTAAAATTTTAAATTCTTAAAATTATTTTGATTGATTTAAAGAATAATATTGATTAAGTTCAATTTTTATATGATTTTTTTTGTTGAATATTTTAAAAAGATTGTTTAATTTTCCACTTAGTTAGAATATATTTTAACATAAATTAAATATAATCACTTCAAATTTTGAGTGGTTTAGTTTAGAAAGCACTTGCTTTGTTAAAAATTTTATTTTATATTAATTTTAAATTGATCTTGTAAATGAATATAAACAATTTTAAAATTGCAAATCTAACTATATATAATAGACACATTAAATTTCTATCAAAACAAGAAAATATAAATTTGAAATGAAAAATCTACAAAATTGAATAGAATAAATATCAACTGTTTTATTAAATTATGGTGATTTTTAATTGTATTAGTGATTAAAAAATGGTCATACTTTTCATTTTTTATCAACAAATAAATATATATACTGATTAAAAATTTAAATATAAAAAAAGTTTTAATACTTGAGCACGAAAATACTCTCTCATACTAATACTTTCTAAAGTCACCTCTAATTATTGTTAAATTAAGTATATTAAGGATTAAAGGTTTTTCATATTTTCATATCAAATATAAAATTTAAAAGTAAATATAGAATATATTAAAATATAATATTTTAAATAAGAAAAGAATTTTATAAATTAATGAAGGTGAGAAAAAATACAAAACAAAAGAAAGATGAATTATTACAATTAATTATTAGTTATTTCAAATAAATAAAGTAATTGCTAATAAAAATATTAGTGAGAATAATGAATTGATTATTTTAGAATGAGTATAAAGATTTGTTGAGTTTTGAAATTGAATGCTACTACATTTGCTTAAATCAAGATAATCACATTACATAGTATTGATATCGAAAATCAATGATCCCAAAGACCAATCTATGTTAAATTGATTATACTACTAAAGTGAAGTAACTTAGTTATTTAAAAGTCCTAAGCCATCAATCAAAAATGTACTAACCCACATCATTTATATGCAGCTAGTAAATATTCTTTAATTAGCTTGGTAATCAGCATTAGCAAGTGTCATTGAACAAAACTATTTAACTTATTCTCTAAAGTCTTTTAATGTGAATGTATCTCCAGATAAGCTAAGCTTGCTGTACAAATCTTGCTTTGAATAAAATATAGAACTTGCACCAATAATTTATTTTTGACTAGTAAGCTATTTTTTTATACAATTAATTAATATTTTTACACTATACAATTTTTCTTTACTTGCTGAATTTTGGAAGAACTGCTACAATTTTATACTGAACCGTCTTATAAATATTGACAACCAGTTATTCCCATGAATTATAACATAGCATTTGTGCATTTTACAAAATCGTAGTTACCATTTACAGTGACTTTATTTTTTAAATAAAATAAAATTTAATATTTAATGAATATATTCTGTTATATATTTATCTGGATTACTGTTTTAATCTTTAATTTAAGCAGTGAAACCATCTGTCTTTTAGAAGCAACTTGCATGATCAGCGTTACCTAATATTGACTTTTTAAAATCTTAATAAAAGTAAAATTTTTTAATGAACTTACTGCAATCATTTAGTCATTTCCGTATCCCAAAATTGTATGAGAATATATCTAGACTCTAGTTTTTTCAGGTAAGTCTAGGAATTTGTTGTTAGCTTATGTGCTTGAAAATGCAATCTGAGCTGAAGCACCACCAATATCGATAACTGCTACAGTGTTTTAAATGTCGAATTATTAAGTATTTTAATGCTTGATCTTCTAGTAGGCATAGTTTACTGAAAGCCACAAAAATAAACCTTCTTCTTCTCCAGTAATAACTTTTGCCCAAGAATCGTCCAAGAAATAAAAGCTATCTAAATTGGTAAAAACAGTTCTTACTAGATTCAAAATTTAATCTTATTAATCTTATGTGAGTAATCTAAGACCAGCAGTAGCCCTTAAAAATAAAAATGGTTTCTAACTGAAGTTATAGAATTGTTTCATATCGTTGATGATTTAAAAGGCTACATTGAAATAATTTGTGAAGTCTGTTTAAGTTAAAGGAACAGCAGTAAGAGCAACATTTTTACCATTTACTTAAATTTTATCAGGGAATTTAGCTTTACCATCTGATCCTAAAGGAGTAAGAGCTTAAAGTTCTGGAATTTAAGCAATTTTTCTGCATACAGATGAATAGAGTCTAATTTTAGTGCTTGATGATCCAGCGTCTAACAAGACATATAAACAAGTGTCTTAGCTTTCTGTAAGTTCTCTTAAAATTCTTTATTTTTATTCAAGAGATTCACTTTTACATGCAAATATTTGAATATTTAGCAAGAGTACAATAGTGATTATTATATTTTTCATTTTTAATAAGCTTTAAATTTTATTTTTTATTGATTTATTTTAATTATATAATCTTACTTGAATAATTTCGAGATATAAATAATACAGCTTAGAAAATACAAAATTAATTATTTATTTATTAATAGAATGAATTAAATGGTTTAACTTTTTTTGCATAAAAGTTATTTTTAGATATAAGAGAAGCAATTAAATCTATTTAATTAAAAAGGTTTAGCTGATTAATTTATTCGAGTTAATGTTTTCTTTAGCGTGTAACAACTTATGTTTTTATAAAAATAAAATTATTCAAGCAAAAATAATTTTTTACAAATCATTGATTAAATATTTTAAGTCTCTTAGCACAAGCTACAAATTGTTAAATCGCAAAATCTGAATGTAATTTTAAAATAATAAATTTTTAATACTTGATATTAATTATTTTGTGAGGTTGAAAAAAAATTATAAAGCAAAATTTATGATCAGTAATTCATAGAATTGTTAATAAATTCTGTTTTAATTACTATTCTTAGTACTAATTATTTTTAATAATTAAAATGGTTAGTAAAAGTTTTTGTAAATAAGTAATAGATATTATTTATTTTACAAACTAAAAATCATTTATAAATTTGCGGATAAAATGAGTTCCATCATTTTTAATTTATAGTAAATAGTTTAAATTAATTACATTCGAAAATAAATTTGTGCTATTGTATTAATTTAACATTAAGCGCTACATTTTTAAACATAAATTAAAATCGTATTACTAAGATATAAGGATTTGTTACTGATCATTAATCTTTATAGATAAATTTTTCTCAATATATATTTATATTAAATTATGTATTAGTGCTAAAAAAATGTGTATTTATTTAAATCTTGATTTATAAAAAATACTATAAAAAAAAAAATCAGTTTATGTTGGCTCGTTATATTTAATAAAATTTTTTTAGAGAAATAATGATTTTATTTAAATAAATATGTGTATGTAAAAATAACAATTAATTCATGTAGTAAAGTTACTGTATTAAAATATGAATTCCGTTTAAATAAATAAAATATATATTTGAAATTTTAACATAAAAAATAGTAGATTTATTTATAGGTTTTTAAGTAAAATACTTGGAGTAAAATCAAATATGATTTTAAAAAAATTGCTTAATATTAGAATAAATTATTATTATTTAGAAAAAATCAAATTAATTATTTAATTTGAAATTTGTTAGCAAAATTAATAATTTTATCCTATTTTTTTACAGTATTTCAAATGAATAATAACATCTAGAATTTTTCCATCTAATTAAAACAAAATAAAAAATACAAATTACAAATTTTACTTTTTTATGATGAATTTTAGTATTATTTGATAAAGTGATTAGTTATATTCAATAGTAATAGTAAATTTATTTTGGAATTATTCATTTCCCTTTTAGTAAAAAATCACATAATAAAAATGTGATCTATTTTACAATCTTATATATACATAAAGTTCTAGTCTTTACTAATAATTTAGCTTGATCAAATATTTATTTCATGGTTATTTTCACCTATTGATCAAAGTTTCAATAATTATTATGAATATGAGGTAAAGAACAATAAAGCATTAAAGAAAGAAAAACTAGAACTTGAAAAGAATTGCTCATAGAATAAATAGTTATCATTGTGTAAAATAAAGTTCATAATTAAATTAAATTTTGTTTATTTTGATATTTGAATAGACACAAATTTTAAAAATTATATTCACTTTTATCTAAATTAAAAAAAGGAGTACGAGTTATCATAAAAATCAAAATATTTATTGGATTATGTATTTATTCTTTTAAAAAATATTAAATATATACTATATATAAAAGAATATATTTAAATACAAATAAAATATTTTTTTCAAACTAATAAATTAGCTATCAATAAGATAACTACTGAGAAAAATGAGTTAATAACCAAAGAACTAGTAGGAGTTACAAAATCTGAATCTTCTCTCTCTAAATTAGCATCTTGAATTGAGATTTTATCAGTACATTCACTGATTTTAAGGTAATCACATTATAAAGTATTGATATCATAAATCAAAGATCCTATAGACCAATCTACATTATAGTTATCATATTTCTTTATAGCTGTCACTTGTTTGTTTAAAAGACCTAAGCCATCGATTAAGAATGTACTAACCCACATCATTTATATGCAGCTAGTGAATACTCTTTTTTGTTTATCATATTAAGCTTAAGTTAGATCTTGCTTACAGTATTGTTGAACTTATTCTCTAAATTCTTTTAAATTGATAATATCACCTTTCAAGTTAAGATATGCGTATAAATCATTTTTTGCATAGAAAATTGAACTAGCTCCAATAATTTCTTTCTCATTTGTAAGCTTTTTTATAAAATAGTTAATATTTTTAAGGAAAATAATTTGTAAATTTACCTTATTCAATTAAGAAGAGTTACTACAATCTTATTCATTATTATTATTTTTGTATTTACAGTCATTAATTTACAAAATATCTAACATAATGTTTGTGCATTTTACAAAATCGTAATCACCAATTACTTCCACTTTATTTTTTTAAATAAATATTGATAAAAATAAGAAAAAACGTTTATTAATAATTACCTGAATCTCTTTTTTCTATATCTTTATAAAGTTTAACCTTTAAACCATCTTAAGATTTCTAGAAACAACTTGCCAAGTCTTCTTTTCCTAGTACAGTCTTTAAAAAAGTTAAAAAAAATTAATATCTAAAATAAAATTACTCTAATGATTTCATCATTTCCATATCCATGAACTGAGTTAGATTATATCTAAATTCTATTTTTTTAAGGTAAGTCAAGGAACTTATTGTTAGATTTACTATAAAATGCAGTTTAAGCAGAAGCACCACCTATATCAATAACTGCAACGGTTTTGGAAAGATCAACTTATTTATTTGGCTAGATATTCTTGTTTGCATAATTCAGTGAGAGCCATAAGAATAAACCTTCTTCTTATCCAGTGATAACTTTGGCCCAGTTATCATCTAAGAAATGAAAGTCGTTTTATTATCTAAAAATTTTTCTAACTTCATCCAAAATTTCTTCTTATTTAGCTTATGGGATACCTCTAAGACCAGCAGTACCTCTCAAAAATAAGAAAGGTTTGATATTTTATAAATTAGCGAATGCCTTCATATCGTTAATTATTTTAAAAGCCTAATTGAAGTATTCAGGGAATTAAGCAAGAGTTATTTTAGCAAGACCAATAGGTTCGCCATTTATCAGTGGTTTATCTTTATCATCGAATTCATTCTTACCTTTATCATTTATCAGGTTAAGAGCTTCAAGTTAGGGAATTTAAGAAGTTCTTCTGCATACAGACTTATAAAGTCTTACTTTAGTGCTTGATGACCCAGCATCTAACAAGGCATACAGACAAGTGTCATTGCTTTCACTAAGTTCTCTAAGAATTCTCTGATTTCTTAAAAATGTTTATTCATTACAAACAAACATTTAAATACTTAGGCAGAGTAAGATAAGTATTGCTAAATTTTTCATTTTTATGAAATTAGTTTTTTTTATATATTTTTTTATTTATTTATTTGATTATAGACTTTATTGGTAATCTCTTTTAGTATTTAAACTATTTAATTAGCACTTTAATTTTATATTGTTTATAAAATTAATAATCAAACAAATAAACAAAAGATATTTTTAGAAATAAGATTAATCTAACTAACTAATTAAATTTTTTTAAAATTAATTTTGAAGAATGTTTGTCTATTTTAAAACAATTATTTAGCGTTTCAAAGAAACATGATAAGTTTTTTGTTAGATTAAATCTTCTATTTAATATAAAATATAAAGAAAAGAGCTATCATTAATTCTAAAGCATTATATTACTAATTTCAATATTACTAAACATATCATAATAGACGATGAAAAGAAAAAATCTAAATAGTACTATATCAAGTTAAATATTTTGAACAGTACATTTGACTTATATTAAATTTAATTAATTATGCTTATTTAGTTACTATATTAGGTATAGTTTAATGATTTATTTCTTCTTGATTGAGATTAACAAATACAATTAGGTAAAATTCTATATTTTAAATAGTTACCATATTTTTCAGGTATACGTAAGTAAAATTTCTAAATTTACACATCTAAATGATAGATGATTTTTAAATTAACAAAAATAATAACATTTTAAAATATTTTGATTAAAATTATTTTTATGATTGTATTGAGTTAATAATAAGATTTTTATAAATCTTACAAAGTTATTTATATAATAATTATTGTAAATTATCTTAAAAAAATGTAAATATCATATTGTTAAAATTTTTAGAGGATCTGCATATTTTTTTAATTTACTTTAATTAAAAGTTTAAAGTGTTTTTAAGATAGATAAATTTATAGCTATTTAAAAATAATTTATTTAAAATGTTTTTTTAATCTTTAAAAAAATATAAAACTAAATTTTATGATCGTATTATGGTTTAAAGGATATTATTTTTTTAATCTTACTGAAAGATTAAGAGATAAAATGATAATATGAATTCAATTACTATTACTAAATTTAAATTAAATATCTAGTTTTTGTAAATGATACTATTTTTATATTATTTACAAAACTGTAAAATAAATTTAAATAATAGCATAATTTTTATAATTTGTTAATTTAACTACAATTTTAGAACTTTAACTCTAGAACGAAGTTTATAATGAGAATAAACATTATGTAAATAAAAGTTATTTATTAATTTTTGAATAAAATTAATTAGAAATATATCTAATATGTTTTTAATTTATTACTAAATTATATTACCATTATTAATTAATAGTTAGTAAAAAAGTTTATAGAAAAAGTTCGAAATTGGTATTCATAAGAAATAATTAGAAATAATTTAAATTTTAAAATCGAAGCAAATAACTTAAAAAAGATGTTAGACTATAAAAATTAAAATTACATACTAAAATCTAAAAAGTACCTTAATTTAAAAAGGATATTTCTAATTAATCAAATAATAGAAATTTTTCGCTTTAACTGATTAATAGAATTATTTTATCCTTAAATTTATAATTATTTTATTTCATAATTTAGAGTAATTATTTATTAATATTTATTTTATTATTTATTTTTAGTTTAAATATACATTTTAAAAATTATGCCATAACAAAAAGGAGGGTTTTAACAAATATTTATTTTATTCTTGTTAAGGTATTTAAAAAATAAAAAATTCCAAAAAATTATCTTATTCCAAAATAGAAAAACTCAGTTAATCCCTGCTTAGGTCACATATATTTATTGAAAAAAATTAAAATACTCTTTATTCATAAAAACACAAAAAAACCTTTTTTAAATATTTCTAACTACAAAATTACCCAAAAATATTGCAATAAACACACATCATACCAAACAAAATTCAAATTCAAATATTTAATATCTTATTTTCTTCTCAAATATTTTTCATAAATAGTAATAATTCAAAATTTATGTTCGAGAACTACATCTTCAAACTAATTTAATTGATCTTAAAATAAAATAATGTCATAAGTTTGTTAGGAAATTCATGTTTAAATAATATATTTATTAAACTTATTATTACAGATAAGCAAAAATAAAATATTATGAGGATCCTTTATTTTAATATTTTATATAAACTTTTAAAATTCATTTTCAGACATAAAAATAAAAACATATTTTTTTATGAATGAAAATATCTAAAATAGCTCTTAATCAAAATGTTCAATACTTAGTTCTATTCCATTTCAAAAATTAAGATTAAATTTATAACATCAATTCAACTGGTATTACTAAGTTTAAATTAAGTTTTCTATTCTTTAAATAAGGTACTATTTTTATTTAAATTTTTTACATAAGGTTTTCAAACTAATTAATTATATTTTAAGTTATTAGTGGCTAATTTTAAAATAAATAAAACTAATAATTATATAGTATAAAAATTCAATGTAACTAAAATTATATTTTATATCATAAAATAATCTGTTTTAGTGAATATATTATTAAATCATAGGATATTCATTTTTAGACAGAAATTAGAAAAGATAAGTATAAAACTACTCCATCTTACTATAATTAGACATTATTTAAAATTTAAAAGTGCTAACTCACAAAGTATATTAGGTTGGTTCATAAAATTTTAAATTAATTGCTTTAGAACTAAAGCTTGTTTAGATTAAAAAAGATATTTATAGAAAACTGAGGTTCTAATAATAAAACAAAAGTAGAACGCTTTTTAATTAAATCATATCAAAACAAATTTAGTATATAGATTTTAATTTTATATTTTAATTATTTGTATTAATGTTTCAGATTTAGATTCTGTTTATCAAAGAATAATTAAAAATTATTTTTAAAATAAATATTAAAATATTATTTTTTAAGCTTAAATAAATTATATAGCAAGTTAAATTAAATTAATTTTTTATAAAGAAAATAAATAAGGGCTTTTATAAATATTAATTTTATTATTCATAAAAACTTTATTGTTTAATATTCAAACTTAATTACTTTATTAATTTATAACAATTTTATAATTTCAATTTTTTGAATTTTATTACCATAATTTTTTTCTTTTAATCGTTTAAAGTTTAATTTTCTTTGTTTGGCCTTTATTTTTCCTAATGATAAATCACAGAAAGCGAATGGAGCACAAACATTCATACTAATTCTGTCAAGAAAATTTTTTTGCTTAAGTATTAATTAATAAGTATTATTTGTTAATTCGTTACAATGTGTTGTTTGTAGAGTGGTACATTCTGTATCAAATAAATTAATAAATTAACATGAAAATTTTTTAAAATTTTATTAAGTTGGTTGTTAACTTAAATAATTCATTATGAAATTAGGTTAGCTCAATGAATAATTTATAAAATATAAAACTTAATTCTAAATTAAAAATTAACCAATTATTAATACTTTTATAATACTATATTTTTAATATCTATTAAAAAATATTTTATATCTATCTTCTAAAATTAAGAAAAATATATAATCTATAAAGTGATTTAATTAGTTTCATATCTCTTTTTAAAAGATAAAGAACTTCTATCTAAGTCAATCTATCTTACAATAAATGAGGACTGAAGAAAAGCTAACTAAAATGAAATAAATAAAAATTGAAAAATTTATAAAAAAGTGGAAAATTAGAGTAAACTCAACATAATCTATGAATACCGCAAACATATTTTTTAATGCAATTTAATTTTTATTTAAATTATAAACACTTTATATAGACAGATAGACTATTTGGTTTTTTATTAGATTCATGATGAGATTTTAATTAAATCTAATCCCAAAAATAAAAGATTAAATATTTTTTTAAGGAATTTAAAAATAATTTCATGCAATGAACAGAAATAAATAAAAAATAACTATCAAATTAATAATTTAATAATTAATAAGGCAATTATTGAGTAATATGAATTTATTATTAATGAACTAGAATAAATGTTTTCTTTATCTTTTTAGATATCAATTATTGCTAATTTATCATTACATTAATTAATATCAAGATAATCACATTACATTCCATTGATATCATAAATCAATGATCCTATAGACCAATCTATGTTATAGGAGTTAAATTGTTAAAGAGTAGTCACTTAGTCATTTAAGAGCCCTAAACCATCTATCAAAAATGTACTAACCCACATCATCTATATGCAGCTGGTAAATGTTCTTTTGTTAGCTTAGTATTAATCATTTGTTAAAGTAAAAGAGCAATACTATTTAACTTATTCTCTAAAATCTTTTAATACAAAGGTATCACCTGACTTGTTTAACTTTTTGTATAATTCTTACTTAGCATAAAAAACAGTGCTAGCTCCAATTATTTATTTCAAGCCAGTAAGCTATATTTTCAAATATAAAATAAATATTTTTTAATTTTAAAATTATAAATTTACCTTTTTTAATTTAGAAGAAGCGCTGCAATCTACGACGGAATTATCACTTTTATATTCGCAGTCAGTGATTTTCAATAAACTTAACATAGCGTTTGTGCATTTTACAAAATCATAATCTCCATTTACTTCGACTTTATTTTAATAAATTAATATTTATTAATAAGATTAAAATGATAATTATTTATTTACCATCATTTTTTTGTTAGTCTTTGAGTTTAATTGTAAAGCCATCAGTTTTTTAGAAACAATTTGCGAAACTTGGCAAGCCTAATACAGACTAAAAAAAAGATTAACAACAAATTTTAATTTAAATTAAATTACTGCAATGATTTAATCATTTCCATATCCCAAAAATGTGGTTGAATAGATTTGAACTCTAGTTTTTTCAGGTAAATCAAGGATTTTATTGTTAAAAGTGCTTGAAAATGCAGTTTATGCAGAAGCACCTCCAATATCTATGACAGCAACAGTTTTAGAAATATCGAATTATTAAGTGTTTTGGTTCTTGATATTTTAGTAAGCATAATTAACTGAAAGCCATAAGAACAAACCTTCTTCTTCTCCAGTGATAATTTTAACCCATGAGTCATCCAAGAAGTAGAAATTAGTTTATTGTCTAAAAGTTACTCTAACAAGATTCAAAATTTTTTCTTATTAGTCCTATGTAAGTAATCTAAGACCAGCAGTAGCTCTCAAGAACAAGAAAGGCTTGATATTGAAGTTGTAGTTTTGTTTCATATCATTGATAATTTTAAATGCTACATTGAAATAATCAGAGAAGGCAGCTTCAGTTAAATCAACAGCAGTAAGAGGAACAGATTTATCGCTTATTGTTATTTTATCAGGGAATAAATCACTACCATCTGCTTTTTTAGGAACAAGAGCTTGGAGTTTAGGTATTTATGATGATCTTCTGCATACAGATGAATAAAGTCTAATTTTTGTACTTGATGATCCAGCATCTAACAAGACATATAAGCAAGTGTCTTGGCTTTCAGCAAGTTCTCTAAGAATTCTTTGATTTTAATCAAATGTTTGGTTTTTGCAAACAAACATTTAAATACTTAAGCAGAGTAAGATAAGAATAGCTAAATTTTTCATTTTTGTTTTAAACTTTTTTTATTTTTTAATTAATTTAATTATATATTTAATCTTAATCTTTATTCCTTCTTAAGTAAATTGAGCAGATTTATAAATTTAGATCACTGTATTAAGTTAAATAACGAAACAAATATAATTATTAATCTCAAAAGGCTATTTTTGAAAATAATTAGCTAAGAATAATCAGATTTTAATATATTACTAGTAAATTAAGTTATTACTGAAGATTTTGGTCATACTTAAGAAAAAAAAACTGCAGCAATTATTTAATTATCATATAGCCTAATACCTTAATTAATAAGAAGTAAAAATTTTTTAGCTGAAAGCTCGTTTATCATTTGAAAATTATATAAATAATATAACATTTTTGGAAATTATTTAAAAATAAATGAAGGATGCAATTATATGTATAATATTCAAAAAATATAAATTAGTGTTATAATTATTAATCATTTTAATCAGTAAAGTATTTAATTATTAAAATTGATATCAATAAACTAAAACAAATGTAAATTAAGAGCTGTATATTAATTGCAGTAGAACTAACTTCTTATTATTACTTATTTAATCATAATTAAAAAATTTATAAAATGATTACTTAATATTTTATATACTATTTAATTACATTCTTAAATAATTGTACTTAAATTTATTTTAAATAAAATAAATACTAAAATTGCTTTAATGTTAAAATATTCAAGGCTGTAGTGATTTTAATAAAAAATTAGCAAATAAAATAAATAAGTTATATTAATATTAATTTGGTTCTATTTATTTTTGAATAGGAAGTAGGTTAAAATTGATCAATTTATTTATAATTAGATCATAATTAGTCAGCATCTGGTACGAATTAATATTTTAGTAAATTAAAGCCATGCTTAAGCATAAATTAGATTAAATTATTAGTTTATAATTAATAAAAAACATAAATTAATAATTTTAAGGAATTCAATTTAGTTAATTTAATCTTTAACAAAGACAACCAGTAAATAAAATATTGAAATATAAAATAATATTATTAACCATACAATGATATTTTATTTTTTAGATATTTGAAAGCAAAAAGTAATATTTTCTTAAATAAATGAATAATCAATTAAAATTTATTTTGAAATTGTTAATTTATGTTATGAAATCAACTAGAAATGCAATAGTACTAAAAATTAAATCAGTAAAAATTCAGCTTTCCCTCATCTGTGTTTATTTATTTTGAATAAACAGAATTTATTACATATATATTAGATAGATATTTTTTGAAATAAAAAAACAGAAGTAACTTAAAAAAAGGGGAGTATCCTGTTCAAATAAAATATTTAATTAATTTTATAAAAATTTTGCATAAAATAATTTAATATTTCATTGATTACTCTTATTATGTGATGGTCATTCAAAACATAAATAAAAGTTTAGGCTAATTTTATAAATAATCTGAGTAGAAAACAAACATTTTTTATGATACTGTTCAAAAATTAACTAAATTATTAAATCAAAATAATAAATTTTTTGTGCTATAAATAGAAAATCTTTCATTTTTTTCAAATTCTATAATAAAATAGGAACTAGTTTTGATTATAAATGATATTGTACGGTAATTTCTTATCAATTAATTACTTTAAAGAGCATTTTTAATTGAAATTAGGTAAAAATCATTCATAATATAAATATAAATGAACACTATTTATATACACTTTTGATTTTAAACAATAAATGTTTATGTTACTGTTCAAAAAATAATTAAAAAGTTAAATAAAAAAATTAGTTTTTTTGTGTTATTAATAGCAAATCTTTGATAATTTGAGATCTAATAATAAAATATGAGCTATTAGATAATAAATGAGACAGTGAGCGTAATCTATACATAAAAAAATATTATTTATAAATTTAATTATCTTTTTTTATTTACAAATTAATCATTTGTTATCATTAAAACTTAAAAAAATTAAAGTTTCTTCTAAAATAAACAAAATAAAACGCAAATTTGTAGTTATAAAATCTATTTTTCTCATTATTATTTATTATTTAAATATTTAATATTTATTAGATTTTTTTTAATAAGAAACCATCAATGTTGTGAAATAACCTTAAAATTAATTTTTGTTTTATAATTTAGTTAAATTTAATTTTAGTCACTTATATATTGTAAGTCCATGAATAATTTATTACCTTAAGCTCTCCTTCTTTTAGATGTTTTGTTATCAAATATTTTTGTAATATTTTAAGAATTTTAGATTTTTTGCAATTTTTTATCTTTATAAAATAGATTTTTTGTAATATTAATAAAACAAAAATATTTTCAGAATAGTAAATACTTATTTAAAATTTAGTATTTATTTTTAGCTTAAAATATATAATTTGCCTAAAACTTTTAATAGTAAATTATTTATAGATAACTTTACACTGAATGTTCACAGACAGACACTCATACTTTTTTTAAGAATATTTAATTCCTTTTATAATTTATTAAAGTAAAATATTGAATCTAAAATAAAGAAATGAATTTAAATTTCATACATCAATCTTATCAAAAAATATGTGATAAATAAGATGATAAACTTAATTTTATTAAAAAGAAAGATAAATAAATGAAATAGAATAATCAGCTCACATTTAAATGCATAGAAGTTATAGAGAGAGATCATATAAACAATAATTACTTTAATTACATTAGTTCTCCTTAAAGGGTCAGTTGTAAAATAGTGAGTAAATAACTATTAATTATTTATTCTCCCTAACTTGTTTGCTTTAATAGGTAATTTAATATTTAACACATTTTATTAATTAGATATTTATTTAATTATTTGCAAATATTAAGTTAGTAAAGATATTATTCAAAAGCATTAAAAACACTTAAAGTTAAATAGATAATCAAAAAGTTGTATTAATGGGTTGTGGTTTATCCAACGAATAGAAGAAAACAAAAGAGCCTTCTGAAAATAAAAAGAAAGATAACCCTGATGAGAATCTTTACTCTAGATAGATGGCTGTTTATGGTGCGGAAACTCAGGGTAAGCTTATGAAAATGAAAGTCTTCATTTATGGTCTTTAAGGCGTAATATTTCATCATTTATTTATGCATTTTTTATCAGAAACTAACTGATCAAAATAAAACATTTTAGGTTGGTATTGAAGTGGCTAAAAATTTAGTTTTAGCAGGTCCTAGTTCTGTAGTAATTTGCGATGATAATGTTTGTAAGGCCGTTGATTAAGGTGTCAATTTTTACATATAAGAAAAACATGTCAAAAATCATAAAACTAGAGCTGAGGCCAGTGCAGAGTAATTGTAATAATTGAATCCTTATTGCTAAGTTACTATCATGAAGAATCCAATAGATACTCAAGTCCTATCTGCTTTTAATGTGGTTGTTTTCACTGATTACTTTGATAAAGATAAATTGATAGAATTCAATAGTTTTTGCAGAGAAAAAGGAATTGGATTTATCTACACTGCAAATCTTGGATTGTATGGATGTGCATTTGTAGATTTTGGATAGCACAAAGTAAATTAATAATTAATTATAAACAAATTTTGTGATGAATTATATTAAATCTCAAAATTTATGAATGAAAGGTTTATGATAATAATGGAGAAGACCCTAAACACTCTATTGTAGTATCTATTACTTAAGATAAATAAGGTCTAGTAAGATAATAAATATATATTTAATTTTTTTAATAAGTTAGTTATATAATATTTATTTTGATGAAGGAATAGAATTATATTTGATATTTAATAAATTCTTTAGGTAACAACTCATGAAGATAAAAGACATGGTTTGGTTGATGGAGACCATGTTACTTTTAAAGAAGTTTAGGGAATGACTGAAGTAAATGACAAAGTTTTTAAGGTTACTGTTAAGTCTCCTTTTACTTTCTCTATAGATTAGGATACTTCTAAATTCTAGGCTTACTAAAGAGAAGGTATTAATTTATTTACTTATTTTGTAGTAAAATGAAGATATAAAATTCTATTTTGATATTTCTTTAGGAATTGTTTAACAAGTTAAAGTTTGTGAAGAAATATAGTTTAATTCACTTTAATAAAGCTTGAACAACCCAATAGCTCCTGGTAAGGATAGTCTAGAAATGTGTGATTTTGAAAAAATTGGAAGACCAGAGCAATTGCATATTATTTTAAATGGAGTCTTTGAATTTTGCAAACAAAATAATGGTGAACTACCACAGCTTTTAAATGAAGATCATTCTTAAAAATTAAAAGAAATTGTCCATAAATTATTAGAAAGTAACAAAGCAGATACTGGCAATAAATTTAAAGTTGAAGAAATACCTGATGAATTAATAAAGAATGTTTCTCTCTATTCTAGAGCACATATTAGTCCAGTCGCTTCTTTCTGGGGAGGTGTAGTTGCCTAAGAAATAGTAAAATTCACAGGAAAGTTTACTCCTTTAAGGTAATGGTTGCATCATGAGGTTTTTGAATGCCTACCTGATAATTAAGTTACTAGAGAAGTAATTGATAGTTAGAATGGCCATTACATTGCAATATTTGGAAAAGAATTCTAGGAATCACTGTCAAAAATAAAGTATTCAAAATGAAAAAATATTTAGATTTTCATTTTTTATATTTTATAATTTAAAGATTATTTTTAGTTGGTGCAGGTGCACTTGGATGTGAATATTTAAAAATGTTTGCTCTAATGGGAATGTCAACAGGATAAAGCGGACTTGTAAGTGTAACTGATGATGATAATATTGAAACATCTAATTTAAACAGATAATTCTTATTTAGAAAAGAGAACGTTGGTAAATCTAAATCAGAAACAGCTTGCTAAGTAGCTAAGAATATGAACAGTGTAAATGAATTTCAAAATGGTTAAACTTAATAATTTTATTTTTATTTAGAAATTAAATGTAAAGAGCTATAAACTCAGAGTGGCACCAGAAAATGAGCAATTCTTTAACGATGATTTTTGGGTTAGTCTAGATTTTGTAGTTAATGCTGTTGATAATGTTAAAGCTCGTCTTTTTGTGGATGCACAGTGTGTATGGTTTGAAAAGGTAAACAATTTAAAGAGGATTAATATAAATAAATTTTGTATTTTAAATATGTTAGCCTTTATTTGAGTCTGGAACATTGGGTACCAAATGTAATTCTTAGATAGTTATCCCAAAACTTACTCAATCATACGGAGATTCTGCAGATCCTCCTGAAGAAAGTATTCCTCTGTGCACTTTAAAGAATTTTCCTCATTAAATTGAGCACACAATTTAATGGGCAAGAGACTACTTTGAAGGAATGATGGTTGAAGGGCCAAATGAGCTATCACAATTCGTTAAAAATCCATAAGAATATTTGTCTAAAATCTAAAAAGAAAATGAGGGAAAAAGTGGTATTTTAAGAGCTAAGCTAGAAACTCTTTAAAAGTTAGCAATAGCCTTTAATGGAGGAACTTACTAAAATTGTATCAATTTATCAAGAGAATTATTCCAAGAAATGTTCACCAATTAAATTGCTCAACTTTTACACAGTTTTCCTTTAGACCATAAGGTAATTAGTATTTTAAATATTCATCATTATTTATTTTTTTTATTAATTAGACAGAAGAAGGATAACCATTTTGGAGCGGACCTAAAAGACCACCATAAGTAACTAAATTTAACTATTTTAAGATTTTATAAACAAATAATTTTAAAAAGATAATTTACTTCAACGAAAATGATGAAGAGCATATCAATTTTATCTAGTCATCTGCCAATATTTATGCATATTTATTTGGCTTGAAGTATAACACAGACAGAGAAGAAATTAAGAAAATGGCTAAATCTGTCCATGTCAAAGAATTTAAACCAGGCAATGTTAAAATTAGCACTAACTAAAACGATAATACTCAAAATGTTGCTGAAGATGATGAACAAATTTGTGCAAAAATAGCTGATGAATTATTGAGTAAATAAATTTAATTTTAAAACTTCAATGATAAATATATATTTAAATAATTAGAGTTGAAAATATCCTCTTCCAAGAAAATTAACACTACTGAATTTGAAAAGGATGATCCTACTAACTATCATATAGATTATGTTTCAGCAATAGCTAATCTGCGTGCTAGAAATTATAAGGTAAAATTGATGACAGATCTAAAAAAATATTTACTTTACTTCAAAAATTAAAAAGATTACCGAAGTTGATAAATTTAAGGTAAAATTGATTGCAGGCAAAATTATTCCAGCTCTAGCTACTACTACAGCAATGGTTGTAGGTGCAGTAGGTTTAGAAATCATAAAATACATCCTTAAAAAGGTAATTTAATTTTTATTGTATCATTTAATGCTTAACATTAATTATTTTAAAAAGCCTATCACTTAAATTAAAAATTCTTTTATGAATCTTGCTTTACCTATGTGGTTATTTAGCGAGCCATTACCTCCTATGAAGCACAAAGATAAAGATTATGATGAGATCCTTTTAGGTCCTGTAAAAGCTATACCATCTGGTAATTTAAATTATATAGTTTAATCTTTAAAGCTAAGATTTATCAATAAATAGGCTTCACTAATTGGGATAAAATTGATGTTGTAGGACCTCTCACAGTCCAAGGACTTTTAGACTTTTTCTCATAAAAATATTAAGTAAAACTCTCAATAGTTTCTGTTGCAAAGATTTGCATATATAATTCTTATGCTGGTGATTCTGAAAGATTAACATAGGACATTGCAGCCTTATACGAAAAACTTAACAAAGCACCTATTTCACAATTTAAAAAATTCCTTGAAATTACAGCAAGCGGAGAAACTTTAAACGATGGTGTTGATGTAAATATGCCAATTGTTAAATATAAATACAAATGAATGGCTAAATTATTTATATGAAATCTAATGTATTGCTAAAATTTTATATTTTAAATTTAATCAAATTAACTTTTTAATTTTTATGATAAATCTTGATTAAAATTTATTTTTTTGAAATAAAACTAAAACAAATAAAAGAGTTTTTTACTAAATGATAAGCTTGGTTTTTAATAATAATTTATTTATTTTTGTGATCTATTTAACTGTATGAATTCAAGAAATCTAAATTTTGCAATTTCCAATGTGAGAGGATTTAAGACAAAAGTTACATATTTCTTTTGATTTTAATTGCAAATACAATTTAATTTTATCCAATTCTTTGATTGTTTTTTCGTTAATTTTTCTATACTATAAATTAACGATATCTCCACCAAAAGAAAATTATTCCTTACTTAATTAGATAATCTTTTGCCAAGTAACACTCTTTTGTGCATACATGTTAAAGTTACCAATTAAGAAAAATCCTGATTTGGCTCTAGAAAATGCAACATTTATTCTATGATCATTAAGGACAAAGCCACATTTATTTTCTAAATTTGATCTGACACAAGAAAGGAGTATGACATCATTTTCTTTTCCTTGAAATTCATCAACAGTGTATACTTCAACTTTTTAAATATCTTTAGATTGATTAATCATACATTTAATTAATATCTTTTGAGATAAATAAGTAGTGATTACACTTATTTTATTATGGTTAAACTTTTTCTTTTTTACCAAATCTAATACTAATTATTTGATATATTAAGCTTCATAAATATTAATGTAGGAATGGCCTGAGTCCATTTAATCAGGATAACTGTGCTATACCATATACATACCATTTTTAGAAATTTCTTAGACAACTTCTTATTCTTTTGTGCACTTTGCATTAATGTATATTTCTCCATAAAATATTTTAATATAATTAGCAAATAAAGGCACCATTCTTCTTTATTCATTAAGAATGGCTATGTCTATTCCATTAACTTAAATTAACCTTTCAAAAAAAGACATCTTATAATTATGCCTTTTTACTAGTTTTTGGTTCTTAATAATTGGTCTCAGTTACTTGTGATCACCAATTTAAATAAGATGTTTCAGATTTTTAGTTAAAATTGTAAAAAACTAGCTTTCTATAATTTCACTTGCCTCTTCTACTAAAGCTATTTCAGCTCCTAGTTGATTCAAAGCCTAAAAATTCATATGATACCCAGTAATAGTCATAACTTAATATTTTTTTTCAAATAAATATTAAAAAAAAAAAAAATGATTAATTTTACAAATAACATCAAAGCCTTTCATAAACTCACCTAATTCCAATTAATAATTTGTTTTATCTCTTAGTTTCTATTTGATATTTTTATCCTATTGTGTTTTCATTTCATTTATGAGATCTTTAATTTTTTCTATATGTTAACTATTTGAAAGCATTTAACTAAATCCTAGAGAGAATTATTCAAAAGAAGTTATTTAATCAACAAAATTTCTAATTGAGCCTTCGTTTTTTTATATTTCACAATAAATATTTTTTTTCTATTTCTCTAGGTATGTTTTCAAAAGCTTTTCTTGTAAATTACTTAAATTTACATCTGATTAAGTCAAGTAATCTCTCAGTTTTTAGAAGTTTAGCTTACCAAAGAGCCATTTATTAAAAATTTTTTCTTCTATTTTTTAAGTGATGCTAATATCATAAAGCAAAATTCTCTTAAGTTATTTAATGAATCTAAATATTTAAAAATCATTAGGCATTTTTTTAAATAAAAATAATTTGTTTACTTTAACTTAATGAATTCTTTCAAATTTTAGGAGATTTTGAAGTCAAATTGAATCTTAGGTAAATCCTTTATTAACTCTTGCAGTTTTTAGTTTGTTATTTTTGCAAGCTTGCTATTCTAAAAATGATGTCTTAATTTTGGCCCATCATTATTTGCAACAGTAAACTATTGTATTTCATCTTTTTTAGATCTAGTACCAAGTCTAAGGATTTTAATTAAAGGATTAGCTTTATTTATTTTGATGAGTAATTCATCAAGAATGTCATTTTTTAAGCAAATAACTAATATAGGTTTACCTGAAAACTGCTTATAGACCTGAATCAAGAAATTTACAATTTTAGTTGCAAGAAATGTTTTTCCAGTACCAGGAGGACCTTAAATATTAGCTTTTTAATTTCTCAAAGAATGATCAAAAGCTAATTTTTAAGAATCGTTTAATTCATTTTCGCATTTTCTTGCATGAGAAAGTTTTTCTAAATACTCTTTAACTAAATTTGAATCTTTTAAGAATTCATAATTAGGAAAAGGAAATTAACTTTATTTTCCTTTTAAAGTTTAATCAGGAAAAGCAGTTTTATTTTCATTCTTAAAATATTGAATGCAATTCTAATTTTTTTCTACAGCAAGCCAGTAATCCTTAGGAGTAATCAGTATGAAATTAGATTGCTATTTATTTTTTTAGATAAAAATCTTTAAATAATAATCAAATTAATTAAAATACTATATCATCCAAATACTAAAAGAACTCTTCTAGCTAGCTTGTAATATCCATGCTTATCTGCAATCTTTAAGATAACTCTATAATTTTAAACTAATCTAAATTATTTTTATCGCTCTCTTATTGATTAGAATCAATATCTTCTTAGTTTTTTAGATCAATATCAATTTATTAGTCTTATTTATTATTGTGAGTTTTACCGATAAAAATATTTTTAGATGTTTTTGAAACAAAAATTATCAATTAACCTTGCATAATCTTTGCTTTTTCTTTCAAATAAATTGGAGTTTTTACTGAAATTTCTACATCTAATATCAGTCCAATAGTTGAATAAAATATTTTTTCAACAAAATATTTAGAAATAACAACTATTTCATCATTAGTTTTTTCTTGGTTATAAAAATTCATTTCTTAAATTCTTTTCTTTAAAGATTCTCTAAAAACAAAATAATCTAATTTTTTAGAAGAAAAAAGGAAATTGATATTATTAAAGTTAAAATATTTACTTTCATATTCTAACTTTTACATAGTTTCTATATAATTATTTAAATCTTAAAATTTATAATTTTTAGGAATATGAGGAGTAATCCCTAGAGGTTAGTTGAATAATTATTTAGGAGGAAACTCAATTTAACTATTATCTGTATGAGGCTATTCATCAACCATACCATGAATCAAATCCCCTTTAAATTCAGATAATAAAAATTCTTCTTCACTTTCATCATCTCTCATTTCAACTTGTTCAAATTTTTATTAGATGTTTTACATTTTTTAAGGATAGAACATATTCAATACCAATAAAGTTGAGTTATTGTAAAACAAATTATTTTTAAGTATCGTACAAAATCAATTTCTACTTACAATTTAGAGCAATTCTAATGGGATCTCTTGAGTTTGTTTAACTTTAAGTAAAAATTTGTTCTGATCAATTCCGTTTATTTTTTATATATTTTCTTATTAAAATAGAAAATAAAAATTTTACTTAATTGTGAGGCATTGATAGTTGAAAAATCCATAAATAATTTAATTTATGAATCAAATCTCCTTCAAATTCAGATAATAAAAATTCTTCTTCACTTTCATCATCTCTCATTTCTAATTGTTCAAATTTTTATTAGATGTTTTACATTTTTTAAGGATAGAACATATTCAATATCAATAAAGTTGAGTTATTGTATAACAAATTATTTTTAATGTATCCTACAAAATCAATTTCTACTTACAATTTAGAGCAATTCTAATGGGATCTTTTGTGTTTGTTCAACTTTAAGTAAAAATTTGTTCTGATCAATTCCGTTTATTTTTTATCTATTTTTTTATTAAAATAGAAAATAAAAATTTTACTTAATTGTGAGACATAGATAGTTGAAAATGCATAAATTGTTTAATTTTTTTAACTAAATATTAAAAAAAGCACAGAAAATAATAAATAGACTCTTTTTTTAACTAAAGAAGTAAATGATGTGGTTAATATATTTCATTATTTATTTATTTATTTTAAATATTAAATTTTAAAAATATTTTTTAGATAATTTTGAAATATTAATTTTTAAACATTTCTAAAATCAAATTTCATCAGATAATTAATTATCTCATGATATGATTATTATTTAATTACGTCTAGTTATAAATCTTGTTCATATTTAAGTAAAAAATATTAACATATTTTATAATTTGTGATGCAATTAATTACGAACTTTTACATAATTTTGAGACAAAACTTATTGACACATATACAAACATTTAAATTTATTAAATTTTCATTTTATATAAAAGTATAAATATTTATTTATTATATTTAACGCTTCCTTACAATAATATTAATATTTAATTTCTTAAAGAGCTTTCTAATATTCAATAAAACTCTAATATATTTTAATAAAAATATTATTTATCAATTATCATGATATTAAAAAGGCCATAAATTTAGAAAATGCATCAATTTTTATATTTAAGCTGATTATATATGTTACTTAATGATGACAAATTTCTAGCATTATTTATAATTTTTCTAAATTTCTTTTCACTATTTTTACTGAAGGATATTATTTAAAAACTAGGGTTAATAATATTTTTTAAAATAAAAATAAATTCTAATTTTGGTAATTAGTTTAAAAAAATTTTTTAATTATCAAGGATAAAAATTAAATTTCAAAAATAACAAAAAATTATTTCAAATAAATACTTAAAATAACAATTTATTTTATTAATTACTTGTGCTTAAAAGTTTGCAAGAATTTAATTCCTAAAATCGTTAGACATTGAATGATTTTTTTTCAAAAATTATAGTTCAAGTCTATAAAATTAACAAAAATTGATTATGAAAAATATTTACTTTTACAGAGTTAAAAAATTATATATATATATATGAAAGCATTTTAACGAGCCTATATACTTTGACTCATTATAATGTATAAAGTAAGGAAATAAATATATATATAAATTAGTTACATCAAAATATAGTTTAATTTATTAGAAAAACTTAACTTTACAATCATTTATAAAATTATTTTTAATAATTTTTTGTTTTTTAGTACTTTTTGGATTGTTAATATACCTGACTGGCATTCTAATCATTTAATTACATATGTTAAAAGGCAGTATTCAGTTATTTAGGAGCTGAGCAATTAATAATATGAGATTTTCCTTTACAAATAGCACATATTTTTGGAGTTTTTTCTTAGCCTCTAAGCAAAAATTATTCTTAGTCTAGTGCTTTTATTTCAAGATTTCTATACTAAGCTTCAACTCCTATAGCACCTAAAGAAAACTATTATTAGCTCAAGTTTACAATTTTATCCCATGTAGTGCTCTTTTTGCAATACTAGTTAAAGTTGCCTATACAGAAAAATCCTACTTTAGCTCTTGAAAAGGCAACATTAATTCTGTGATCATTTAAAACAAATCCAGATTTATTTTCCATGTTAGATCTAACACAAGAAAGTATGATGATATCATTTTCATTTCCTTAGAACTAATCAACAGTATAAACTTTAACTTCTTTTGCTAATTTTTATTTAGATAGCAAAGATTAAATCAATACCACTTAGGCTTTATATGTAGCCAAAATACTGATTGATTACTATGTTATCTTTTTATTATTTAATAAATTCATAACTAGGTATTTAATGTATGAAGCTTCAAAGGTGTTAACATATGATTAGTCCATTTAAATCTAATCTGGATAGCTGTGTTAGAGCATGTACATACCATTCTTTGAAATCTTATTTTCAAATTAAAGAGACTTTGTATTCGGAGCATCAATATATTTGCTACCATAGAAAATTCTAGTAAAGTTAGCAAATTAAGGAACCATTCTTCTTTATTGACAGAGGGTTGCATGATCAACCTTATTAATCTTAATTAATCTTTCGAAATAAGACATTTAGTAATTATATTATTTTTATAAAGTAGTGCTCTTAATTAAAGGTCTCAACTATTAGTGATCTCCAATCTAAATTAAGTGTTTCACATTAGGTGTTAGTACAGGATAGAAGTGACTTTCGATGACTTCACTTGCTTCTTCAACAACAACTATTTCAGCGCCAAGCTTTTGAATAGCCTGATAATAAGTTTGATAGCCAGTAAATGTCATTCCTATTTTATTGAAAGCAAATTAATAACAACTTCGAATTAAAAATAAATTTTACCAATAACATCAAAGTCTTCCATAAATGTACTAAGTTCATCTTAATAATTTGAGTTACATCTCATTAAAGCACTACTTCTTGAATGAGAATAATTATTCATTTAGTTTTATATGATATCAATTTCGATAGTGTCTTAATTGTCTATGAGGAATTTACTGAAACTAATTGAAAGCTGTTCTAATGATGTTATGTTTTTCAAAAACTTCATTATTGATCTTTCACTTGGATAAAGATTAAATTCTTAATCTGTTTGCTAAATACCTATTCTTCTAGATAGATATTCTTTATCCTCTCCTGTTAAGTAAACTCCTGCTTATGTAAGGTATTTTTCTAGTTTTTAGAAGCTTAATTTTCCTTTCATCCATTTTTAAAATATTTTGTCTTGAATCTCTTCTTCAAGATCTTAATCTTCATTTAAGAAACTGAGCTAGTTTCTTAATAATTCTATTAATCTAATAAGAATAAGTTGTTAATTAAAAATTATTTTATTTTAAAAATAAGTATTTACTTTTTTTTAATAGAATTTTCAAGGTTTTTTGGGAATTAAGTTTCTTTTTCTTATTAGAATCTTGATAAATCTTTTCTCTTTTTTATGTTTTCAATGCATTCCTTCATATGTTTATCAATACTATCAACAGCTTCCTTTGAAGATTTAGGATATTAAATCTTAGGTGCATCTTAAAAGTTTTCATTGTTAAGAGTAAATTTTTTAACTCTTTTATCAGTAACACGATATCCAAGTCTTAGAATTTTAATAAATTTGCTTTAGTTAGTTATTTTAACTAATAGTTAGTCAAGACTTATATTTTTTAGGCTTATCACTATTATGGGTTTGCGAGTTAAATTATTATGAACATTTTTTAATATGTTCACAATCTTACTGGCCAAGAAAGTTTTACCAGTTCCAGGAGGACCCTAAACAATAGCGTTTTCATTGAACAAAACATGCCTAAGAGCAACTTTTTAGGATTCATCTAATTAGTTTTCCTTATATATTTCATTCTCAAGCATGCTTTTGAAGTATTCAACTTCGTTATCACTTTCTAAGAAGCTATATTTAGGGAAATTAGAGAAACCTTTTTCTGCCTTCAAAGTTTGCCCTGGAAAAGCAATTTTATTAAGTTTTTAAAATTACAATTAGCAGTTTAAGCTTTTTTCAAGAGAATGCCAATAGTCAGATGGAATGACTAATTTAAACTTTGATTACTATTTTAATAAAATAATTCATTATATATATAAAATAATTGAGTAAATAAATAAATAAATACATTGTCATTCAAGTTGATGAGGAATTCATCAAGGTTATTCAATGTGTCCATTCTTATCTAAAAACTTTGAGAGAATTCTATTTTTTCAAATTAATCTTCTTATTCTACTTCTTCATCTTCATATTGTTTATTATCTTCTGACTTTTCATCTTCATAAATATTTTCGTCATCTCCATCTTCCAATTAGTTTGAATTTGTTTCTACGATTGTCTTTCCAACAAATATTTTTTAGGTATCAACACTCACAAAGATGATAACTTAGTTGCTCATCATTTCTGCTTTTTTTTATTGATATCTAGGAATTCTGACTACAGTATTAACATTTAGGAGCAAACCTTCTTATTAGAACGAAAAACTGTCAACTGAAAAATTAGGGATAACATAAAATCCATCGCGGTTGGTTTAAGAGTCTTCAAATTTTTATGAAATATGATATTTCAAGGAGTTTCTGAAAGTTTGAAAATAATCTATTTTAAATAAATATTATAAATAATTAACATTAGTTTAAATTGATTTTTTTTTACTTTCATCTTCAAGTCTAAACATAGTTTCCTTGTATTAACTAATATCATCAAATTAGTAATTTGAGGGAATAGGAAGCAACACCTTCAAAGGTCTTTTGAATTTACTGATCAAAGGGAAATCTATTTATTGATTTGAAGGCTTTTTGACAGCTTCCTTTATTTCGAATTCTATCTCTTCTTCAATGTGAGTGTTATCACATTCTTCATTTGTAGATAATTAGGATTATAAATCTAATTCATCTCCTTACATATCGACAATTCCTATATCTTGAATCATTTTGATTTAGTTTTTATTTAGATGATATATTTTTGATACTATTATTTTTTTTGGTTTATTTAATTAATTATTTGTATTAAAACAGAACATAATTTAAATGACACCTCATATAATAAAACAAATTTAAAAATTGTAAGGAAAGTATTTTATTTAATTAATAGATACTATTAGTTTATCTATTTTATTGAATTTTGATGATTGTTTTTACTTTTAATTAAAGTAGGCTCAAATAAAATTTTTTTATTATTTGCTTAATTAAATATAAATTTTACCATATGATTTTACCTTAAATTAATTAAATTAAAATAGAAAGTAACTTAATCTGGTAAAGTCTTATAATTAAAGTTGTTTATTAAATAGATACTTTATTTATTAAAGTAAAATCTAACAAAGTTAATGTTTACCATTAGATTTTACTTTTATATTAATCAAAGTAAATTAGGAGAAGCGCAATAAGGTAAATTTCTAGTTAAATTCTCTCCTTCATATAAAAAACTAATTTATAATTTTTTCACTCTTAATTAAAGAAAAATCAAAATTCATCTAAATTATTATCTGCTTTATTGAAATATAATAAAAATTTTACCCTGCCATTTGATTGTACTTCTCAATTGATAAAATAAAATTAGAAGTATTTATATTCCTACTTCTATTAAATTATTTTATTTTTATTACATTTAACTAAATAATTATCAAATATAACCTTATTTATTTCTTTTATTGAAATATAAACTTTATACCATTGAGCAATTTAACCATAAATAATAAGAAATTATTAATTTTTAATTTCTAAACATAAAATACTTTTATTTTTGTAATACAATAGATATCTACATATAAAAATATTTTTAATTTACTAAGTAATAAAACAAAATTTACTTTTTATTTTTTTATTAAAAATGGTAGTAAAATTGTTTTTGCTCCATTTTCTATTTTATTTTTTTAAAATTAAATTAATAAAAAATTCTAAATTAGGAACTAAATTAATTATTTAACTTATAATAGAAAAACAAAATTAATAATTTAAATATAAAAAATAATTTTTTGAAAATATTTTACTTTCTTTATTCAAAATTATATTAAGAAAAATGTTATTTTATTTAATTAATCAAACAAAAGGAAAATTAAATATAAATTAGAAAGGATTTTTTTAAAAATCTTTTCAATGATTTTTATTTTATTTATACATATATAGCACTTCCAGGAATTAAATTCTTGCAAACGCAGAGATGTAAGAATTTAATTCCTGGAAATGCTATATAATAAATTAATATTTAAAATAAATATGGGTTAAATTTAGGCATAATGCCTGAATTTACTCATTTTATAATTAAAATTTACTCTTTAAAGTAAATTTATTTATTTTTATAATAGATTTATAATTTATAATTTTATATTTTTATATTTTTTAAATTAAATTTGAAATTATTTAATATACATAATTTTATTTAATTTTTCTAGAAATTTTTAAAAATCTCAAAATAATCTATTATAAAAATTAAATTTTATATTTTAAATTCTATTAATTAATTAAAAAATTGTAAAATAAATATTTGATAATAATATTTAAAATATTATTATTTTTTAAATTAATTTATAATATAGCAATTCTAGGAATTAAATTCTTGTGTTTCCACTTTCACAAGAATTTAAAACCTGGAAGTACTATATTTTTGCAATTATTTTTAATCCTAAAACAATAAAAAAATTGTTTTTTTTTTAATATTTTAAATAACAGATGAGCAATAAATAATGATTAAGAAAAAGGTTAATATTTGCCTAAGTAAAATTCAAAACTATTTTTAGAAATTAATATTTAGTTTAATATAATACTCAAATAAATATTGAATATTAATTAAATAGAGCATATTTTAATAATTATTTTATGTCTTGATTGAATTTAAAAAAATTATAAAATATTAATAGACTCATAATACTAAAACTTAAAAAAACATAATGCTTAGGCTTTTTTTTTTAGTTTTAAATCTATTGGGTAAATTAGATATTAAACTTATTTATTTAAGAGTAATTTAGATATTACAATATCTTACAATTTTAGTAGAGATGAAATTAGAACAAAAATGGGATAAAAAATTTAAACCTTTTTGATTTTTATTAATATATTTTAAAATAGCTAGTATATTATAATAATGCAAACCAAAATCTAATTTAATATATTAATTCTAAAAAAATATATTAAAATTAGCTATTTATAAAATATAAATTATTAGCTAGTTTTGTAAATAATACATAAATTAGTTTTATAATCAGTTATTTGTATAGCTAAATGAATCATTTTCTTCAATTTTAGCATTGAAAGAATCTATTTTTTTCTATAATGTTTAAAATTTAAATATTTTATAAATAGAATCAAGACATTAAATCCTAATTAATAAATTTATATTTCTTTTATTAAAAAATAACACGTAAAAGTATAATTCATTTGAAATATGAATTAAAATTATTAATTATGTCAGAAATATTATTATTCCGAACATAAAATCCTGAAAGACATAATTAAATTAAACAAGCAATATACAACTAAAACTTTTAGTGGAAAAAAAAGAAGATAAATTATATGAATAACAAAATAAAAAAATATCATTTTGACTTAAGAGTAAAAAAGATAATGAATTAGCTAAATTAACAATATTAATTACAAGATTATAAAGTACCTGGACTTAATTGTTTCTTGGTAGCAAATTTTGTTAATATTTTTATTCATATTTACATTTTATAATCATCCTACCATAAAATTGTACCTTACGCCTGGATTGCTTATATTATCAATAGTTACCTTATTTCTCATTATATTATGGGAATGATATGTATTATTTAGCCAGATAAAACACTGCATAAATTTTACAAGTTTTCTTGCCTATTTGCCAGTATGATTCACTTGTTAATTGGATTTTTTTGCTTTGGCTATGTATTTTATCTAACCACAAAGTAAGTAGATGCAAATATATAAAATGAGATTTACTTTTATATTTTGATTGCTTTTCTTATTTTTTGCATAATTGATGGATATTTTGATTATTCAAATTACAAGTATATTAATTTGCTAATAACTATTTCTAGTACTTAAAATACTCTGTCCCAATCTACATAATTTGTTTAATCTACAACCAATTAAACTTCATTATCTTTGCAAAGTTAAGCTTAACCATGCTATCCATATGTCTTTAATTAACCTTAGTTATTACAAAATATTCCTCAAACAATCTGTAATAAATAAACCTAATAATAATTTGAGTAATCTATAACTGATGATGCCTTAAATTCTTCATATTCTAACAATAATTAGGTGTTAATTTAGTAAAATGGATATAGTTAATTCTGAAAATAATATTAAGTTTTTTATTGTTAATACTAATTTATACTATGTATTTTAAATTAGTTCCTCAGATCAAATTTTTATAGCTAACTATTTAGCTTTTCTCAGTAAATTTAATTTTATCTCATAAAAATTAGCAAAATTAAAGAATAACATGAAATTTATATTAATTAAAAGCTTCTTTTAAAAATTTACAAAAGCAATAAAAATCAGTTAAATTATAAGTTAAAAATATTTAATATATTTAATAATGTTTTATTTATTCAAATATATTTATTTAAAAATCTACTTTAAATAATTTTATATTCTTTTATTTTAATAATTTATTTTAGACCAAGGAAATATAAATTTTTAATAATTAATTAACAATTTTTATTATTAATTAAATTTTGATAAAATTTTTTCTACCTAAATAAAAACAAAATAAATGAGAAAATAGAAAAAATATTTTGATAAGCTAGAAGATGTAAGTATTTATTTTGTAATTAATTACTCTTTAATTTTATTTTAACCATTAAAAAAGTTTTTAAACTCTTCTCTTTAAACTCATACTCATCTCGATATTCATGTCAGGTAAATTTAATATATAAAAATTATTCTTATTTATTTATCATTATTTTCAAGTTAAATTTTTTTTCAAGAAATATTCTTATAGATACTATTATTTATTTATTCAAAATTATATTTATACTTTTTTATCTGATTTTTAATTTTCTAACCTTACTTAAATTATTTACTAGTTTATTCTTAACTCATATTTTTTATTCATTTTTCTTTCTAACTAATATTTTCTTTAATATTTAAAAAGTGGAATTGGTCATGTAGGTGCCTCAGGCTTAAGCTCTGCATTAGCAAAATGCACTAATCTCTCAAATTTGACGCTTTATAACTTGTAAAAACATCTTATTTGTTTTGGATTATATTAATATAAAAGTGAATTAAAACTAAAACAATCTTTTTAATGATTGATTCATTTTTTGATTCTGATTATGTTTTTTAATTTAAGTAATTTTTATTTTCAATATATGCTGATATAAATTATTTACTAGTTTATTCTAAATTCATATCTTTTATTCATTTTTCCTTCTAACTAACTAATATTTTCTACAATATTTAAAAAGTTACAATAATATTGATGATGAAAGTGCCTCAGGCTTAGGCTTTGCATTAGCAAACTGCACTAATCTCTCAAATTTGACACTTTATATACGGTAAAATCAACTTATTTTTTTTGGATTGTATTAATATAAAATTGAATTAAAACTAAAACAATCTTTTTACTTGATTAATTTATTTTTTGATTCTGATTAAGCTTTTTTAATTTAAGTAATTTTACAATTTCTACATTTGCTAATATAAATTATTTATTAGTTTATTCTTAACTCATATTTTTTATTTATTTTTCCTTCTAACTAACTAATATTTTCTTCAATATTTAAAAAGTAACAATAAAATTGGTGATAAAGGTGCCTCAGGCTTAGGCTTTGCATTAGCAAACTGCACTAATCTCTCAAATTTGACACTTGATTTAAGGTAAAATCAATTTATTTGTTTTGAAATGTATTAATATAAAATTGAATTAAAACTAAAACAACCTTTTTATTTGATTGATTTATTTTTTGATTCTGATTAGGCTTTTTTAATTTAAGTAATTTTAAAATTTCTACATTTGCTAATATAAATTATTTACTAGTTTATTCTTAATTCATATTTTTTATTCTATTTTTCTTCTAACTAACTAATATTTTCTTCAATATTTAAAAAGTGAAAATTAAATTGGTGATGAAGGTGCCTCAGGCTTAGGCTCTGCATTAGCAAACTGCACTAATCTCTCAAATTTGACACTTGATTTAAGGTAAAATCAACTTATTTGTTTTAGATTGTATTAATATAAAAATGAATCAAAACTAAAACAATCTTTTACTGATTTATTTACTTTTTGATTTTGATTCTGCTTTTCTAATTTAAGTGATTTTACAAGCTGATATAAATTATTTGCTAATTTATACTTAATTCATATTTTTTATTCATTTTTCCTTCGAACTAACTAATATTTTCTACAATATTTAAAAAGTTACAATAATATTAGTGTAAATGGTGCTTCAGGCTTAGGCTCTGCATTAGCAAACTGCACTAATCTCTCAAATTTGACACTTAATTTAAGGTAAAATCAACTTATTTGTTTTAGATTGTATTAATATAAAAATGAATCAAAACTAAAACAATCTTTTTACTGATTTATTTACTTTTGATTCTGATTATGCTTTTTTAATTTAAGTCATTTTTATTTTCAATATTTGCTGATATAAATTATTTACTAGTTTATTCTAAATTCATATCTTTTATTCATTTTTCTTTCGAACTAATATTTTCTTTAATATTTAAAAAGTGGAATTTAAATTGGTGATGTAGGTGCCTCAGGCTTAGGCTCTGCATTAGCAAACTGCACTAATCTCTCAAATTTGACACTTAATCTCTAGTATAAACATCTTATTTGTTTTGGATTATATTAATATAAAAGTGAATTAAAATTAAAACAATCTTTTTACTGATTGATTTACTTTTTTTTTTGATTCTGACTATGCTTTTTGATTTAAGTCATTTTTCATTTTTAATATTTGTTGATATAAATAACTTGCTAGTTTATTCTTAATTTATATTTTTTATTCATGTCTCCTTCTAACTAACTAATATTTTCTTCAATATTTAAAAAGTGAAAATAAAATTGGTGATGAAGGTGCCTCAGGCTTAGGCTCTGAATTAGCAAACTGCACTAATCTCTCAAATTTGACACTTGATTTAAGGTAAAATCAATTTATTTGTTTTGGATTGTATTAATATAAAAATGAATTAAAACTAAAACTATGTTTTTTACTTGATTTATTTATTTTTTGATTCGGATTATGCTTTTTTAATTTAAGTGATTTTACAATTTCTACATTTGCGGATATAAATTATTTGCTAGTTTATTCTTAATTCATATTTTTTATTCATTTTTCCTTCTAACTAACTAATATTTTGTTCAATATTTAAAAAGATATAATATAATTGGTGATGAAGGTGCCTCAGGCTTAGGCTCTGCATTAGCAAACTGCACTAATCTCTTAAATTTGACACTTAATTTAAGGTAAAAACAGCTTATTTGTTTTGGAATGTATTAATATAAAAATGAATTAAAACTAAAACA